>OX359289.1:105034218-105634218 GCA_947179395.2 Pulicaria dysenterica
AAATTCCTCCATTTTTGTTCGTTCTCCTACGAACCACCCACGGCCTGCCACCACCACTACACAACATAACCATCATCACTGCCCCATCACTAGCGCCATCGTGGTTGCCACCACTACCTACTACCCCCGGCACCTCCTCCACCACTTCCACCGCCACAACTACTATCGATGTAACCTCCACCATTGTCATCACAGTCACCACCATGAGCAACACTAAACCTAAACTACTCCAATATCACTATTCTAGAAGCCTCAAGCATAAATTAATTTTCCTTCTTGCTAGCATTCTTACATTTTTTTGGCTGCACAAAGAGCCCTAATATTTTTTGATTTCGTGTGTTTAATTCAAATTGATCATTGAGGTTGCTTAGTTTGATGTTTATTTGAACATTGGGATTCAAATCATTTGATTTGGTTGAGTATTAAAGAAACATAATCGAATTATCGAAACTTTCTTGCCATTGTTCAACCTAGGTCAAGTCATCCTCTTCCCCTTGCCATTTGATCTTCACCAAGCCATTCTCACCAAGTCATCCTCGCCAAGCCATCTTGTTGCGCCATCCACCACTCGCCATCCATTCTTTGCCAACTCTGTCTTGCCAACCTCTCTCGTCTTTTTCACCAACCCTTTCTCACCAACCAACCTTCACCATCCCCTTTCCACTTATCTCTCACGATCTTCGTATTTAAACAAGTCTGCCACCTTTTGTTCAAACAACTAAAATTATTTATTCATCTCATTCAATTCAAAATATATCTAGAACTGAAAGCTTTTAATCGATCATTATTTTTGAACAAGAACCATACAAAATTGATCATGAACAAAACCTTTTAATTAATACCGAAACCTTTGAATTATTTTTAAACCAGAAACTCCTTGTCACATCAGCGAGCAACCTATTATAACATGTTAATACCTTAAATGATAACTTTTGAAAGTTTAGTTTATCAAATAGTAAGTTTTAAAGTTTGACACATAATAAGAAAAATTAGCAACTTAGATATATTTTAAAAAATTAAACTCGGCCATTAAAACATTCAAATCTAACCACAAATGAGAATTTCATCCCGGTTTTGATGTCAGAAGAACTTAGATTACTCAATTAAACGACTATGCTTTTAGAGATGAATGACCATGAGATGCAAATAAACATCTTAATTAATATAACTAAGGATACGTGTCAACAAAACAAAGTTTAAAAAATGAACTTCTGCTCAAATAAGAATATCATTAAAAAGGTATGTTTTAAAACTTTATGGAACAACAAATCCTAGTTGGCAACAAAATGAAAATACGTTTCTACATATGTCAACCAACCATATTGTTGTAATTGCTTTTTCTTTGACTTTAAGGTTTTTGATTTCTGTTTTTATAAAGAAATCAATTTTTTATTATTTAAAAAAATCATTTGAATCTAATAGCTTTCTATATCATAGAATGGAACAGGGTATGCTAGAGACATCATATTTCAGGATATTTATCTTGTCGATGCAACAAATCCAATCATAATTGATCAATATTATCGCATAAAATCTACAGATGATGATTTCGAGATAGGGGTAAATGTTACATTCTTCAAAGTTCTCATTTTTCATAACATACATGTTTTTTTAGGGGAAAATGATGTGAAGTTAAACAACACATGATATAAGTATTCTTCCACTCACATCTCACTTTCAAAACTAGACATCTAAAAATTCGGATAACTGGTTTTCTGTATCCAAATCCGAATCCAGAATTTTGTAAATCCGAATTTTTGGATTTTGATATCGGATATCCAAATAACCAAAAATTTCAATAACATATACTTTATATAAACTTTTCTTAAAATATATTTACCAAATAACCATATGTTAAACTTTAATCACCAAAAATAGCTCAAATATGTTAAAATTTAAATAAAGAAAAAAATATAAAAATAAAAAATAAAAAATAAAATATGTTTTTCGGATATCGGAGAAACTTTAAAAATATCATTATCCGAATCTGAATCCGAATTTTTGAATTTCGGATTAGATTTTCGAATTATCGGAACGAATGTTCGGATTCGAATTATTTTGAACACTCCTAATGCTAGGGACATCATATTTTAGGACATTTATCGTGCTGATTCTGCAACTCCAGTCATAATTGATCAATATAATGGCATAAATTCTACAAATGGTGTTCCTGCGATAGAGGTAAATCTTACATTCCCTAAAGTTCTCATTTTTTCATGTCTTTTTGTGGAAAATGATTTGTGAAGTGAACAACACCTGTTATTATGATTAAGTGTTGTTACAATCACGTCCCCACATAAACGTGGGATATATTTCTCATTTAAGTGTTTAAATGATTTAAGTTGGATGTGAGTACAACAAAACTGCCCCAAAATCGTCTCCCCCTTTCTATAAACATGTACTCATTTCTATTTGTTATTTTGGATTAGTCATTGGCCACAGCAGTTGAGGTGAGCAGTGTGACGTATATGAATATACACGGAACTTCGGCATCAAAGCGAGCTATTATTTTCAATTGCAGTGAAACGTTTGGTTGCAATAATATCATTACAAATAATGTTGAAATCACTGGACTTGATGTTTTTGCAATATGTCAAAACGTTAAAGGAGAATTTGTAGATACCATCCCAAGTATTAGTTGTACTTAGATTCATGTAACCCCAATATTTGGGAATAATTAAGATCTTTGAAATGGTACAAATTCTTAATTAGATAAAGCTAATTACATCAAGGAAAAACTTGTTACAGCTATAGCTTATAAGAATATAGAAGGAAGGAAATTAAACAGAAAACAATATTGGAAAATGTACAAATATATGTATTTAAAGGGGAATATCAAGGCCTTTTCCAATCTCTACTCCAATCATCTCAAGTATCCCTTTGTTCAAGATCTGGTGAAAATATAATTAGTAAGTTAAAAATTGCAAGAGACATCTATTAATTATTTTTATATTTAAATTCATAACCATAGCCAAGAATAAATATAAGAAGTCCTAAGAACCATATCAAGCAATGTATTATGGTCTATATATTTTCACTAAATTCATAATTGTGCATCTAATTAAGGATGTAAAATAAGCTCTTAAAACATTTGGGTGGATTAATTCAAAATATATGCGATCTATAATAGAGATTCAAGAATCAAACTCTAACATATTAATCATGAGTTAAGTGGTTTACTACCACCGTGATCAGTGGTCATGTGACTACTAAGTACTAAGTGAGAGACCCCTATAATTGGTTACCAACATTAGAAAGATATGCAAATAGATTTCTTGTTAAATGTTTTTTTTATAACAACAGATATACACCTCACTAAACTATGAATATACACATATCGAGACTTGTACCGTCAATCTTAAGAAGAAAGAGACGGCTTGATACCACTAGGCCAAGAGCCCTTGATATTTGGTATTATTTCATCCACTTAAAGGGAAAAAATTCACCTTTTTATGTAAATATAAATGTCAAGTGTTGATTGTAAAGAATTTTACCAAAAGGTTCTTTTTCATTAATTGTGTAAGATTTAACCGACTTCTCATTATATCAAGATTCATTTCTTTCCTTTGAATATAATATATTAAGAATTTTTAATATAGTCCATACTTAATTCATAGTCCTAAGGGACTAATTTTAGCCTTTGAATCGTGACATCAATGGTCTATATTGCACTTTAAAAATTTTGGACGAAGTGACATTTTCGTATTTCACATGTGATGCTTTTACAAATCTCATGTGATTGTATACTGAATCACTTGTGATTAAATATTAAAATTTTAGGACTATGTTTTTTACATTGACTTTATTGAACACAACTCTATAGTATATAGTAATTTTTCTTACATTTATGAGGCTAACCACGAGATCATATATATGAATATTATTCATTATTTTTTGATTCAATTGATTCAAACGTCCGGTCCATCTTAATTGTAAAAGAAACTCTCCTTTAAGAAATATTTTTAGTTTTTCAATTGATTCTAAAAAAAGTTCAAATGTATTTTCTAGAATTAACAGCAACTATGATAAGTTTTGTTTAATTAACAAGTGCACATATCATTTTCAGATTATTTTATACTAATAAAAGTGAGATTCATTTACTCCATCACTAACAAATTGTATGCATTTTCTAAGTTGTACAGGACACAAATATTTTCTACCTTATGAAACAATGATCAATTAATTATAAGATATTATTGCTTACCAGTTCGACGATAAAAGTGCCAATAAGACCAATCATACAAGCTCTAGAGTTCCATATCTCAGCAGTTTTAGTGAATCCAAGAAATGGGGCTTGAAATTTTGGCTGTGCTTTTGGCAACTCCACCTGAATATGAAAATCCCAATTACTGTAAATCCAATTAAAGAAGTACATCAATGGTATACAGATTTAAAGTAAAGAAGATGAACAGAAACAGATATATATATATATATATATATATATATATATATATATATATATATATATATATATATATACTTACCCCAGCAGGAACCTTGGCAGCTTGAATCTTGAAGGAGACAAGCCTTTTCTTGGAAATGAGAGTGGGTCGTTTAAACAAGTGAGGAGATTGTTGATTTGGAGTTTGTAGGAAAGAGGATGAGATGGTAGCCATTGTAATCCAAGGATTTGTGCTTGATTTTGCAGAATTCTTTGTTGGTATAAGGAGTGACTGTTTGTGTGTGGCCTTTATTCTCTTTGGGTTTGAGAGCCTTATCCACCATTCATTTCTTATTTGTAGGAAAGGTGATGTGGAAAACTAGAAAATCTGAAAATTAAATAAATTTATGCGTTAGTGAGTTTAAAAATAAGTGTGATGCTGATAATTATTAAATATTAACAAACATATTATACAATTAATAATGTTAGTATGTTTGTTCATATTCGTTATTTTATCAAATACACAAATTTCTTATTTAACAATTCAAAAACATTTTTGTTCCATGTGAGTCTGACTTTTTAAATGTTTGTTCTTTTTCAACCCGAATCACTTACAAATTTGGTCATTCGTCAACCTAAAATAACCAAGTTCACTTATGCTATTAATTTTTTATTTTCATCAATTTTAAAATAATTTTCTTATATTATTTATCAAATCTTTTTTTAAATAATAGAATATTTAAATTTATATCTCTATCTATCATCTAAATTCCCTCTTTATTTAGAAAACATCACCACCATCATCACCTCCACATGTCATCAACACCATCACCATCACCACCTCCACCACCGACGCCATCACACACCACCCCCGTCTCCATCGCCGACAACACTACCCTTGCTAGTTGCTACAGTTTGATTTTGCTAGTTTGATCCCAACATCACCTTCACCAATGTCATCATCTACCACCAACTCAGTCATCTACCACCACCTCGCTACTTGTCGACAGCACCATCATTTGCTAGGTTTTATATTTTTAGTTCAAACCGAACCGATGCACTCTCATCCCGATTTGATTTCGTTGATTTTAATCAATGCCGCCGCCATCGCCTAGGATTGTCCAATCGATGCTCACTTGTCCCCCCCCCCCCCCCCCCCCCCCTTCAAGAATGTTAGATAGATTGTATAGACTCATATTGTTCTTGATTTTAGATTTTTCCAATAGAAGGGTTTTCTTTTGATTTAGGGGATCTTGATTTTCGATGTGTTCTTGTTTTTGGGTTTTACCATATTTTGTTTGTTCTTTGCCATAACAATTTACCTTCGAAATTTCTAGTGAGTATAGGTGGTTGAAAATGGTGGTCGGAGGTGTTGAAAGTGTGCCTAGAGGTGTGAATTGTGAAGGTTGTGGCAGTAGGGACTAGGGAGATAGATGTGTGGAGTAGGTGGCAAAATTTGAATTCAAAGATTAACGTAAAATGTAGAGTAAATTACAAATTTCATTCTTGTGGTTTGCATAATATCTTAGGTTTCGTTCTTTGGTTTTCAAAATTACACTAATAGTCACTGTGGTTAAAGTAATGTAACAATTTGGTTCTTTGACCATTAAAGATAACTGATGCTTAGTTAATTTTATTAAAATGACCATTTTACTCTTTTTCTCATATAATAGTTTAGTCCTTATGGTTCAAAGTTAGTTGCAACAATGGTATCTTAGGTTATAATTAAGTGCGTATAGTTATAAATTTATTACTTAATCCTTTTTATAGTTTAGTATCCTTAAATGTCCATTTTATTAGTTTTACCCTGAGCCTTAAAAATTAGAATACTGTATACCTCATTCCTTTAACACATCGTATATAGATGATCCACTAAAACCTTTACCTAGAAATCCAAGTAGGATACAACCGTAGTCAAGAGAAAAGGAGTCGAATGTATATTTATGAGCAAATTATTTGAGCTCCACATCCCTACATTATATCTTAAATATTGAGATCTGTTGTACTTTGCTTATTAAACAAGATAAGATTTTACTAGCATGTTGTAGCGGATTTTGAGGTAAACAAAATATAGAAACTAATACTCAAATATATATCATAACAAAGCGTGAACAAAATTTTAATGGTACGGATCATAGTACGTCATATAGTTAAGTTGAATGGATTTAGGGTTTATAACCATTTAGTATTATTAATTTTTCTAAGTGAATAAATGTTTTAACCAATAGGAAATTTAACTATCTTTATTGAATGTTACTTTTTTGTATCTTTAGATTTTAAAGGTGAATGATATTTTCAAATGCATAATAAAAACATTTGAGCTATAACATAATTATCTTATGAATTTGAAATGGGACTTAGAAAATAAAAAAAAAACCAAAAAAGTTGTGCTGATAAGAAATAAAATTGCCTTTTTATTTGGTAAAGGGGAAATTGGGAAGAGTGTGGAAAGAAAATGAAGATGAGATATTAAAACCAGAACATGATCATACGATGCCATGGTTGTTGGTTTAGTGGTAATGGATTACAGCAGAACATATGTTCATACTAATCTATTTCTAAATATATGTTTTTTGTTTATAGTAGGACTTAAACCTATGACGATAGGCCAAGAAGAACACATTTCAACACCTTCTACCGCTAAGCTACAAGCTCTTTGGTACAATATAGGACAATATAACATACAAAACATTAAAGATATTACGAGAGAGCAAGCGCAAGTTAGCAAATGAGCAGTAGACTATCTTGACAAATGTATATAACGAGGCATATAGTACCCCGCCCATTGCAGCGGAGTTTGAAACATAGCATATGTTCTACTATTTAAAAAAACAACTCTTGCGTTATATATATATATATATATATATATATATATATATATGATTTATATTTTGTATTGTAATTTTAATAAGGTTCGTAGTGCGCTTATATCATTTGTTTGAATACAAATATCTAAGTTAACTTTTTCGTACTACAGAGAACGTAACACTAATCGAAAGAGTATATATTTATATAGACATCGTATCACAATAAAATTTATATTGATGTGTAGATAAAAATGAGATCATCACAAATGTACTTATATATATATATATATATATATATATATATATATATATATATATATATATATATATATATATATATATATATATATATATATATATATATATATATATATACTAGACATTATATGTTAAGAGTTATAAAAGAAAAAAAACATATAAAATTAATTATTGTAATATAGTATTAATAATATATAACTAATAAAAAATAATAATACGTCGGCAGCTTAAAGGGAAAAATAAAAAATTTGGTTGATGGAGCCATGGAGGAATTGAAAACTGGAAGTGAGGATTAAAATTCCAACTACTTAGGCTATGGTACTACATATCTTAATGTGATTTTAGCTGAACTTAACTCAAAATCCACCCAAATTCAACCTAAACAACATAAATATTGTTCTTTCTCCTTATTCTCTTTGAAAAAACCATAAAAAAATCAAAAAGCCACCACCACTTCTTAGTTAGGAGGACCCGAAGAAAACCAACTCAAAGCCAACCCAAAATACCTGTAGCAGTGTTCTCCCCAACTTAAAGCCAACCCGAGGCCAACCCAAAGCCCGGTTCGCATGGCCTTACCACTACACTAGCTATTTTGTTTGTCTTCAATTTGACTATAAATTATATGTAACTAACATTTTTCAAGTTTCGTAACCTTATATATATTAGTATATATAATATTAATATAAATATAAGTTAGCTAGTTTTTCCTACATGAATGAAATTGTTGGAAATGACCACTATCATACAAGTCTTCAGTGGCACAAAGTTAACATAAATGTTTGGTCAGATCATCTTTAATTTATCTTTTTAAATTAAATAATGCATGTTGTATAGGATATTATGGAGTTTTTTTAGTAAAGAAATACCATAAAATCCTCATCATTAGTGGTATTAATCAGGTTAATCCGATCGGATTCAAGCTTATTCTGGTTAACTAGAATTAGACTCATTGACCTAATTAAACCCAATTGGTAATTAGTTTTCGAGTTATTTGGATCAACCCGAATTAGACTCATTGACCTGAATAAAACTAACACTAATTAGCAATTGGGTTAAATGGATTAACACGATTTAGGCTTATTGACCCGATTAATTAAATTTGACCCTATTGTTCTTGTTCAAATTGGATCGGTTAATCGGGTTCGAGTTTTTTTTTACACCGGTACTCAACTAATGAACCAAGTTCCTAATGAAACACATTGCTTATTATAAGAGGGAGTAAAGTACAAATTTCGTCACTGTGATTTGCTCAAATTTTTGTTTTTCGTCCTTTATTTTTTGAAACTATACTGATAGTCACCTGGTTTACATTTCATTACAAATTAAGTCCTTTACACAAACCTCCGCTAAGTTTGTTTGTTAAATAAAGACTATTTTAGTCTTTTCTTATGTTACTCTTGTTTGTTACCAAACATGTATTATCCTTTTTTATCTCTGATTCACTTCTCTCTCTAGAACACACACTCTTTTAAAACCTCTCTCTTAATTGTGATTAGTCAACAACCCAAAAATTCACAAATTAATCAAATCAAGTCGAGAAGAAAGCGAAGCGAGAACTATAAAGAACAATTAACTAATTAATACAAGTTATACAAGTTAACCAAAAAATAAAATCAAACTAAATGAATGCATATTGATTATTTGATAACTAATTTGTATTTGTATATTTTTTTATTTACTAGTTCAGTAATTTACTTTGTATAATTAGTTTATTAATATTTACATAAAAATCATGTGTCGTGTTTATATATTTTAGCTTATTTTTATACTCTAGTATTTTAAAGATTTATTGTTTAATAAATCACATGTTACAATTAAATTTTTCTTATTGAAGTTCTTTTTTTTAAATTAATTTTTCCTGTTTTAAAGTTGGTTTGGTGTTTATTGCATCCATCACGGAGCTTCGACATGTGCGTACCGTACCGATTGGATCACCGTCACGCTTTTCTTCGGCTTTTCCCACCTTTTTTATTTCAACATCTTGCGCTCTTCTCCATGTTTCCAACTTGTATTATGTAGATAAATAATTTAGTTTGGGTTTAGTTATTTAAAATTGTCTTCAGTTTTTATAAGAAAAAATAGAAAATGGGTAGAGTTTTTTTTTTTAATTTTCTGTAAAAAAATTAGAAAAGATGTTAAGTTTTCATTTTTTTATTTTATAAAAAGAAAACATGTTTAAAAAAATTGGAAAAGAGAGGATGTGGACTTTTTTAATTTTCAAGGAAATTGAAAAAATGAAAACTCTTTTTTTTAAAAATTTTAGAAAAATGTGTCTCAATCAAACGGATATTTAAAATTTTCACTTTCTATGATTTTCTAGAAAACTAAATATTTTTCTAAAACCAAACACAACTACTATTTCGTCTAAACCCTTTTTTTAAAGATAAACAAGAAAAAAATATTAACACCAACTAGAGAAATAAAAAAGTAAGAGAAAGAACAATAGACCAATCTCCATATTATTTTTCTTCGCGCCACAGAAAAGAGGAACCGACCAACCTCCAAACTAAAAAGAGCGAGCAGCTAAACCCATACTTTACAACCACACAAACGCCAAATAAGAAAAAAACAAAAATCTATATTCTTCTCCTTAATAACTTTAGGCAAAACCAGTTTTGTTAATCATGCCAACCATTGTATAACTAATGTGATTCTTTTAATTTTATATCATAGAAAAGGGTGTTTTTCCTCATTCATGAAATGAAAGCTAATAATTAATCTAATTTTTTTATAGTTTTGTACTAACACCAATAAAAGTAACTTTAGATATTTATAAAATTTACTAAAAAGGGTATTTTAATTATATTTGCTAATTATTTAAATCTTTTTATACTTAATCTTTCTATCTAATAATTATCGATCTACACACTTGTATTAAATTATTAACTAAATAAGAATAAAATACATATTAGAATACAGTGTATAAAATATAAAATTTTGATAAGAAAATTATTATTTTTAAACAAAGAATAGATAAATCAAAGTAATATTTTCTCTTTCTCTAAAGATGTCTTATGTAATGATTATTTTAACAATTATACTATATGTATAAAGATAATTTAATTAAGGGCAAATTGCCGAGAAAGGTAACTAAAATGTCTAAACTTGCCAATAAAAGTAATGTCTATTTTGTTGGGCCAAGAAAAGATGATAAATTTCAATTTTTTCAAAAAAGGGTATATGATGAGCAGATCAACAGGTTACCGGTTAAATTATATTTTAGTGCAATCAAATAGATGATGTGGCAATTTACTTAATTAAAAGAAATTTAAATATAAAAAAGTAAAATTTATATTTGGATCTATGAATATCTGCTACTCTCTCTTCCCCTTCTCTCTCTCTAGACTATTTCACCAACACCACTCCAGCACTTGGATCTGTAATCCTTACTTGGATCTATGAACAAAACACTCTTACTTCTGCAGCATCCCACAGCCTACCGCCCACCCTAGATCCACCGTCACACCATCGCACCACCGCCACCATCACACCACCGCAACGTCGCTTCACTACCATCGCACCACCTCAGCAGCGTCGCTTCACTACCATCGCACCACATCCGCAGTGTCGCTTCACTACCGTCGCTTCAAGATCTGTTCGTGATATGTGTTCGATTTAGGGTTTTGTTCAAGATATGTGTTCGTATGTTCAGATCTGTTCGTGATTGTGTTCGTATGTTCAGATCTGTTCAAGATATGTTCGATTTAGGGTTTTGTTCAAGATATGTGGCGTATGTACGATGTTCCAGATCTCCGTCACTTTTCAGTTTTGTGACCTAAAGATGACCTACATAAATGCTTCTTTCATCTATATAGGGTTTTGTGAATTTAGGGGTTTCTGATCTGATCGTGAGTGTTTGTTCAAGATCGTGACTTTGACTCAGATCTTTGTTCTTATGTGTGTTTAAGGGCTTTGAATCTGTGTGTGTTTGTTTGTTTGTTTGTTGGCGTTTGAGGGCTCGGATCTGTGCGAGTGTGGTTCATGGCGGTCGGCGGAGGTGATGGTGGTTCATGGCGACGGTGGTGGTGGTTCATGGCGGCGGCGGTGGTGGTTCATGGCGGCAGTGGTCCACCGATGGAGAATCTTCATATCTTCAAGAAATTCATATTAAAAATTAATTAAAAAGCAAAGAAATTCATATTAAAAATTAATTAAAAAAATTAAAGATATTAAATAAATAGTTATTAAAAAAATTGAATGCATTAGACTGCCACACTGCCACGTCACTGATAACCTGCTGACTAGGTAGTCAGCAGGTCTAAGAGGTCACCATACCCTTTTTTGTCAAAAATTAAAATTCATAATCCTTTCTTGGCCCCAAAAAATAGACATTACCTTTATTGGCAAATTTGGACATTTTAGTTACCTTTCTCGGCAATTTGCCCTTTAATTAAATAACTCATTCTATTCCGTGGGTAAAACAAACACAATAATAAAATGTAATGAATTATTCAATTTCATCACCCATACCATTACCTTGTTTATTCTATTTCTTTGTCATTACATTACGACTAACCAAACACACCCTTAATGACGGACATCTATTTCATAGGTAGGGACAATAAAAATATCCAATATCTAATTGAGAACCCGTTCTCCAACACCAAACATTTGAATTCTTTGTTATGTTTTAAAATTTATTGTAATAAAATTTTGAGTTAATTACACAAATGGTCCATGTGGTTTACCAAATTTCCTATGGGTGGACCCTAAACTTCGAAATTTACATCTACAGTCCCCGTGGTTGTCAATTTGTATCAATGTTAGTCCATTTTTAAATGAGCCGTTTAAATTGACGTTAAGGCTTATCTTTGTGAGGGTAAAAGTATCTTTTTACACCTAAATTAATTAAAAATAATTAATAAAACACCACCCATACCTGCCACCACAGTCAACTCTCTCTCATCTCTCTCTCACTCTTACCCTCTCTCATCTCTCTCCTCTCTCTCTCATATCTGTCACCACCGACCACCATAAACACCGTCACAAACGAGACCACCGTCATAAACGACCACCATAACTACCTATCTGGTCTGAACCACCGCCACCAACGAAACAAACGAGATAAACGACCTGGGTTTGATGCTTTATGAAGATCTGATAACAGATCCACCAAGATCTGATAACAGAGTTGAAACCTTAAAATTGGCTCTCTTGACGGAGATCGAAACCGAGTTTGATCAAAGCCGGTGGTGTTGGCGTCAATCGGCGAATTCACCACCACCCTAACATCACTCTTTCCCCCTCTCTCTCTGAGCCACCCTCGCCCAGACAACAAGGCACACCACCGCCGCCGCCATTCTAGGTTGAGATGGTGGTGGTCCATATCTAGGGTTTCATGGTACTTCCTCGTGTGTTTCATAATGCGATTGAAGGTCTCTACATTTGGAAGCCGTATTCCTGATTTCGTTATCAGCAGAAACCGTATTCCTGATTTCATCTGTGATGAAGAAACCCTTAAAAAATTTCGACCACCACCATGGATGATTTCATCTGCGATTTCTGATGTTCTTTGCTTTCTTGACGACAGGATTTCTGATTTAGTAGACGGTGGTCAGGGTTGAAAGGGTGGTGGTGTACGACGGTTGTTTGAGTTTTTGGAGGTGGTGGCAGACGATCGCCGGTTTGTTCTTCATTGGTGTGTTTTGTGGTGGGGGTTTTGACTAATATTTGTGAAGCATCGGGTTTCAGATTTGCTTTACCGATCTTCTTCTTCATTTGAACTTTTGGGTTTCTGATTAATATTTTGAAGCCATCGATTTAAAGTTTGGGTGGTTCTTGTTGGTTTAATCGTTTTTGGTGGGTCTGGTGGTGGCAGGATAGAGATGAGAGAGAGAGTTGTGTGCAGGAAGAAAAGGGTGAGAGAGATAGAGACATAGATGAGAGTGAGAATGAGAGAGAGAGAGGATAGAGATGAGAGAGAGAGAGAGAGAGTTGACTGAGAGATTTTCTAATGATTTAAAAATTAAATGGGTAAAAAGACAATAATACCCTTATCATTAAAGAGAGTTAACTTCAATTTAGACGGCACAGTTAAAATGTAACACCCTAATTTAGGGCCAAGTTGTTTAAGTTGTTTTGTTGATTTATTGTTGTTATTTGTTGGTACACGTGGTTATGTGGTTAAGTTGGAAATGTTTCATAGATAGATAGAGTTGGTTAATAGTTGAACGGTTTCAGATAATGATTCCGAAAATATCTCCGTTAGTTGAAACGGATAAACCTAAGTCGTGTTTTAAATTGAATAGGAGAACGAAATACCTTCGTGGGGTATTAAACCCACTTAGGTCGGTCATTTGGGGAGTGTTTATCCCCTGCCTTCACAAAACACACACAAACTCATACAAACATACATGCGTACGTACCAAGCTATACACACACACACTTGGTGATTTGGAGATATAAATCAAGAGATAAGCTGTTGATTGAAGATTGTTAGCTGATTTTCAGAAGCAAACCATCCATAGTCATCATCTTTGTAAGTGGTTTGAATCTTGAACTTTGTTTGTGGGTTTTGGTAGGAAAATACCTAATTGATAGGTCTAAATGTGTTTTGGTGTTGATTTTGTGTTCAAATCGTGTTAGTAAGCTTGTATATATGTTAGAAAACATGTACAAACACTTGGATATGGATTCAAGATGGTTTTTGAGTCAAAAATGTGAAAAACAGTCGCTGTGTTCGAACAGAGCAAGAACCCACTGTATCGGGGGTCCTTGCGATCGCATGGATGGGCTTTGCGGTCGCATAGGGTACTTGCGATCGCATGGCTTCTATTTGCGATCGCATGGGTTGTCTGAAGTTCCTTGCGGTCGCATGGAAATGACATGCGGTCGCATGAGGTTCTTTGCAGTCGCATGGGTTTCCTTTGCGGTCGCATGGCGCGTCTGGTGTCTCTTGCGGTCGCATGCATGGGTCTTGCGATCGTAAGGGTGTCGTTGTCATGGTTTATCGTCTAAGGACGAAGGAAACATAACTTGCGATCGTAGGTACATAACTTGCGATCGTAAGCCCCCAAGATACCACCCTTGCGGTCGTATGGTTATGTCATGCGATCGTATGGCGGGGTTGTTTGGGCAGGGCCCTTGCGATCGCATGGTGATCCCTTGCGATCGCATGGATATGCCTTGCGATCGCATGGTGTTGCCTTGCGATCGCATGGTGTGTTGTTTTGTTGGCAGCTTTGTTGTCTTGTGGTTTAAGCCTCGTTAATTGTCGTTGTTTGGTGTCTAAGCTTGAACCTAATATGTTAGGTGATTCGGACGACTCCGTGTGCTCCTGGGATTCCCGAATTCATATCTGTCTCCTCTAATCTCGAGGTGAGTACCGGTTTTCCCATGAGTCTCGGTAAGCAGCGTTGTCTGTTGTTTGTTGGCATATGTTGTTAGTGTCGCACACGTGCGTATATGAGGTGTGTTATGCCATGTTGTTATATACTGTTGCCATGATAAATTGCTTTACACGTTGGTTATGAATCGCATGCGTATAGTTGAACCCACTACGGGTTGTAGTTGTGTATGGTACTGGTCCGGACTGATGTTGGCATGGTTAAGGTCAACTTTCTTCCCGAAGGCTGGATCCCTTTGACGGAATAACGGGGATCAACGGTACCCGGTGTGCAGCACGCCGGGGTGGTCTTGCAAACCGCCGCTCCTTAACGTGAGTTGGGATCTTAGCTTTTGTTGAGATCCGAGATGTTGAGCTTCGAGCTTCGTAACGCGTTTGGTGGAATGCTCTTCGCTCCCCCACCATTGCGGATAGTTGTAGCTGATGGTCCCCAGTTTGAATCATTGAGCAGGGCTTTTCCCCCTGCGAGATATGATTCCTACTGACTCGTTGGCGCGACGTTATATGTTAGGATAGCCTTATGTGTTGTCCCGTAGTTGGGGATAACCTGCTTATTGATGCTTATGTGTTAATCTGTACTCACTAGCTAGTTGTAGCTAACGGTGCCTAAATTTCCCTTTTTGCAGATGCGAAGTAGTTGGCCTGCGTGAGGCGGGACTTGATGGTAGCTGTTGTATATATACCTTTTGCGGAACACTGTTCGTTGTAATTATATGTGATCCGATGGTCGGTACGTGTCGGTTTAGTTGGGTAACACGCGGTGGTATTTTTGGACTTGGTTTATGGTGTTGTACTTTTACTTTACCAAGTCAGATAAACATTATTATCTTTTGTAAAACGTTGGTTACTTCCGCTGCTGGCTTTTATTAGATAAGTTAAAAAGCTTAAATTTTTTCTAATTTTAAGCGCGTGAAAACCGGTGTTACATAAAATTGAACCAACATTGAAACATGACAACCACGAGGGACTGTGAGTGTAATTTTTGAAGTTTAGGGACCATTGGTGGGAAATTTGGTAAACCACATGGACCATTTGTGTAATTAACTCTAGAATTTTAAATACTTTTTAAAGCTGTGACTTTTTATTTTTCTTTATCCATTAAAATTAATATAAAATTCAATTAATTTTTAAAAAGTCTTAAATTAAACTTTAAGTTATTAAACAATCATATATTTAATTGAATATAAAATTTTTTTTAAAAATTATTATATTTATCTGTCTATTTAAACCAATATGTAAGAAAAATGAGTCACAAAAACCGACATAGACTGGCTATTAATAATTACCGATATTTTGGTCAATAAGTTGGACAAAAATTATAAAAAGAAGCGTCGGAAAAATTACAAGATATGATATGTCTAAATCTAAAGTCTCAGTTCCAACAAGTAAAAGGTGGGAAATTTTCTTATTTAAAAACGATTGATTATGAGATATTCAAATTTATTCTTTAATTTTAAACTCTTTTCATTCATATAAAACAATCATATATTTAATAAATAAATATGAAATATTTTTAAAAAATAATTATAATGAAGTGCATATTTAAACGGACATGTAAACAATATAATTAATTTATATTTAGGGTTGGTTAGGAGTCCTTTTCCCGTGAATATATAGAAAAAGGAAGCCTCTGCATACATACTACGCGCCGGTTTCGTCTTCTTTCGGCCTCACCCAAACAAAATTCGTTTATATCGCCCCCTTCCTCTCTCTGTCTTCTCTGTATACATATATTCTGTTACTGTATGAACACCATTCTTACACGTTCTTTACCTAAATTAATTATCACCTCCAAATTCCCACTTTCTTCCTCTCCAATTTCACTGACCATATCCACCCCCAATCCGCCATTAACGCCACATGCATGTGTGTTGTGTTATTAATCAAAAGGAATCGAATTCAATATCATGATGGACGTGAACGAATATCCAATCCTCAGTAAGCTGATCGCCGCCGTCAAGAAACCATCATGGGCGTTTCCGCTGCTTCTATTCACTCTCGTCGTCATTCTCAGCCTACAGATCACCACCAACGAATCCGGGTTTTCAGAAAGATTGGTTTCCCACCCGGGTATACGACCCGATTTGTCTAGCACGGAGACGTGTGACGGGTCGGTTCCGGCGAGGGTGTTGACGATGTCGATTGTCGATTTTGGTGGTGTCGGCGACGGAGTGACGTCAAACACGGCGGCGTTCACGGAAGCGATGAGGAAAATGAAGGAGTTTGACGGGAAAGGTGGGTCCCAGTTGAACATCCCTAAGGGGAGGTGGGTCACCGGCAGTTTTAATCTTACAAGTAATTTCACATTGTTTCTTGAAGAAGGTGCTGTCATCCTGGGTTCAGAGGTAACTTTAAATGTCCAACCTGTAATAATTTAATGATTTTACTGGCTTTAGACATTTTTCTCAACATCTTGTGGAACTTGCTGCCTGATGAAATTAATTTATTTGGTGTAAATTGATTGACTTTTAGCTACCAATTGCAGTAAGTTAAAATGTTGACTATCTTAAGGTCAAAAGTAGTTGCTTTATGAATCTTCTTGGTAGTTACTGAACTAATTGATTAGCAGATTAGAGTGTCAAATCTTAATGACTGATCATAGGAGTCGGTTTCTATGTCTTGATTTGGCAATTTGATTCATACTTCTTTGGTTTTAATTGCAAAGTTGATTATGAGTCAAAAATCTTGAGATTATCTTTAAAAGTAGTAGCTTTATTAAGTTTCATAGTTAATTTTAGCAACACATGAATATTTTGACACGATTGGGTACTGTTATTGTTGTTGAGAGAAAATGGTGCCATTGTTTAGTTCAAGTTTGCAAGCAGAGCTTATTAGTGGGACTCTTTATGGTTAAAGAAGATGTTTAGAGGATATACCAATCTTTAAAGCTTCTGTAAAAGATCTGTCTTTTTTCCATTTTTCCTGAATAAAATGTTACAGATAATCAATGTTCTGTATAACAAAGGTAAAAAGGGTACCTCTTTGCATCTGTTTTGGTTGAGTTATTTAATTTCTTTAAAGTGTTTGGTTGCCAAATAAATGAACTAGCTAGGTATGGATAGACTTTTAATTTCAACAATATTAAGAATTACGGAAAGGCTAAAACTTCACCTGTTTCACATAGTTTTATTGCGAAAAGAAATCACCTAAAAGGGTAACCAAGTTAGCTCTGATTCCTTTTTGAGGTAATAAACTTTAGAATCCAAAAAATATAATATAACGCGATTTTAATTTGTTTTTTTCATTTTGGATTGCTAGTAAACGTGACAAGAATAACACTAGTAAATTTATTGTAATTTGGTGTTTTTCTCTAGTAATAAATTATGTTTTTGTTTGATTCTTAGGATCCAAAAGAATGGCCTATTATTGAGCCATTACCTTCTTATGGAAGAGGAAGAGAGAGATTAGGAGGGAGACATATAAGCCTAATTCATGGTGATGGTCTCACAAATGTTGTCATTACAGGTACACCATCATGTTTCACTGTTTTTTTCTTCCTTTTTCTGTGATTTACATCAAAGTTACTTTTTACCACTAAAAGTCTATAAGGAACAAGTTTCACATTCTTGACATTTCTGGCAAAACTAGATGGAAATTTGACTTTTATGGTCAAATCACATTCTTCTACAAACCTGAATTTCACACAATATTACCTCTGCTTAAGCTTATAAACTTTGTTGTTGATAATACTAATCTATAATAATATAACCTTGTCCTAATTGTGGAAGATAGGAGTTTATACTAAAGTAATAAAGTTTATTTAAATAATCTTGGTGACGAGGGTGATTAATTTGATTCTAGCATACCATATCATGTTATCGTTTCTTGTCATCGCTATCAAGTTGTTGTCATTATTACTTGTTTGGCTCTTTAAACATTTAACTACTAATGTGGGGTGTGAAATCATGAGCTTTAGCATTATTTTATGAAAGAGAATCAAGACTATATTTTTATTTGGGCTAAAATATTAATCTTATTTGCCACACATTACAAAGGGAATCATACCTATAATTGTGATGCTTTCTTGTATTATTTTATGAATGAATAAGTTCTTTAAATAATTGTTTAGATTCTATCCTCTTTCCATTACTATGCTTGGTGTTATCACCCATGTACCAAGTAATCCAGATTGGCAGTCTAATTTGGTAATATGATTTTTATAATAATCCCATGTTCAAGATAAAAAGGTTACAGTCTGTTTTGCACAGTCATATAAATCATTTTATGATCCAAAATGAACTCGAAAGTTAAAATATATATCAAAATTTGTTTAAAGGGAAAGTAATGTGTAATTTTTTGACCAAGAAAAACTTTTAAACTTTAATTTGTTATAAAAAGGGGAATCTTGACTTGATGATCTAGATTTTTGCTATGTCATGGTACTCTTTTTAAGAACACCTGGAAATTTACAATCCTCCTTTACAACCTAAAATTTACAAAACACAAATAATTACACGTTATATTTATTGGCAAGTTATAAAATTTATGTAATCTTTCTTGGGAATTTACCATTTTTTTTATCTTGAACTTCAATAAACCCACATGAAATTTCCATCATGGAATTCATCCAATGAACCCAGGAAGTCAAAATGTTGACTTTTTGCACTTTGCACTATATGGGTTATACAATCATGATCAAGAATTTGAGTTGAATAGCACTACAGAATTTGTAAACAAGTGTCTGATGTGTAATTTGTATATGATATCAGGGCAAAATGGAACCGTCGATGGTCGTGGTAAGATGTGGTGGGACCTATGGTGGAATAGGACTTTGGAACACACTAGAGGCCACCTGGTTGAGATTATGAACTCAAGAAACATACTCATTTCCAACCTCACATTTCGAAATTCTCCATTTTGGACCGTTCATCCTGTTTACTGCAGGTTTGATCTTCCTCTTTTCATAGTTTGACCTTTATAAATTAGTGGTGCCTTAAAAAAGTATTTAAATTTGATATCATATGTCTATTTCAGTTTCATGAGGTCCTATATTTTCCTTCTAGGCTTTAATAGATTTAAACTAATTTTAAAAGTTGAAGAATGAAAATTAGTCTATTGACCATCAAAGTCAAAGGTGCTAAATTGATAATAAAGGTAATCAGAGAGTTTAACAATAAGAATGAAAGTAAACAAGGTAACCAAAGATCACTAAGTTTGTGAAATTCGAAATCCACTCGTACAGAATTAAACCGTCACTCCTTTAGTTATCTTTCTTGACAATTTTTCCCGATCATACATCACAACCCAAGTTTTTGGGATTTCACAAAGCTAAATATATGCTACTTTTTTACCATTTAGAAACTTAAAAAGTAATTACATCATAGAATATGAATCACTTTGTTACAATTAAAAAGACAGAAGAAAACAAGAAAGAAAGAAAAGGAAATCAATGATGGGGCACTTGGAAAAAGTGTGATGCTTTTTATGGTCGCCTTTGATACAATATGGGCTCCATCTTGCACTCTTTCCTAATCCATGGTCCAGATTTGTATCTAAAGCTACTTTCTTTTGTATATAATCAAGTTTACTTGATGAGTTTTCAGGGGGCCCCTTCTTTTAGTCCATTTTTGTTCTATTTTGTGGGTCAAATCATCATTTTTCATCTTGCAAAAATGAAAAGTTTGACTTTTTATTGTTTATTTGTTTTCCTTGAGATGTCTTGGTTCCTTAAACATTGAATAGTGATGAATCTTGAAACACAGAGCACATGATCATTCACATGTTGTATGTGATGAACGAGAAGTTGCACATGATCTTGTTTTAATTTAATGAGCATAATGAGGGCAATGTGATATACGGCTTCCACCATTAATACATTAATTATAAGATAGAAATATCAAATTTAGGTCCTTTTGTGTCCCCCCCCCCCCCCCAACCCACCCACAACACACACACGCACACAACACAATTACAATAACCAAAAATTGAAAGTGATAGGACTAAATGTTGCTATATTATTTCAGTAATGTTGTAATAAAAGACATGACAATATTGGCTCCTCTCAACGCTCCAAATACGGATGGCATAGACCCAGGTAATGAATTTTCGCCTTTTCGTTTATTAGCTTATTGTTATGTTGATTCATTTATGATTTCATCGGTCCAAGATGTTTTTTCTTTTTTTATGGTTAAGTCTCATTTGAGACAAAGGGTATGTTTGGCGACGGGATTATAGGGGCTTGGGATTCTAGTTTTTATAATCACCGGCTCTCTAGTAGGTTATGGCTTGGGCTTGGGATTACCAATTAATAAGCCCCAGCCAGTTTCACCAAACATACCAAAAGGTGTAGAATTTAGGACTTATGTGTTTACTGTTAAAAAAAAGGTGTCTTGTTTACAGTTTGTAATGATTATAATCTTATTCTCTTCCGTTACAGATTCATGTTCAAATGTTTGCATTGAAGATTGTTATATAGAAAGCGGGGATGATCTTGTAGCTGTAAAAAGCGGGTGGGACCAATACGGGATATCCATGTCCAGTCCCAGCTCCAACATCATCATCAGACGAGTGTCTGGCACGACCCCGACATGTTCAGGAGTCGGGATCGGTAGCGAAATGTCAGGTGGCATCTCAAACATCCGAGTGGAAAATCTCCACATTCGAAACTCAGCAGCAGGTGTTCGAATCAAAACAGACAAAGGCAGAGGTGGTTATATAAAAAACATCACTATCACAAACATTACAATGGAGAATGTTAAGGTGCCTTTAAGGTTTAGCCGAGGTGCCAATGATCACCCGGATGACAGGTGGGACCCGGAAGCCCTTCCGAAGATAAAGGGTATATTTATAAGTAACATAGTGAGTTTTAATTCAAGAAAAGCTCCTGTACTGCTTGGGATTGAGGGTGCTCCTTTTGAAGGAATATGCATGAAAAATGTTAGTTTGCTTGGTTTACCACCAAGCGCGCGATGGAGCTGTGAACACATATCGGGTTTTGTTAACGATGTGTTGCCGGCACCTTGTCCATTGTTGCAAAGAAATGCCTCATTGACTTGTAGATAGCAATGTATTAAAGCCGAATTTTGAAGTTGACTGTGACGGGTCAATCCGAGGTTTAAAACATGTTTTTGTAGCAACTTCGGATATGTTTTTGAATGACACGCGGTTGCTATGCCATGTCATTCGCGTTGCTAAAAGTGATGATACTTGTTGATAGTAGAGTGTATACTGTACAGTTGAGGACTGCTTGGAAGGAGCATATATAGTTGGCTAGAAACGGGGTATACATACTGTCTGGCGGGCACCTGTTTTTGTAGGCCGTTTGGACATGGTATAGTGGAGGGGAGGTACATCTTTTACTGCACAAGTTACAAGTCTTTGTAGCAAGGTTACTGTATTTATCCCCATTTTTTATATACCTCACCTTCTGATGTTTATGTATTATATATATTTATATGTATCTTTAATCTTTATTGACAAATTGGATCGATACATGGATTGATTATTGACTGCATCCATTGGTGAGTTGTACAATTGCTTAAAATTATACACTCACAGTCTCACATAACACAATTGTATTTGGAACCCCTTGTAACACTTGCGTTTTTAATTTACTTATTTGTGTTAAACTAAATTTAAATTCGATTAGTTAAAAAGAAATGCGTAAAAAAGTACAGAAAAAACAAAGCTACATTAAAATTAGAAATACACTTTGTAAACTACAAATATTTTTGTGTGAACTAAGCTTAACGTTCATATATAAACATGAATAGTTAAAGAGAATTTTAAATGTTTATGATATTATATATTATATAGAGATATAAAATCTACTTCAAATCATACATAACTGACAACATCATCATCAATTTTTTGTAAATCCTATTGATAATCAAATTTGAATTTAAAAAATTTAATTCAATTGGTATATATGTTTACTTAAATAATCATGAAAAGAAGTAGATGTATCTACTAAATGATGTGAATAAATGGTTTTATTTAAAAATTTATTGTTGGCAAATCAAATTACTTAAAAAATGACATTTGTGTAAACAACTCGTTCGTAATCTATTTGAGGAAATAAACACTAAAAGATGACCCTCCAATTGTTGCGAGACAATTGAATAGCTTTTTTCTAATTAAGTTTTTCCATTGGATACTCAGGCTCTTCGATGCCGTGGACAACCTGGACATTGACGGAAACTTTATCGTCTTCATCTTCAAGATTTATAGCCGCTCTTGTATTGAAAGAACTTTTAGAAGTTCTTGATTATTTGTTTCCATGGGAACTACGGAGTACAAATACCCACATTTTAAGTGTAGTTTAAGTACATCCCGGATATGTAGAAATGGATAAGCTTGGAGGTTATTTGTTGATATGATTTAAGGGAAAAGATGAGAATATTGACTTTGTTTTGCCCACTTGACCGACCAGTTCTAGATTGGCGTAGACTGCGACACTGCGTTAAATTTAGACTATAAAGACAAGTTATAGAACCAATCAACATTCTACGAGAAGATGAGTTATTTATAGGAGAAAATTTGTAATTAGAAAACACTTAGTGCAATTATAGGAGATATAGTTTCAAAAACTACAACACACCTTCATTCCACATGTTGCAACCATCTCTCAAGCCAGTAATTCACACCATGTTGGAGTGGTCTGAAGAGATGACCTAGTTGGTTCCACCAAAGGTTAAACAAAACCTACTAGTACCTCCCTCTCTAAAGAAAGAACTCTCCTGATAGACTCAATCTAAGGATCATATCGGAATGTCTTGATTCTAGGGTTTGTAATAAGAAAACCTTCCAAATAGACCTTACCATATGCTAAAAAAACTAGAACTACCTACCTTCGTCATAGTTGGTTCAATAAACCCAAGAACTTTCACAACGAGAATAAAGAATAATACCTTTAGCTCTTGTGTTAACTTCACTATATTGGTTATCGATAAAACATAGAGACAAGGACAACGTATGCCCTTGTTATCAATGAGAACACAACTAAGAGTTGTGACTATCTAATCCACCTTGTGATAGCTATAGTATCAATAAGAGATGAAAGGCAATAATCGATATGATACCCCTGTCTTAATCTTAATAATTCCTGATTCTCATTCCCAACTAAAATGATCCAGATTAAACCTTATTCAGGTTAGTGATGAAGTTTTCTAACCTTAATTAAACTAATTTAAACCAAATTGATTACTTAAATAGAATATAATACTTGAAACTAGATAAAACCAATTCAATTCAAGTTGATTGAGTTATTCGTATACCAATATTTTCTAACACTTACAGCCTGTTCTCGAGTTTTTAAATGAAGGGGAATGGAAGGAAAGGGAAGGATGGAAAGGAAAGGAAAGATAAAAAAACTCCCCCTCTCAATCATCCCAAAAGTGGGGGGGGGGGAGTTTTTACATATAAAAATGGTAAAAGTGCCTCTCCTAATCCCTCCCAACCCTTTCCTTTCCCTCCTTAAAAAAAACTCAAAAATACAGTTTCCCTAAATAAACCTTCTCCTCCTTTCCTTCCCCTCCTTAAATTAACTCGAGAACAGCGTGTTAATTTTACCAACTTTTTTGGAAATGGTATCCCTCGCTACCAACACACACGATGAAGAAACTGGATGGTTCGACCGTTGTCCACGTTAGCTGCCGTTCTTTTTCACAGTTGGCGGCACTCACCAGCTTTCTCTCCCCGATATAATAAATCATCAATGGCGATCGCCCTTTCGACTCCAATGATCCAACAACGAAACCCCAATTCTCTAAACAACCAGGACGACTATGAGTCGCCTAATTTCTTCCTTTCTCTCTCTAGGGTTTGGTACTCGACGCCGGACCTCTTGTTATCTAAACACCGCCCTTCGTCTCTACTCTGATTATCCTCAATTTTCGACTTCTACGAATCCGGGTATCTCTAATTCTTATAGATAATGTTATATCTGAGATAAATATTGGAACTTTGGGATGATGATTTATGAAAAATTTTGTGTTCCCCAAAATGTCGTTGAATTTAGTTTTGATATTCTTTGAATTTATGGTAATCACAACATCAAAACCAAGGTTTTGTAGATGCTGATCTTGCAGGAATATGTTTCAAAGTGAGAGCCAGCAAATTTTGGTTTTCTTTTTTTTCCCGCTAACTGTTAAATTATTGAAATTTACATTGTAACATACTGTTTTATATGCATATTGATTGTAATCTATGCTCTTGTGTACAATTCATCTAGTTTTTCGGCTTTTGTAGGGTAGATGCTGTTTTCATAGGCTTAGAAATTTGAGGAGGAATAATATCAATAGATGTATGAGAGAGAAGAAATATTTGGATTTCTTCAATGTTTTCTAATCTTTATGTAAATTCAATTTGATTCAGGACCAATCGCACGGTATAAAAACCTTGTTAAGGAAGGACAGCTACAATTTGATCCTTATCAGGAGAAAGTTGCTTTGGAACTGGATGACTTGCTTGATAGATTGAAGCATTATGAGACAGAAATGGAAGAATATCATGTAGGTCTGAAAGTCAGTGATCATATTATTATTCAAGTTTAGAACTCTCTGAGATGATCTATTTCTACTCTATGCAGGTCAAACTAGCCAAATGGGAAGAAGATCGTGAGAACGAGAGACGCAGGCTTTTACTGAAGGAAGCTGAGAGTAAACAGCAAAGGAGTGAAACGATAGACAAGGCGCACAATAGATTCTTGGGCAGATGGCTCGATCGGTAATGTATAATTGTATATTACAGAAATAGTTTGAGACACATAATAGACCTATTTCTTGTTCCTTTTGATTGATGTCGTGTTGTTACACGCAGGAAAAAACCTGTGAATGTAGACCCGGGAGTTGGGAAATGGGTTTCATATTTGAATCGAGAAAGAAAGTTGGATTCAGCAGTTGGCAGGCGTCCTAATGTACCCCCAGCTCCTAAAGGATTATATATATATGGGAATGTCGGAAGTGGTCTGTTTTTTTATCCTTTTCTAGTGACAATTTAGTCAGCTAGTCACTTGGGTTCTTTGATGTATATTGCAACTTTATTTCTTGTTTCTTACATAAGGTTAATCCTGCTTGCAATTTTTATTGCTGGTTCTTCTTACCTGTATTGTTCTTGTAAAAATATCATGTAGGGAAGACGATGCTAATGGATATGTTTTATAACGCCACCAAAGGAATTGTCACGCACAGAAGACGATTTCATTTCCATGAGGCGAGTTGTATACTAAACTTTCATATGTGTGTCCATTTATATCTGAAAACTTGGAATTGGAATTTTCTTATAAACCATTTTTTTTGTTGGTTTTTGTTTGTATGTTTGTATTAGCAGGCTATGCTTGAGATTAATGAGCGTATGCATAAGGTATGGAAGAATCAAGTTGAGGAAAAGTCTACACAGTCGAGCATTGCTAATTGGATAATGAATCTTCCTTTTGATACTAAAGTTAAGGAATGGGTAGCTGCTGAAGAAAGTTACAAGCAGGAGATGCAAATGAAAAATATTCTTCCAGCTGTTGCAGATAAGTTTCTTGTAGACCAACACAGTCACAGAAGAGGAGCCAGCATTCTATGTTTTGATGAAATCCAGGTGAACAATTAGCTGAGTTTATATATGACACTTGGGGTTTAAATTGGATGTTATTAATGTGAAAACACTATAAAGACGGGCTCATGTGCCCAAGACCTGAAGCAAAATATATGCAAGTGAAAGTGACACTAACATTTACTTAACAGTTAATGCTCTAGGGGAGGGTTCAAACAAGAACTGTTTTTTGTGCGAGAATTGTGAGAACCAGTCTTGATTAAAATAAATCAATGGCTAATAATTGTAAGGACTCATTAGCGACTCATTAATGAGGGTATTTTAGGAAAAGCAAGCCTCACTTGTTAATGATTGATGTGCGTGAATCAATCAGGTTTTATATTTATAAATTGGAATCACCAAAGTACTGACTACAACACAAATAGGCAAGTGTGCCTAATCGTATCGCAGTATAGTTCTGGTAAGAGACCGAGTGTCAGACACTTGGGGAACGACTATGATTTCAGATTTAAAAGATTTAATTATTAACTTGTCTAGAGTTAGCGATTAAATGTGGAATTTGGGAATACATCTAAGAATGCGATGAACTATTTAAACTAATAATTAAACTAAATAGAAAACAACTCAAAAGTAAGATAAAGCTGAGAGCTTGGAATGGAAACAATCAATACGAAGTATTTTCACCTAGACTTGATTACTCCCTGGTCTATGGTCAATATCATAGGAGTGCAATGGATATTATTCATTATATAGTGATTCCTAAATTTGCTAGATCACTTGGTCCGACTCACTAGCTCTATCATTATAAAAACATTAACCCAATGGTCATGCATTAACTATCCCTATAATTAGTCAATCAATTCGTATTACGCTAGACTTGATCTATTGATTCGTATTGGTCACAAAATCAATCAATTAACACAGTATGGTCATCGCATGCAATTGCAAACACATTAAAGTTAATTACTTTAAAACCTAACCCTAGGATTTGGTCCATCTCTAGTCATGATCCCTAATGCTCATACCAAATCATTACAAGTAATCATAGATAGAATGCTCATCTCAACTTTGAAAAATCTAAACATGCTAAATTTTACGTTTACTAAACATTCGGGTCATAGAAATCAAACCAATAAACAAGGGTTTCATCTAATCAAGGTGTAAACAGAAAACCTAGCCCATAGTCACATGGTTCGCTAGATAGGCTACGATCGCCGATCGGTACGAAGCGTACCAAAACGCGGTAAGAATCCGAACCAATCGCTCTCTAGTACACGAATTGGAATGCTAGGTAGGACGAACCAAATCAGCTTCCATTTTTTATTCTTGTATATTGCAATCGCTAATGGGAACGTAAATATCTAGCGAACCGAGGATTGAAATACACGAATTCGATGATCAATTGGAACGTTCCAATGAGTGACTTTCAAATTGACCGACTGTCAATTTGAGCGACTCTCAAATTACACGAATTCGATGGCTTGTTTGCATTGAATAACGAATGGAACCCAATTAAGAACTATTCGAACGAGATTAAGAACACAATTAAGAACAATTCATAGGAGGGAACACAATTCAGAACTATTAAGAAAAGTTTGAACGACATTGATGTTCCTAGTTCAAACGACTGTCGAATTCGATCTGCGATGACATTTGTCGATTAAATCCTGTGTTCACACTTTGTCGATTAAGTCTTCTGATTGTTCAATTACTAATTCCCAACCCTATTAAAGTGTTTACAATGTTGAATTTCTTTCATGTTCAACATTAGTACGACCTATTCTACTCTTACCTTCCACTGTTCGATTACATCTTCTGTTTTTTTTCTTCAATCAAAATGGTTTTTGGTTCATAATCCTCTATACCAGATACCTTCAATCCAGAAGATAGTGACACATAAGGCTTTGTTGAACCATAAACTCAACAAGGTAGATCAACTAATGAAGAAAAGGATGCAACAAAACCTCTACCACAAGAAGTAACATTAAGTAACATTTGTTGGTGCTGGAAATAGTAAGAACGCCGGTGGTGCAAAAATCTGGGTTTGTAATCATTGTAAGGTAATGTATACAAGTTCCTACACTAGAATTCACACTCACTTTTTCAGTGCTCCAGTTGGAAAAAAGGCTGAAATTAAGAGATGTCTAGTTTTAATTAGAGATTGTGAGAAGTATCAAAGTTTGTTGAACAAAGTGAAACTTGCTGAAAGTGGTGGAGTTTTCAAATTTTTAAAAAATTCTGTAATTACCAAAACAAAAACTTCATCTTCAAAAAAACCAAGTGAGGAAGCTTTTGGAGTCATAGAAAGAAATGTGGTTGATTTAAAGATTATAAAGGGACTTTGTGCTAATGACATTCCTTTTAATGTGTTACGAAATTCACATTTTCTTGAAATGTTAAGTGCACTAAAGAAGGCACCCGATGGCTACAAGCCTCCATCTAGTGAAAAAGCAAGAACAGTTTTGCTCGACGAATGTATTAGAGATGTTGAGAAGGAACCAACTCCGTTTAAAGACACTTGATATTCACAAGGACTTTCAGTTGTTTCTGATGGCTGGTCGAATGTTAAGCATAATCTGCTCATTTAGTTATTGCGGTAAATAGTAGGGGTGTGCAATGTTCATGTATGCCGAAGACTTTTCTTGAGTGGAAGAAACAGGAGTGGCAATTGCAAACTTTTTGCAAGGGGCTATTGAGACAGTAGGACCAAGCAACGTTCTTCAAGTTGTCACCGACAACGCCGCGAATTGTAAAGCTGCCGGGAGATAAATTGAAAAGGTATGCAAGCATATTTTCCGGTCTTCTTGTTGTGTACATACTTTAAATTTAATATTTAAAGATCTTGCAAAAGAATTTTATTGGTTGATGGATACATACAAAAAAGGAAGAATTGTGAAGTATTTTCATTGTCACTCTAAAATTTTAGCTATTTTTTGAGAAAACTCCATGTTAGAGTTGTTAAAAGTAGCTAAGACCAGATTTGCTTCACATTATATTTTGTTAAAAAGATTAGTGAATTGTAGAGAGGCTTTAGCTACTAAGTACTACTGTAGCTCTTAATTCATGGAGGGACTGTGTTAAACAAGGGGATGAGATCACTAGGAGTACAGGTCAAATTGTGGTTGAAACCATAAGGAATGATGATTTTTGGGAAGATGTTGAATGCATTATTCTAAACCAATTTATTTGATGGTCAAGTTTTGTGATGGTGAGGGGCCGAATAAAATGGGTGAAATATATGAGAAAATGGGCAACATGTTAGGAGAGATTAAAGATAATCAATTTACTTCTTATTACCCTCAAATTAAAAGTATTGTGTTAGCAAGATGGGAAAAGATGACCATTTCGTTGCATTGGTTAGGGTTTGCATTAACTCCACGGTTTTTATGATAAACATTATCTTGAAAAATTAGCCCTCGATGAAATGGCAAGAAATGCTCCAAATCTCGATAAAGAAGTGATGGTGGATGTAATGAAAGCGTTTGAAAGAATTGCCGAAAATGAAGAGGAAGAGTGTGTATTGTGAGAACAATTTGCTACTTTTCATGAAAAAAGGACTTAAATTCTATGGTAGCAACACAAATGGATGCGGTGACGGTGGATCCAATTGACTGGTGGTCTACTTATGGATCTGAAACCCCCGAACTTGCAGAACTTGCTAAAAGGGTACTCTCACAACCAATTAGCAGTTCTTCGGCAGAGAAACACCTCAACTAAAAAAAAGTTGTCCACTCAAACACACCTCCACTGTTTTGATCTTATCTCACTCATATGAACTCGGATTTAGGTGATTCAAAAGGCCATCATAATAAACAATTGAAAGTCCTTGCAAATACCAAGTTTCTTTAAACTGAGTTAGTTCCTTCTTAACATCTCTAACACATTCATCGAGCAAAACTGGTCTTGCTTTTTCACTCGATGGAGGCTTGTAGCAATCGGGTGCCTTTTTTAGTGCACTTAATATTTCAAGAAAATGGGGATTTCGTAACACATTAAAAGGAATGCCTTTGGCACAAAGTCCCTGTATAATCTTTAAATCAACCATACTTCTTTCCATTACTCCAAAAGCTTACTCAATTGATTTTTTTAAAGATGAAGTTTTTGTTTTGATAATTACAGAATTTTTCAAAGATTTGGAAATTCCACCACTTTCAGCAAGTTTTACTTTGTTAAACAAACTTTGATACTTTTCACGATCTTTAATTAAAACAGGACATCTCTTAATTTAAGTCTTATTTCCAACTGGAGCACCGAAAAAGTGAGTGTGAGTTCTAGTGTAGGAACATGTATACTTTACCTTGCAGTGATTACAAACCCATATTTTTGCACCACTAGCGTTCTTACTATTTTCAGCACCAACAAATGTTACTTCTTGTTGTAGAGGTTTTGTTGTATCCTTTTCTTCATTAGTTGCTATACCTTGTTGAGTTTCTGGTTCAACAAAGCCTTCTGTGTCACTATCTTCTGGATTTAAGGTATCTGGTATAGAGGATTGTGAACCAAAAACCATTTTGTTTGAAGAAAATATCAGAAGATGTAATCGAATAGTGGAAGGTAAGAGTAGAATAACTTGTACTAATGTTTAATATGAAAGAAGTTCAACATTGTAAACACTTAAATAGGATTGGGAATTTGTAATTGAACAATTGGAAGACTTAATCGACAAAGTGTGAACACTGGATCGACAAATGTAATCGCATATCGAATTTGACAATCGTTTGAACTAGGAACATGAATGTCGTTCAATTTTTTTTAATAGTTCTTAATTGTGTTCCCGCCTATGCATTGTTCTTAATCTCATTCGAATAGTTCTTAACTGAGTTCCCATTCGCTATTCAATGCAAACAGACCATCGAATTTGTGTAATTTGACAGTGGTTCAAATTGACAATCGGTCAATTTGACGGTCGTTCATTGGAACGTTCCAATGGACCATCGAATTCTTGTATTTCAATCCTCGGTTCGTTAGGTATTTACGTTCCCATTCGCGATTGCAATATATAAGAATCGAAATTGAAAGCTGATTTGGTTCGTTCTGCCTAGCGTTCCAATTCGCGTACCAGAGAGAGATTAGTTCGAATTCGTACCGCGTTTTGGTACGCTTCATACCGATCGTAGCCTATCTAGCGAACCATGTGACTATGTGCTGGACAGCCATGGGATATTTCACAACATGGGCTACAAGACGAAGATAATTATATATGGGGTCCAGGTATCTGGCTCGATAGTGGCAACACCTTGAGGACAAGGTGTTTTTGGGGGCTCGAGTAATGATATGGTCCATTATTTTATATAGAATACTTTATATAGAAGCTTAACCATCTCCTAATGGCCTCCATAGAGGAGGTCAAGGGTTCAAGTCCCACCAAGGTTTCAATTAGGGATGGCCACGGGGATGCTTCTGAAACGGCCACGGTTAGACCGCGTACATTTGAGCTAAAGGCACGGCGGCCCGGGAGGAGCCCTAACCGGGAAAACTCCTTTAAAAAAAACTTTATATAGAAGTTTGTTATCTTTTATTATTTAGTTGATATAATGAGGTAGGAACTATTTTTAGATAAAGATTTGGAGTTAGAGTTATATTAGGAATAGATTATTATCTTTGATTATAAATATGTCATTAGGTTGTAATTTTCATTAGGCAGAAATTGATTGGTGGTTTTTATTTCATTGGAGTGTTGGTTTACCCCTCGAAAGTAAATCGTAGGAGAGATGATCTACCTCTCGAAAGTCGATTATTCTATCTTTTCATCTTTCTTCTGATTTCCTTTTTGATTCATATCAGATTTCTGTTGTTGCAGACTGTTGATGTGTTTGCTATTGTGGCCTTGTCTGGAATTATAAGCAGATTGCTTAGTACCGGAACTGTTCTTGTTGCCACTAGTAACAGAGCACCAAGCGACTTGAATCAGGTCAGACTTGAGCTGAATGATCATGATTCCTTAATATCCTTACATTTACTTATCATATTACTAATTTTCTTGTAAGCATTGTTACTTGCAGTGAACTTGGACTTCATTTTATGTTTTTATTAAGAAAACATTTTGGTTTATGCATGATTGCATGTGTTATGCATAAACATAGCATAAAACTGTGAAAATCATTCTTCTTTCTTGCTACTGTTTTTTCAGGATGGTATGCAATGGGAGATCTTCCTGAAGCTTCTTGCTAAATTGTCAGACCATTGTGGAACTGTTTTGATTGGAAGTGAAACTGATTATCGTCGTCTAATATCACAAAGATCTATAAACCGGGTGAGAACTAGTTAGGTGATAAGCTATAAAGTTTGAATCTTTTATGATTATATACATTTATTTTCATTATCATATTTGCCTTTAACAATCAGTAGTCATTTTATCTATGTGGCAGGTCACCTACTTCTATCCTTTAGACAGCATTGCAACCAAGAAATTCGAGAACGTGTGGGATGAAACTATAAGAGATTGTGGGGGTCAAGTCAGATCTGAAACTATCTCAGTAATGTTTGGAAGGTACATATTAAATCAAGTTTTACAAGTAAATTACTGTATACAACTAAATAATAAGTAATTCATGCATTACACAGAAAACTTGAAGTTCCTGAAAGCTGTAACGGGGTTGCACGGTTTACATTTGAATCTTTATGTGGTGGTCCGGTACATATCCTAATCTTTTATATAAGTTCCTTAATATAATTTGTTTTATACATAATTACATATAACTTACTAGTTGGTTACAGTAATTTCCTCTTTTTATAAATCTCCTCTCTTTTTTGAGTTAATAATAGGCATAAATTTCAGGTAGGGGCTGCTGATTACATAGCTGTGGCCAAGAATTATCATACAGTCTTCATATCAGACATTCCCATGATGAGTATGAGGATTCGTGACAAGGTACTTAAATTTATATTCTATCTTTCTATTATGACTACCTAAAATGTGAGGTATTATAGATTGTGAGACCAAGGGAGTACCACATTTGTTCAAAAGTTTTAACTAATTCGACATCTTAAATACGTACCTTCTATTGTGTCCTGATTGCATTACACTTTTTGTCATCTCAGGCTCGGAGATTTATCATTCTTATTGATGAATTATACAACCACCATTGTTGCTTATATTGTTCTGCAGCTTCTTCTATTGATGAACTATTTCAAGGAACCGAAGAGGGAACTCTTTTTGATTTAGAGAGGCGAGTCTTCTCTTATTCATATTGTATGGAAGATTAGCGTTGATTTTGTTTGGTGTCGTTTTTAAATTGAAATTTGGACCACTTTGTTTTTTCTTTATATGTATGTTAATCGTATGACTTCAATAATGTTCAGTTGATGTAATATTCTCTTCATTTTTGTTTCAGTTTTCAGTTTGAAACAGAGACAGAAGGTTCAAAACTTCGGAGAGATGTTTTGGCAGAGGGAAATATTGGTTCAGGAGGTGCTCCCGCTGGTATCATTTCTATGCTTTCCGGAAAGGAGGAAATGTTTGCATTCCGTCGAGCTGTATTCCTCTCTCTCTCTCTCTCTCTCTCTCTCTCTCTCTCTCTCTCTCTCTCTCTCTCTCTCTCTCCCTCTCCCCTCGCACCACACACATCACACCACACACATGTATACATATATATATACATAGGGGCAAGTTCAAGAAGAGAACCATGAAAATTGGAGAACAAAAGAACACTTTTAATGCATTCACATGTGAAGAAAGGTTTTCCTCTTTCGGTCCACGGGCCAGGATTTGTTCTTTTGTTCTCAAACTTTTCATTGTTCTAAAATGAACTCTCTCCTACATACATAATGTGAATGACACATGCATAAATATTAATATAACATACTTTCAAATGTTACCATCTCATACTACCATCCATACACATTAAGAAACATAGCACTAGTGCTTGTAAACACATTTTTCCTGCATGTCTGGACACGAGCCAAACAGTTTGTGAAAGCAATAATCATTGTAATATCACCACAAATCCGTCTGAAGAACAATCTATGGCATAGTTCGGGGGTATTTTGACACTGATGGTGGTTTTTGTAGGTCTCACGTCTCATAGAAATGCAAACACCTTTTTACCAGGAAGGGGTACAACTCTATCATCCGTTTTTTCAGGCAGACCATGATCGCGTTGAGAGCCATAACATAACCAACATGTTACCAGTTTAGTAACAATTCTTTGAAACGTGTATTTGTTTTTTTACATGATATAATATATTGAAGAAAAAGTCCCTAAAGTGGAAATAAAGTTATATATTAGGGATTTAGGGGTGCCAAGTGTAGTTTAGGGCCTGTTTCGAATCAGCCCTTAGTGTTGTTTAAAGCTACTTGTCAGTAGTAGTGGTGTTGAGAAGCAATCTCACTACCAGTTGGGGATATGACTGTTACATCATACCATTTTCATACCCCACTCCAACAGAATTGGGTACTCTTACTGTAACTTTTCATGATTAAACAAAGACACTTTACCTATTTGATCCACAAGAGATTGATGTTTTATATCAATACGAACATTTGAGTTACTAACCGATAAAATGTGGTAGTACGAGTTTGGGCTTACCATATTTGAATCTTATATTGCACATCGTATTTGGTTTGGTATTGCTACAACGTATGATACCGTGAGTCAATGATATTACTCAGGAATATCTTTATTAGATTAAATTTGCTTCTCGTCTTATTCGATCTTGATATACAAATTTCTGTTTTTGCACCATAGTTGCATCACAGTTCACACCATGTTGTATTGTAAAAGGTTCACTCTTTAACACCCTCCATCCCTTTAGAACTTTAAAGTTTGGACGACCTTATATATAATGTGTCTCAGTGACACTTGATTCATGCTTTCGCTCGATAAGAATCATGGCTGAGATCTTTGACGGTTTCATCCTTGATTACAGCTACCACTATATTCTTCCTTGATCTCAACTACTGTTTTTTATTTACTTGATCTTGACTCCATAGATATAATTCAACTTGGGTTATATGCAATCTTTTTTTAAATGACAAAGTTGCTTGGGAAGAGTTGTATGAAAGTACATTCTTTTAACAAATAATGCTAAACTTTATATTATATAGATATATAAGGATATGGTTTAAATGAGAACTGTTTTTCGTATAAAAACCATGATAATCAATCTTAGCCCTTGATTAAATATAATCAATGGCTAAGAGTTTTTGACGTCTCATTAATGATTAATACGTGACTCATAACAATGTATTAGTGACGGGTATTTTGAAAAAAAATCAAGTTTCTTAACTAGAATGATGGCAAATTCGGACACTATTTATGGTTGGGTAATATATAAATGACAAAAAGATGCCTATTGATGAGTAATTAATGATGTTACAAACAATTCATGTAAAAAAACAGTTATCAATTGAACTTTTTTCAAATACACAAATATTAAAAGAAAATAAACATCTTACATATCATTCTTTTCACCTCTACCATTGTTGTTGACAAAACAATGGTTATAATAATTATACTAGATTAATACCCTCGTGCATATATACAGAGGATGATAAAACTAAATTTTAAATATTTTATGGTGAGAGAGACTACTAACATGTATAATGAAAGAATTGTAAACCATACCTAGTGATATAAGATGTCTTAAAAGAAGGATGGAAATATTATAAATCAGATTTTTATACATACAATCATTATCGTATTTTTTGAATAATCTCTTTATAAATAACATTTATCGTTTTCAATTTATTTATTTTATATCTAGCAAATAATAACTTATAATTAGCAAAAGACATCTTGTTTATAATCAAAAGTAAAAATGTAACATGTGAAGAGTCTACAAAACGTTAAATACTCACGTTAAGAAATATATATAGAATTAGAAAGAAACTAACATGAAATCCGAAATCTTTTCTTTTTCGTGATTCCTTTTCAATCAACAACAAAAACATTGAAAGTTCAATATTAAAATACAACCAAGAATTTGTTAACTGCTAATTGATGAATAACAAAATTGTCTATCTTGCGTTGTTCTCTCTCTGTAGTATTAGGGCTCGGTTTCGGTTGATAAATACTTTTAACAGTTATAATGTATGACTTGTATAGTTATATCATATTACTAGTTTAAATACCCGTGTATATACACGGTTAGCCATAATTATTTATATAAAATTATTATCTTATATTTATTTAGCTAGAAATATATTTGGATAAAAAAATAGTTTAATGCAAATTAAAATAGTTTAATATAAAAAATAGTAAAATGCTAAGGTGATTAGGATATAATATTAACTAAAGAAAAAGTTAGAATTCCTTAATAAAATTGATTAAAATTAATCTTTTATTTATATTATTATAAAAGGTTAAAAATATAAACTATATACAATATTTACTTTAGAAACATTAAAATTAAATAATGAGAACATTAAGTTTGTAACGAAGGTTCATAAAAAATCTATCTTTTTGAATCATTATATTAAATTTGATTTAGTTAAAGGTTATTTTTATCTAATTTACATTAATTTGACTCTAAAAAGTTAAAATCAAATTTTATAATTAAAAGAAGGAGAATGCTAAATGCAGCCCTAAGGACTGTGGATAAAAAAAATAAAAAAATATTATATTTAGTTTTTAAAATGGTAACGTTGATTCATGTATGAAAAATTAAAAACTAATTAAAAGGTAACAATGCAAATTATAGAAAGTTAATTATGATAACATAACTTATTATTACCATTTTTAAAAACTAAAATTGCCTTTTTTATTCTTAGCCACAGCCCTAAGGGCTGTCATTAGCATTCTCCTTAAAAGAATTAACTGCTAAGATTAAATCTTCTATTAAATGAAGGATTCAAATAATCTAATAATTTTTTTCAAAATAGTCTTTCATATATATTAGAAGATAGAAAATGTTCAAATATTCAGTCATATTTTTCTAATAAGCATGAGCGAGTCCTCAATCTTTTGGAATTATAACAAGTGCCAATGACACAACTTAGGATATGCCACTTTTGATATTCCACACATTCAAGCCAACGTTGATAAATCAATGAAACAAGGTCGTAAAATCTAAAAGAAAGAACTACATTGCTAGCTATAGCTATATCTATGGAGACGGAAGTAGCAATGATTATGAATCTTGCTAATTAAATATTAAGATAGGCTTCAACGATCGTAATCTTTCACCATTTATGTTCTCTACAACACAAGAAACCACAAGGCGATTAATTATCACTTTCAATCTTACCCGAACTCTTAGCTTTCCTAACTACATCACTTTCATTAGTATGTGCTTGCTTCCTTCCTTCTAAGTCTACATCTATTTTCTTTCTTGCATACCAGCCGTCGTGTTCTTCAATATCTGCATAACACAAATTCGTGTTACTCCAACAATTATTTGTATTCTAATATAACATTCACTTGCTTCTAAAGTGACCTCAGAATTTACATGATAAGATGAAAATATGAAAAGCGGAAAGGAAATTTTTTTTACATGTCTAAGCATCTGGTTCTCGTTTTGCAACGTGGACAACCGTTCTTCAAGCTCAGAGTTTTTCTTTTCCAATTCTTTTACTCGTACCTCGAGCTCATTCAGGTATGCCTTCTTTCTCTCCCTTGCTTGTTGAGCCGAAACTCGATTCCTTAACAACCTATTTTTTTCATACAATATAAATACAGAACTGTATTAATAACCTACAATGATACAATTCTGTGTTTTCTATAAACCTTATCTATATTTCAAAAATGGACAAGGATGTGGGTCAAATCGGCTTGGGAGTTTATCATTTCAAGGCCCGATCCTTGTGAACCTCAGGCCCAGTTTTAATAACCGTTTCGACATCCAGAAAGCAGGCTGGCCTAGGATCGGTTGTCCCAATCCGTCCCCATTCTGTTTCTCCTTATAGGGTTGAGGAATTGATGTTTTTCTCCAGGTATGATATTTTCTGATTAGTAAGTTTTACATATCTATGGCATTGAACTCTAAAAGATGGATCTAAACACTGTTCCATTGCTCTTCCCTCCATGAATATGCACGTTTATTTTGTGTCGTATCAGATGAATGTTAGTTTTTACAATACAAACAATTCCGAGCATTTCGTTTCTGTGGTCCTTAAGACAATTGGCTCAACTTGTGTGTATAATCGAATCAGACTCGATCAACTAAAACAAAATATACTTATAACTTAAACCATGATCCAAACAAGAATACTTAAGAAAAATGATTAAACTTCTAAGATTCAAATCTAACACCTCTTAAACCATGATCATAAACCTTATCCATCGTATTAATAACGTAATTGTTATGGTATGCATCAAAAGAATAATGTTTGTTGTGCAGGGTTCCGGGCCTAACAGCCCTCTAGCCCACTCGAACACTTATCCTATTGATTTTATAATTCGGGTTATGGCACTTTGTTCCGGGTCGGGTCATAAATACATTTGGGTTGCCATGTCATTCCACGTCACAAAGTCAGAGTATTTAAATAATAAACTAAAGAGTTAATTACAAAGATGGTCCCTGTGGTTTGCGGTGAATTTCACATTTAGTCCTTTAAAATCGAAAATTACACTGGTAGTCCTTATAATTAACGTTTTGTTTCACGTTTAGTCCTTTAGACTAACTGGTGTTAAAGTTGACCGTTAGTCAAAGGATATTTTGGTCTTTTTCCACCTTATTCTTGTTACCAAACAGTCCATTGCTTCTTTCATACCATTCTTTCTAATAAGTTTTTTAATTACATTTATATACATTAAATATATTATATAGTGAAATAAAATATACAATTAAGATTTTAATTATTCTTTACATCAAATTAAAATGTAAACTCAAATGAAGAACAAGACAGATGTATCTCTTGAAGAACAACACAGATGTAAACTCATGAATAACAAAACAGATGTAATCCATGTTTAGTATGCATCTCATGAAGAACAACACAGATGTAAACTCAAAAATCGAAAATAAAGAACAGAGACATTAGTAGATGTAAGCCCTAAACAAAACTCAAATCACAAGTAAATCAAGATATAAACTCAAAATCAGATGTGGGATAAACTTCAAATCATATGTACACTCCAATCGAAGCATTTGCAGATCTGGATGAAGAAACCCTTTGCAGATCTACCATCAGCGATGGTAAACACCCCAAACAGCTTCAAAGGTAACGACACTGGAAAACTTTCACCGATCATCTCCAAACATCTTTGTTACAGTTAGGGTTTCGCATCTTAAAAAACACACCGAGATTCTGAAGCAATGTGTTGAAATTAGGGAAGAATCTGATGGGAGAAGGGAATCCTGGAGATCCGCTCTTGAAGAAGTTTCGAAAATGGCGTCCGAGTTCGGCTGTTGTATGCGGTCCTAGGGCGGCGGAGTACGGCTGTTATATGGAGGCGACGACGGTGGTCTGGCGGTGGTGGTAAGATGGCGATGGTGGTCTGGCGGCGGTGGTCTGGCTGTTGTATGGTGGCGGTGCTTGATTTTCAGAGAAAAAAGGGGCGTCGGTGGTCGCATGGTGGTGGTGGTGGTGGTGGTCGGAAATTGAAGGGAGTTATGGTGGTGGAGGCATCAGATGAAGGAGAGAGGAGAGGGTGGTGATGGATGATAGGATCTGAACTTGTGAGAGAGAATCTTGAAAATGAGATATAAGAGAAAATAATGTTTGGAAAGGAGGTTAGTATATAAAGTTATTTGGAAACAAGAATTATAGGTAATGTATGTTTGGTAATAGGATTAAAAAGAAAAATGACCAAAATATCCATTAACTAACGTTGGGATTTAACTTCTGTTAGGCTAAAGGACTGAATGTGAAACAAGTCATTGACCATAAGGACTGTTAGTGTAATTTTCGAGTTTAAAGGACTGAATGTGAAATTTACCACAAACCACAAGGACTATCTTTGTAATTAACTCTAAACTAAATTTAGAGTGGATTAGATGCTCACTGAAGACTTTATTTTTGTTCTTCTTTTTTTGAACGGCCACGGAAGACAAATTTGGACATATTAATGACATTAGAAGTGGTTCGATAATTACCTCTTCAGCCGCTTGTTTTCTTTGTCAGCCGGGCTTTTCCCTTTTCTCCTTGTACCTTCGGTAGAGCCTTGAACCCGGTCTGGAAGTGCAACTGACCCGGTTTCCCTGCCGGATCTTGATGCTCCGGCGACTTCTCCACCCATCTCCGGCACCCTTCTGATCTCATCATCACTCTCCATTCCTATAAAAACCGGAAAAAAAATTTGTTGAATGTTATAAAAAATTTCGGTTCTGGAAAGAAAGAGCTAGAAGCGACCTACATGCAGCTAGAATAATTTAATTAAATTTAGTAATTGAATATTCAATTCAACAATAATTGTCACACTCAAAGTATTCAAATGCCACACTCAAAGGTCCTTTCACTTTCAATCTCAATTTTTAACCCATTCATGCTGATCCGGCTCTAATATCATGTAAATGAACAATTGTTCTTCCATATAATAAAATCCAGTATTAAGCGAACCGATCGAATCACCATTTTGAATCGCTAACTACTTTGAAACTTGATCGCTTAGCTGATTGAAATCCAGATCGCAATTCAGTTAAAATAAAATGAATCTGAGAATGAAACAGTAAAATTCAAGGGAAATCGACCTTCTTTGACATTAATTTGAAGTGCAGAGCTAGAAGATCTCTCACTACTTGAAGGTAAACTCGCCGCGACGGAACTCGTTGCTGCTTGCTCCTGCATTTTCACCGCTTTTTAGAGAGAGAATTATATAGATTTCTAGAGAGAGAAGATGATCCTTTCCATTTTCAACAGCGAGCAAGAAAGAGGGCGGGAGGATATTGGTAATAGAGAGAGAGTGTGCGAGGAGAGAGAAGAGGAAATCGACGGTTGGATGACAATTCATCGGACGGTAAAGAAAGTATGAGCGTGGAAGCATGATGAGCCACAATGTGGATGTGTTAATCCAAAGGCAGGTGGATGAGGTACGTGGATTGAATTCTCACCTTAAGATGATGGAATGATCGGACGGTGTTTACGTGTTGGAGAGTGGTGGCGATTTGAAAAAAATAATGGGATCGGGGCCCACATTGGCACACTCTATGTGCTGTCTGCTATGCGAATGTGGTTGCAAAAGAAAAGCTTATTAATATGAAGGAAGTAATATCTGCTTCAAAAACATCGTAACGGTGTTAGGTCTCGCAGCACTTTTAGAACCTAAAACATTAGGTTTAGGGGTTAAACTATGGTATACTTTTTATAGATTATTTGTACGTAACAAAACTTTGTTACACATGATATTATTTATGATATTTTTTTCTTATAAATATGTAAACTATTATTCTTATTAATATATTCAAGGGTATTATTGTACAAACATTATATATTACAAATTTTGTATGTAAATCATCTTCTTTATCTTTAGTTGTATGTTATGTTACTATATTAAACGTCCGTATGATATACATGTTAACTAAAAAAATGATAAATGTTAATTAATTATAAAACGTAAAAGAGATGGGAGTTAAAAAATAGCATCTTGCGTTTGTACCAAGACCAACGATAAAAACATTGACATGAGGGGACAGACGTGATATGCCAGAAATATCTGCTTCAAAAACATAACTAAGACTAAAGATTTAAGTCTAGTTGAAAGAGTTAATGTTATAGAAGGAGAGATTAATTAAGTTGATATCGTTAGTTAGGTCATTTGATCCTAGTTAGGATCTTAGCATAAGATGTGTTAACATATAAGTTTGTGGATTGATTCAACTCCGAGGACGGAATCTATTTAAGGGTGGAGGAATTGTAATACATGATTGTAACACTTAGGTCCGATTAACCTTAATCATGTGTGAGTTAATAACCTAATTATTAGGTGTTAAATGTGTATTGAATAGTTTATAGGTGATTGGATGTGTATATGAAATTTAGAGGGGCCAAAACTGTTAATTCTGGAAGTTACATAAGTGAAGGGACCATTTGTGCCAATTCCCTAAACATCTTGATAGACTTTGACTCCATATGAAGTCAAAGTGCCATCTCTCATTTCTCTGCATACTTCCATACGTGATTTACTCTGCTGCCAAATCTTATTTTCGATTTCAAGCTTGTAGAACAATAGTATCTTTACCTCAGTAGCTGCATATCAATAGTAGAAGCATCAAGGTATGGTTTGTTTGCTTAGAAATTAAGTTTAAATGGATCAAATGGTTCATATGGTTAAATCATGATTATAGTTGTGTTAGTTGTTGATATTTGGATGTTACAAGCTGTATGGGGTGTAGGAAAACACCCCTATGTCGTTTACCGTGTAGTGACAATAATCGCTTATAAGGTGAGTCTTCTATACTATTACTTATATGTATGACATGTGTGTTATTGCAGTACAATACAATCATGTGACTTCATATGTGTTTATAGCATGCTGCTTTGTGCAGTAGTGGTTCTTATTAGTACAGTACTGTAGCTTAGTTGCTGTCATGGGTCTAGAACCATTGGCAGCTATATTCCTATTACACGTGTGTTATCTACATGTGATTAGATACATATGTTTATATAATTGATAATCTGGTAAACTCACTAAACTCTCGCAGCTTATCAGATATTATGTGTTGTGTTTTACACCTAGCAAGGACAAGGGCAAGACTCCTGTTTGACCTCAGTCTTTTGAGAAAACACTTTAACGCGTCTTTGTAAATGTTTAGCTTTTGGTACCAAAATACGAGTGTACATTTATGTATATCTTTTGGCAGGTTAAAACCCTGTACGCTTCCGCCTGATGTTAATATATGTGTTTATTTTAGAAAAAAATGTTTTAGAGAATCAGAGGTGATTTTCTGTTGTTTTGTAAATTAGTGCGTTACAATGATATTCTGAAAATATTATTCTTATGAATCTTATAATGCAAACAGAAAAAAGATTATTATTATCATTTCTTGTGGGAGTTTATATTTGTCTATGAATTTTTGGTGAATTTAGGTGATTTATATAGATTTTTGGGTAATTAGCTTGAAGGTACAAGTTTTATTACTTATTTTACAACAAGCAAAGCTTTGAGGGTTAAAACATAGTTTAAAAGAAACATTATAGTTATTGCATGTTAAAAAAAACTTTGAGGGTTAAACCGTAAAACAATCAAAACTTTGAGGATTATTTCATGTTTAACCCAAATATAAAATACCCAAAGTAATGTTAAATTTAGTGATAAAGAAAGAGAGTTCTAGACGATTGTGACTGCTTCTTCATGCCACAATCGACTGAGGGAGGTGAGGAGATAGAGTCTTAATCTTCTCAAGTTTTTAATAACATGAGTGAGTGTAATAATTTATAGAGGAGTCTAGAACTTCTCTTCTCCTAGAAACCACCATTAAGAAAGGAGGAGAACAAGATGAATAAATTAGATGATATATTGTTAAATTTGAAATGCATGTGCTGGCTTTGATGATTTTATGAGAGTACAAGTCAAAATCCTATGTCAACCACCACTTGTCGTGTGTTCGTTAAAGCAGACTAAAGGGAAGAGTTTATCACCAAGTAAGTGTTCTTGAACTAATCTTGTCAGATTATTGTTAATAAGATTTGAATACCTAGTTGGGTTGTAAAAAAAATGGGTCACGAAACCTATTTAGGCCAAGATTCTTGTGGGTTGGGGTTAGTTACCCAATTGAACTGATATGGTGATGTTATAATCTATTTTTATGTGTTAGAAATGACCCAAATATGTTATATAAACTTAGTTTTGAGTTTGATAATCCTTAGTCGAATTAGATGGGATTTTTCAAGTTTTAATCATGAAAAACTCGGATCCAATGCTGTTGTTCTTAACTTTCTACACAATTTGGACTGTTTTATAAAATTCGTTAAAAATCAACCGTTTATCGGATTTTCGCGTATGATATATGGTTGAAAATCTGTGAATGTCTAGTTTAATCCATCTTTTGATCCCAAAAGAAAATTCCAACAGTAAGGTGGTCTATTTTGTCGAAATACAGATGCTGTGTCAGTTTTGGTATGATATTTTGGCAAATGTAAAACAAGGTTTTTATAATAATTGGCCTAAAATTCTTATGATGTGTTTTTAAATTCATGAGTAGCTTCTATTAAAGTGTGTTTGAGGCCTTAAGTCATAAAGTATTGAGGTCAATTATGTCTATTGGTTTGAGTTTGAGCTGTATTGACAAACTTTAGCTTGCTCGTTTTAGGAGCTTATAATTGTTAGAGTTTTGCTTAAGACTAGCTGGTTTTGGGTTATAATCCTCATCACACCCTTAGGTGAGTACACCCTACAGATTACTTTGTTTTCACGAAAGTTGATAACTCATATAAGTTGTTTGTTGTAAGTATGTTTGGCAAATTGTTTTATGAAACTCAATGATTTAAAGGATGTGGCAATATTTATTGATTAATAAATATTGTCACTTCAGCAAGACGGAAGATGCTGAGAGTCTAGATATCCGCCTTGGGGACCAAGTGTTGAGACCCCAAGATTCCTTTAGGTATCTGGGCTCCATACTACACAGGGAGGATAGACGATGATGTTACAAACCGTATTCAAGCAGCGTGGACGAAGTGGAGAGCGGCTACATGAGTTCTATGCGACAAGAAAGTACTGCTTAAGCTTAAAGGAAAATTCCACAGACTAGCAGTTAGAACGACCATGTTATATGGGTCTGAGTGTTGACCCATGAAAAAGGCACAAGAGGAGAAGATGGAAGTGGCCGAGTTAAGGATGCTTAGATGGATCCGTGGGAAGACTTTGTTGGACAAAATCCTGGTAGGTGTCTTTAGAAACGAACTAGGAGTTATATCTATTGTCAACAAGTTGAGGGAAGGTAGACTGCGGTGGTTTGACCACTTTAAAAGGAGACAACCAACGGTTTCTTTAGAAACGAACTAGGAGTTACATTGATATGCCAAATGTAAGATATTGATATTAAGCATTATGCTTAGAGATATGAGTATGATTTTTGAGATCATTATTTGTTTGATGTTAAGCTTAATTTCTTGAGATTACTTGGCCTTATGGCATGTGATATATTTATATGATCCTTAGGGGTGAGTTTTGGTCCGGAACCATGATTATGTTAGTGCACGCTTTGTGCCATTGAATTCTATACCATTGCGTGTATGGGTAATATGGCTTCGGCAATTGAGAATTGATACACGGGTGTTATGGAATTGGTGCAAAGAGAGGAGGGGGATGTCAGTAGCCAGGATGACCGTGTGGTTCAAAAGGCCGACGGGCAAACCAAACCAGTATATACACGAGTGGACCTGGGGAACAAGGCATTCACTCTTAACAACCGTTGTATGGTGGAATGCTTCGTGTTCTCCCACCTTGACGAGGAGATGTGGTTATCCCCATGTGGGCACGTGTTGACTGTGGCTAGCTACCACATGGAGATACTGTGACTCAATGGACAAACCTGCATCCTTTTGTGCTTATATGTGTGTTTCATATTATATGCTTCATTTCCAAACTTAAGTTTTCCAAATATGATGACTTGGTTTCTCTAAAGTAAATGTTTTGGTGATACTCACTAGCTATATTGTATATCTAACAATGGTTTAATATGACTTGGTTTCTCTAAAGTAATATGTTAATATATGGATATTTAAGGAAGCAAAAAATAATCTCTTTAAGAAAATTATTAGAAAAGAAAGCATAGCTAGTATGGCAGCATAAAATTAGAAAAAAATAATAAATACAAGTTTGCTTCATATTTCATAACTAAGCTCGATAAATAAATGAGATTTAGAGTTAATCAACTAAATTATATGGATAAAGAGAAGTAACAACTTTCCATATATCAGTCATCTCTAATTAATATGACTCAGTTAGCTTTACCTTTCTAGAGATTTCTTGTGACTTTCCCATCTCCTCCCATTCGTTTTGTTTATGGGTGCTAGCAAGTAGCAAGCTACTTCAAGAGAGACGGTCTCCTAACAACTTCTACATCAGATAAATAAATTTATTAGACAAATCGATCTTTTAACAAGAAACCAACTATTCTCAGGCATCTAAACTAGGAATGAATACGATGAAAGATTGCAATGCTATTCAAATTGTTATGCACAATTCTTACCTTCAGTGCTTGGGTCAAAATCCGAGTCTAATGAAAGATTACTATATAACATATGCATGACGTGTTCTTGTTTAATCTCAGAACGTACACAAACATATTGTGTTATTGTTTGAATTCACTCATAGTTTGAGAGAATTTTCATATTTCTTTTACATGTGAAGAAGTTAACGAAACCCATACCGTATCTCAAACTTTGGAGAAGATGAGTTTCGTTTTTTTTCGTGTGGGTACTGCAATTCTACAAATAGATCAACACATGATTCACCAAAGATAGCAGTACTTCTTCAAATTTAAGTAAAAGTACAATGGGGAGTTGGGAGTCACTTTGAAGAATTGGAGAAGTCGATGAGTTATGCAACCGATGTTCGATTGTTGAGTTGCCAAGAAGAATTGCTTGTATCGATCGAAGAGTCATATTAAATGAATATAGCTGCTTATTATATCAAATCCAAGTGTATATTTTTCACTCATGAGCCTAGTACCTATGCCTTGAATCACAAAAATGATGCCCCCATTTCACGAGATGCCCTGTGCCTGGTGAAATATATATATATATATATATAGTTATATTTATCTTTTACTTACCAATGTATATTTTTCTCTAATACAAACATGGTGTGCTATTGTTTATTTTCAAGTGTGGATTTTTTTTGGACAATATTATTTGAGTTGTCTTATTGACATTTACAAAGCAGTGTACCATTATCTAAAATAATGCATCTAAAATATATAGCATATATATTGAAGGACAATATTGTCATCAATAATTAGTTGCTTTGTTAGTTCCAGACAGTGTTGATATGATTAATTTCCTTTTTGAGGAGTTTTACACATTCACTCAAACCACGATGTTGAAATGATTGTATATCGTTATATATAGAAGTATATGGATATAGCTTCAAACGAGCGATTACAAAGATCTTAATATTATTGGTCATAGAAGTCGACAACTGGCCATAACTTCATGAAAAATAACATGTATCTCATACAACTATTCCTACTTTGTAAATTGATAGGTGGAAATAATCTATGCAATTAATTAGCACTATCTAGATTGGGTGGTGTATTTACATGCTACTTAAACTATTAAAACGCTAGAATAACTAAAATAATACATATTTATGTATTATGTAAATGTAATAACACTTTGATTAGGTGTTATATATTCACTAGAGGTGATCAGCTTTTAAATGTCACTCGATAAAACAGCTTGTAGAGAGAACATTTTGCAAAATAGTATTGATATCGAATACAATAAAAAGAAACAAGGAAAAATTCTATTAATTAACAAAACATGAAAACCCACAAACCTTCGAAATCACTACACAAAGAAATAAGAAGCTGAAACAAATGTTGCGAAATATCTACAAGTAATGTACGGTGCAAAAGCTAGTAAATTCTACAGATTCAGATTCAGTTAAAGCAATTAAGTTGATCCCATGGGGTTGTCATAACATAGTAAATATCTTAAAGACTCATATCATTATGCTAAAAAGTACGCATATCCTTCTCCAATTGATATTGTTTGGCATGATTAGAGTGTCTATATAAATGAGACAAATGATCTCGTACCTTTGTTGTATTATATTTCACCAGTCAAATGTAGTGTAACATAATTCTCAACCCAAGTAATAATTTTTGAATTATCAGCCTCCCATACATCTAATGAAGTAGCATAATCAACCGTTTTGATGTCAACTAGTTTTGTTATAACACCAATAACATAACCCCTCATGGGTTTTTCACCAAAAAAGTGCTTCATAATATAACTCCAATACCAAATTTTTTTTACTATTTAATAATTAAACACTAATAAACTTGAGAGAATTATCTTTAATAGTCTTTAAAACAAATCAAATGCGGAAACCCTAATGATATAGTTGCAAAGATTTCGACAAACCTAAACAACAGGAGTAACAATTAAAAAAAGGATAAATTGTTTCAAAACACAATGAACTTTGTCTAAGTTATCATTGTATACAACAGACTTTTTTAATTAATACAACCAACTATATAAATTCTTTCATTATGTAACGCCCCAAAGTTTGTAAGTTACTAAATATGAATTTAGATCAAGTGATGTGTTAAGTGTTAGATATATTTAGCAAGTTGCCTTTAGTTGTTTGTGTATAATTGAGGGGCTGATTTGTAAATTCAGAAAAACTTATAAGTCCAGGGACCATTTATGTCATTTCTGGAAGTATGGATTTATATGAGCTCTTATTTGACTCATTTGGAGTCAAACCACCAGGAGTATACACACACATACGACACACACACATCCCTACCATTTTGTTACTGATTTCAAGCCAGAAGGTGTAGATTAACACTTGAAGTTGGATTTCTAGTGATCCTATAGCAAGAGGTATGTGTTTTGATGAATTGAATTGAGTTCTAGGTCAAAGAATGGATTCTTTGGTTGAATCCTTAGTTTGTGAAGTGTTCTTTTGTTGTTGTTATGATTTTATTGTGTTTGAAGTAGTAGAGACATGTTTGGTAATGTTCAAATACTGGAAAACAGAGTTAGAATCGAGGTAGATGACAAAATTTGAGGTTTTCCGGCTGTTGTTCGAACAGAGCAAAGTAATCTGCTGTACCGACTGTTTCTACGGCCGCAGGGATTATTCCCTATGGGCGTAGGAAGGTGTTAAATGAATTTGGTTGTTTTGTCTCCTACGGCCGTAGGTAAAGGTTCCTGCGGGCGTAGGATAGTGTTTTAAGAATTACCGTCTAAGGACGAAAGAAATAAACATACGGGCGTAGTGCACATAGTCTACAACCGTAGGAGGTATAGGACCAGTTCTACGAGCGCAGGGAGGATTCCCTACGGCCGTAGAGAGGGCCAGCAACAGGTTTTGTTGTTTGTTGTTTGATGTTCAGTTTAAGTTGCCGTAGGGCGTAAAGAAGTTAATGTAGCACATGTTTATTGCTTGTAGGCAATAAGAGACTGACGTTTCTATGAGAGGAGTATATTTCTTAAATGCTGCTAAGGTGAGTGTACTTACCCTTAATCAGATTAGTATATGTTTGTGCACTAAGTGATTAGTATATCAATTGAATGTTTGATGTGTAAAGTTAAAGGCTGTTGTTCAGATGTTCAGTAGCACTATGTTATAGTATTTGATATGAGTAGTATGCATTTATGTACAAAGTGAACAGTATGATATATGTGTTGTGATGTGTGTTATGTATGTGCACGAGTACAGAAAGTACCTGGCTTAGAGAAGCCTTGTATAAAGAAAAGCGGATACTATGTATCCAGGAAAGTGAAAGGGGTATATTGAGATCCTTATACCCAAGTAAAGCGTTAGGGGCTGGTTACGCGCGAGGTGTGATCATACCCCGGGACAAGTTAACATTTTGATTGTTTTGCAGATTAAAGTTGGGATATGAGACATCCTGAGAAGAGATACTCATGCTATATGTGTTTATTAGTTCAGTAGTATGCTCACTAACCGAAAGCTTACGTTTTAGTATGTTGTGCATGCAGGTAACCAGTTTCCAGCAAGGGTAAGGCCCGGTGCTCCGCAGAGTTGGATAGCTCCCAGTTTTTGAAAAGAGTACTTTTAACACTGCTTTTTGTAAAACTGTTAGCATTAAAGTGTGATAGCTAGTTTTCCGCAAACCCTGTTCTTTTAAAAGTGCTAATTTTAAGTAATAGAGTTTTAAAAGCTATTTTAGAAAAGTGGTGTTACACATTATATACAAAATAGCACCCTGTATAATAGGTAACATGTCATTTTCTTATTTCTAACCGTTTTTTTAATGTTTCAAATAATGTATTCTTTTATTTAATTAAAAAACCTTCAATCCCTATTAAAGATGAACTCAAGAACATTCAAGTCATAAACATACAAATAACATAGCCCTAACCAAATCAAAGATAAACATTGTACGCCATAACCAAATCACATATTCTCGATCTGTAAAACCCTAAAATTACGGTTGTTACACCTTCAAAAATCACACCTTCAAGATCAGAATAGAGAGATGAAGTAGATGGAGTTGAAAAATGCTCCTTTAGTGTTAGAGAGAGAGAGAGTAAAAAATCGCACCTTCTAGAGGTGTTGTTCGGCGAAATGGTGGTGGTTATTTGAGTCACATAATCGAGATCAAAATGTTGACCAATCACACCTTAAAATCTGAGAATGAACAATGAAAACGCTAAATATTGAAAACTTAAATCATGACCTAATAGATCTAAATCACGAAATCAAGATCTAAATCACGAACAAGAACTGGGCAGCGACTACTGAAGGCGACGGCGGTTTGAACTGGGCGGAGATGGTGGTTACGAGACTGGGCGGCGACGGTGGTTATCAAACCGGAAGGCAACTGTGGCAATAAAGGCAACAGTGGTAGCTCTCGTAGAAATATGATCAGAAATGGTGTATTCCTCCATCTTTGTTGTAGATCTTGTAGAAATAGGATGAAATCATATGTAGCTTGGCCCTTCATCAAGGGAGACGGCGGCTACCCCGTACGCCAGTTGCCAAATAGCGGAAGTACACTTTTGTAACGGAGAAAAACCTCTTATTCCTCTTGCGTCGCAAAGCTCTCTAAAATACATAATCTTCTTGTAGATCGTTAACTATTCTTGTAGATCATAGTCCCTCGTAAACCTCTAAATTAAAAGTCTTTTCAAGTAATTTATAACTTAAGCGTTGGATTAAACCACATGTTCTCGATCGTAAACACACCCTTGGTCTAGGCCCTAGGGTACCTGAATTATTAACTTCGTTTTTTTTAATGAAAAATAAAATTAAAATTTGGACCCATGTTTAAATAATAAGAGAAAATTACACCAATGGTCCCTGTGGTTTGCCACTAATTTCACCTAAAGTCCCTGTGGTTCATTAAGTACACTGGGCGTCCCTGTGGTTCGTGTTTTGTAACGCCGGTGGTCCCTGCGTCTCACGCCTGTCTATTCCTTCCGTTAAGCCAGTTATGTGCACCTCACATGATGGGTATTAACGTAATTAACTCACCTAGGGACCACCAAAACCATTCTCCCTCCTTTATTATACCTGCCTCCTCCACCCACCATGAATCCCTAAAAATTCTTGAAACAGAGCACCAAAAAAACCTTCACGTCTTTCATCGACAAATAGTGTTATGTGGCTGTGGAAGAGAAGCTATAATAAAAACGTCATGGACTTCAAGTAATCCAAGTAGGAGATTCTATTCTTGTCCAGTGATGGGATCGAATTGCAGGTTCATTCGATGGGTAGATCCTGTAATGTGTGCAAGATCGATGGAGATAATACCTGGACTTTTGAAATCTAAGAACAAGGTAGAAGTTGCATGCCTGGAAAAGGATGCCACAATTCGAAGGTTGAAGTTCTACATGATTCTTAGTTGGGTTTTTTTTCTGATTTATGTTTTAGTAATTTAGGGCTATCTTGGTATCGGTTTCAGTATTGTATTTTGGGATGTTGTTTCTGTTTTTGTTAATCAAATGAATGGTATTTACTTTAAGAGAAAATTTTGCTCTGTTTTGAGTACGATGAGATGAAGAAACATATACTGAAATTGAATATATTACAAACTATTGAAGGTAGTTCATCCTAAACAACACTACAAATTGAAATATATTACAAGCTAAAGACATTGTTTCCCATCCTCCATCATCAACCAAAGAGATTGTTGTTTCCCATCCTCCTCACAGTGAAGACCACTTGGTGGTAAGTGTCTTCTTCAAAAGACAAAGTTAACCTCAACCAACAATTGATTCCCAAATCAATGGAATGTTTGAACCAATCAAAGTCACCATTGATGGTAACATGGTCATTGTGGTTGGTCTTCTACTGTCTCTGTGATGTTTCAGCTCAAAAGGGAAACCCCATGGCCCAACTCTAAGAATGCATCTGTTGTAGTTGTGCAAATTATGCATTCTCACAAAATAAGCAGGGATGGTCTACATTAAAAACAAAATTAATAGTGCAATAAAAAGAATTTAAACTGCAAAAGAAAACAGGGACCGACTATGTGAATAAAAAAAGCATCACAAGTAGTAAAAGAAAACAGGGACCAACTATGTGAATTAAATACATAAATAATAAATATAGAAGCAAGTTTTGATGTTACCAGTCGTCCATGCTTGACTATGTGTTTCTCAAGTTGAGTCATGAAGTACATATCAGCAGCCTCATTAGCACCCCCACCTTCCATTATGTTTAGTAAATGTGAAAAGAACATTGACCAAGTGAAGTACTTAAATATAGAAGCAAAGCACAGGGACCAAGTTAAACAACCAACACAAATGGACAAAAACATAGGCTGCCCATTTATTCCACCCAATTTAATAGAGCTGACATGCACAACCACTTTTATATCTCAAAAGATTCCATATAGTAAATACAAAACAGTACGAAGTGAAATGAAAAGCAACCAGTGAAACAGAACCATTGTTTGTTCAACCAAATACAGTGAAGTAAATACGGATTACACCCTTGCATAAAAACATAAAAAGCATAAAAAACAATAAAACAACCTTGAAAGTCCCTGCCCCTTGTTCATTCACCCTTGCATGTCCTTGAATTATGACCTTCTTTTTTGCATTTGCTACAAGTAATAGTCTTTAAAGCCCTGCTTAGCTTCCCTCCCCTGTTCATTCTGTCCTCCTCATCAAGTCCCTTCCTTCTCTTCTTTTTTGGCCTACCAATAGGTTTGTGGTGTTTGGGTGCTGTCAATCTTGTAGGGCAATTTGATTTTGGCCACATGCTTCTCCCATTGACAGGGCCAACCTTGAAACTATACACTTGTTTCCAAGTATCAAGCCAATATGCCTTATCAACCCAAAACTCAGGCATTAAAACATTTTGATTATTCAATGACATGTTCCAAATAGTAGCTACAGCATGCTTATAGGGTATACCACTCAATTCCCATTTTCTACAACTACACTCCTTTTCTTTTATATCAACCACACATTGATCCATCCATGGCCCACTAACTTGATACTTTGAACCACCATTCCAGATCACTTTGTATTGACTAGCCTCTTTTTTTGTTAGTTCAAGTGTCTTGTGGGCAGTAGGTGTTAGTGGACCTTTGCTCTTTTCTATTACCTTTTGCACATTAACAATTCTTTTCATCAAATACTCTCTGATATACTCTAAAGCAACTATGATTGGTTTATCCCTACCATCTATAAGTTCCCTATTAAATACCTCACACAAATTGTTTAAAAGAAGATCATATTGTGCCCTACCTGTTATATTTGAACATAAATAAATTATAAATTAACTAAAATTATAAATAATCTAAAACTGCAAAATTAACAAAAACTATTTAAAGTAACCTGTAAAGTGAGATCTTGTCCAATGTTGTGGTGGGATCTGACTAAGCCATTTAGCACAAGCAGGATTTAAATCTTTCATCTTTTGCATTGCAATTTCAAACTCAGGGACAGTGGTTGAAGTTGCACATTTCCAAAGAAGATCCTTATAAGCTTTGCCTTTCCAAATCTGTTTCATGTTTTCATTAATGTGCCTTACATAGTACCTATGTTCAGCACATGGGAATACTTTTGCAATTGCAGGAATGATCCCCTAAAACAACAAGACATTTAACAGAATTAGATCAAGTAACCAAATAAAGAAGTACTTAACAGAATTAGTTCAAGGATGAAAATAACCTTTTGCCTATCCGAGATGAAAGTGAAGTTTGAATTGGTGGCCAGATCTAAATCATCACCTAGATTTTCAAGGAACCAAGTCCAAGAATTGGTGGTCTCAGCCTCAACAACAGCATATGCCACTGGATAAATTGAGTTGTTTCCATCTATTCCAACTGCTGTAAGTATTTGACCAGGAAAAGGTCCTTTCAAGAAACATCCATCTAGTCCTAGTATATCCCTCATACTAGATTTGAAGCCATGTTTCAAGGGACCCAAGCATATGTATATTCTCTTGAATTGCCTTGTAGGGGAACCAGGATTGCCATCTTGTTCAACAGATATCTTGATTGTTGTACCTAGGTTGCTTTTCTGAACCTCCAAACAGTAGTCTCTCAAATACCCATATTGTGAAATATGATCCCCCTTCAAGATCCTTTCAGCTTTTGCCTTGGCCCTAAAAGCCTTCATCTTTGAAACACCTAATTCAAATATTTTATGAACTAGGTCTTGAACAGCTCTTACAGGTATTTCTGGGTTGTCTTTAATTGTTTCAACCAATTCATGAGAGAGAAATACGGATGTGCAGGCTTTTAGGGTCCTTGATTGAAGACAAGTGTGGGTATTAAAGTATGTTTTTACTTGCCAAGTTTCCACGTTGCTTAACTTTGAAATGTGCAAAGTCCATGGACAGTGTAGTTGTTTAATTAGCCCATCTTCAGTGGTACCACTAGGCCCACTCCCTAACTGAGGACAGGGACCAACACACACTGTTCTCACTCTTAACTTGTCATTTTTTACCATTTTTAACTCCCTTCTACTCTCAATACCATGTTTCCTTATCATTTCCTTAACTTCATTTGCATTACTAAAGGTTTGTCCTACATAAAAATCTGTCTTAATAACACTCCCATCATCACTTGCATGTTTCTTCATGTTTTTAATTTTCCTTTTCCTTAAAACAGCCTCACTATCATCATCAGATCCATCACAACTATCACTATCTAAATCTTCAGTGATAATGACATCAACTCCTTCCTCATCTTCAATGTTATCCTCCTCTCCTATATTCCTTGATGGTCCCATGTATTCAATTGTGCAGTCTACATGTTTTTGGAAATCTCTCATATCAACCTCCACCTCACCAATGTAATTATCATCATCCATAACATAATCACTATCATCACTATCTTCACTACCCTCTTTACTGCCCTCTTCACTGCCCTCTTCACTGCCCTCTTCACTGCCCTCAACTGTATTAAATTGCCTAACATCTACATCATCATCAATCATACCCCTTTGCCTTTAGAAATGCTTTTAATCTTCAACTTATCAATCTTTCCAACATCAACTTGGCTAACAGGATCATCAACTTGGCTAACAGATTGATCAACTTGGCTAACAGATTGATCAACTTGGCTAACAGGTTCATGCCACTCCAACATCAAACTTTTACATGCTTTTGGTTTCTGATTTCTAACTTGGCTAACAGGTTCATTGATTTCCTGAATTACTACTTTAGATGCATGGGGGGATCGGGAATATGTGTGTACATAAGTTATCCCATATTCAAGGTAAACATTGATTAACTTATGCAAACTAATATATGTACTTAGCCTAATAACATCAGCATCATTGCCTAAGGCATAAAGTCCAAAATCCAAATCACTAGTTGGATCAAGGAAGTGATAATAGAAAGGTCCCCCAACATAACCCAAACATTTGACTATCTCATGTAATTCAAGAACAAAAAATAGATCTATATCTAAGTAATCCACATACGAAATTGAACCATTTTCATACTTCCTTCCTGGTGAAGGAGTGAAAGTTCCACCATGATGCAGCCGTATTGAGAATAAATTTGGGTAACCCACTGCATTTACATCACATAAAGTTCATTTAAGCAACAGATTCAAAAAATTAGAAAATTACGCACTTAAAATTGCGTATCAGTTACAAATCAGAAGAAAAAGGTCAAGGAAAAAAACACTGAAAATTCAAACTTGCTTTACCATATATTATGTCACAATCATACTCGTCTTCATCGTCTCCTCTAATCGCCCATGCATGCCGAACCATCGTCGCCTAAGCTAGGGTTTACGAAGATGGAGCAGAGATGAAGTTGCTTTTGGAGGGAAACGGTTGACGATGGAGCTTCTGAGTTACAAAGATGGAGTTGACAGGGACTAGACTAATGGCATTCTCAATAAAGTATGTGAGTTAATTACGTTAATACCCATCATGTGAGGTGCACATGACTGGCTTAACGGAAGGAATAGACGGACGTGAGACGCAGGGACCACCGGCGTTACAAAACACGAACCACAGGGACACCCAGTGTACTTAATGAACCACAAGAACTTTAGGTGAAATTAGTGGCAAACCACAAGGACCATTGGTGTAATTTTCTTAAATAATAATTTGCTTCAACTCCTCAAACGTCGACATTTGCGCAAACTGTCTCTCCTCAAGACTCAACTATCCGAAATTCGCTTCACAGGCTCTGCTCTATCCTCAACCTCGACGTTCAACAGCTCCATGGCCTCCTTTGTGCTATGCTCCATCCTCAACCATTGACAACCCGCGACTACGGTTCCTACGACCCGCGACTAGGAGGTGTTCTTTTCGGTCTCGAACGAAGAGGTATGCTTGTCATTCTTCGATTCTCCTCAGTCTTTGAATTTACTGTTCTTGAAGTGTTTTGTTGATCGACCCTAGTCTGAATTGTTTTTTATTAGAATGTGCTTTAACCATCGACCTTCCACGGCCTCTTCCGTCTTCCATTTTTTAGAGTCTGATTAGTTTCGTTTTACCTAGGAATCAATTAGGGTTCTTGAGTATGCTTGTTTCCTGGTTTGGGGTAAACATCCTTTTTCTCCCCGCCTGCTCAATCCAAGCTTTATAGCTAGATTAAATGATTAATTTTAAAATTACAAATTTACAATGCTATGACATTTGGATAACATTAAATTTAACTAAATTGGCATATTATAGCTTGAATAAAATTGTATTACAATTCTTAACATAAAAAAGAGAGCTGAGAGTTAAAAGCAAAAGATTGGTCAAAGACACATGTTTTTGTAGGCATATATAAAAACATGAATGATTTAATAACTAACCATCAGTCACATTTAGTAAAAAACCTTGTAGTTATGATTTGCGGTTACTAGTTCATCTTCAGTTGTAGTATTTATATCCATTTGATAATTGTTAACTCAGAGGTGCCCACGCTGCGAGAATCTTTATTAGTTGGAAGGTTTTGACATGTGTGCTAGATCACAATCATCTAATATATGTTAAATCTATGTTTGCAAAGTGGGTCATTGAACTCGCATGGTATGCCATCAATCTAATATATTATTTAACACAAAAATAGAGTATTTGATTGAAATGCAATCAGGTTTGACAATTCTTAAATGTCTTATAAATTTTTTAGTACATATGATTTATACATCTTCACCTTTCGGAAGTAAAAATTACCATGTACACGAAAAAAGGGTAAAAACCAAACCTGGATAGTTAATATGTTCTATTGCACATGGATTAACACCCAGTTGTGGATCTAAGCTTCCACAGGAGTCTTGATAGCAATCTTTTGGGAATAACCAACATCTATTGACTTGTTGACCGATATCCATAGCTCTAGCAGTGCTTCCTTTATGTTACGGGTTACTCTCTAAAGCATAATCCACCCCCTTTTTACGCTGTGATGACTCAACCTGTTCGCACCTACAACGAAAATAAATGGAAAAAATACAATGTTAAACAAGGATAACTGTATCTATATTTGTACTCTCAGCAAAATCGACTTACCAACACAGTACTAATTATATACATGCCCAATTATGCTTGTATCTGATCTAGATACATTTTCATTTTTATAGTATGGATTCAGATATATGCATTTACATGTTTTCTTGTAGATAATTATTTATGGATGTATTTGAGAAGGTTTTGACATGATATCATATTTGTATTAAAAGTGCAACTTTTTTGTTATACTTTTGGCCTTTTTTGTTACCCACTCAGCAGGTAGTTTAAAGACACACTAACCGGCAGTTGCAAAGAAGTTTGCCTGTTTTTTAGAGGCAGTTTCGCAGGCTGTGTCTCTGGTTATGAGCTATGACACTGCTCACAGAGTCACCGGTAACTAAAGCCACAGGGAAACTCTATGTTTGTATTGAACAGTCTACAAACACAACTCTAGCTCTTAACTCACATTAGACTGAGTTAGAAGAAGAAACCACACGCCGTGAAAGGGTGGTGAATTTATTGTTTCAGGACCTTTAGCATCATCTAGACATTGATCATATGGTGACAGAGATCAGGTCAAGTTTTAGGATCCAATCACATAGCACGATCATAGTATAAGCGGACAGTTGTTCATATGATGAATCTGTCCACCAACTGTTTGATGAAATACCTCAATTAGAGTTCACGTGATGTGGTGAACTTATTTCAATTTGATGAGATCTTTTAGGCATCTACAGGCTCAATGTCCTCTCAGAATCAAGAATTTAACAGGGTTTGTGCGTATATATGTAATATCTTATAACTCATTAACCGAACATCTGTTGGATCTTGATCCTGCAACTTCTCAGTGGTGTGAAAGAGCCTTGCCAAAACTAATAAAGTTGAGGTATTTGCTAAAGGGTTTAGACTTGATTAATGGAAGATTGATTAATGTCCATGACAAATGTCTTGTAAATGACGAGTTTCTAATGCAGAGCATGCATGCTTTTAAGTCAATTGGCAGAGTCTTTCTTCTCAATAACATGCATATATGTGACAACAAGCCAATTTACAGGGAACCCGTAGCCTTAAATTCTTTAAAGAAAATATGCGATATCTTAGATATATCTGCACAGCAAAGGAAGCTAGTCCGTCTTGCAATATGCCCACAGGTCACACAGCACCAAATATGGACGGGTGCCCTTATGGAAATACTGAATCAATTGAAATATGAAATGAGTATTAAAGATTATGAGTGCATCACTAACATGGCTCAGCAAATAGTGTTTAACTGTCTTAGGTTCTTGGATGATGCCGTGTCCTATGACCCTGATGCAACTTCATGGATGCGGCTTACACCTAAGAAGGATAAGGATGCTGACTCACCTCCTTCGGCTAAATGGGCAGATTTCCTTGAGATGTTTGATGATCTTATCAAATGCTTGAAGAATGATCATGAGTTTTTCTTTTATGTCATGAAGCTGGAGACCATGAAAGAAGGGTTGTTGCAGATAAAAGATGTTTTGGTCGATAAGAATATTGGATACAAAGAAGCTCGACACCAACAAAGTTTAGTTCAGAAGAAATTGACAAAATCTTTGGGTCATTCGTCTCAATGTCTGTTCACACTTCTATTTTATTATTTATATGGCAGTATACGGGACATTGAGGTTGACGTTTGTTGTTGGTTGTCCGAGGATGTTGGTGGGAACAAATGTTGTTTGTGTGTTGGGAAGATTTTGACATCAGACGGGGATAAAATGATAATGCGGGTCGTGAAGCAGTTGGATAGGGTACTTGGAGTTATTAAGTTTGTACACGAAATGGCAGAAGTGAAAGAGATTTTGGAGATCCAGGGTCATATATGGTGCATCGGGTCGGAAAGCAAATCGCTTGTTTACAGAGGACGAAGCTTCTTCGTTCATGGAATTAGTGTTTAAATGAAAAATAGCTAGTCACTTCACATGAAAAGGTATACTTCTTTAAGGCAATTGCGCGTTCAAGACATGTATTATACTTGAAGAGTTAAAGATCTGATTATTTATCATATATGTTATGTTAGTGCAACAGAGAACCTATTCATCAAAAACTATTTTTTAAAACCTTAACTTATACCAAATATATGCACAACTATATTGAATAACTAAAATAATTCAGAGCTTTTAGCTATGTATAACATAATATAAAAACTTGAACATACGTCAATAACGGTTTTACTTTTACATAACTCTTACATCAATAAAATTCATCGGTAATCATATTAATTTGTCAATTCAATTTTATATATAGTTATATACACATCTATATATTATATAAAGCTCGAAAAACTTGATAGTTTGAGCTGACCCTTTGGAGGTATATATTGCGAGCTCGTTTTTGGTTCTAGTTTAAGCTTGAACTCGATTGAAAGCTCGGCTTGAGCTCGAACCGGCCGGAAGTGCTTTTTTAGCTTTAGTTTGAGGTCAAACTCAATAAAAAGGTCAACTCAAAGGTGTTCGAGCTCAAGCTGAGCTCTAGTAGCTCGATAAAAGCTCAACTCGTTTGCAGGTATAGACGGATTCATTAACATTCTACTGAACTGCGATGTATTATTTCTTGCTCTTATTCATTATGTACATGCAAATTTGCTCTTTAAACTTAAGTTCATAAAGGAAATTAATAATTATGTATTTGGGAAAGCTTATATAATAAAGTAGCAGCACCTTCGCTTTTCCAACCATTTGTTAAAAGCTACAGTAAGACAGACTTTACCATGAGGCATGTTATAAACACATACTAATGCATGTAAAGGTAAGATACTCTCACAAAACCATATATGAATAATCTTTCCAATTTTTATCATCATCCTAGATAATAAGATCAACATATCTTGACCAAGCTACTAATCTATGCCATTGCTCTGATACTAAATGCTTAAAAATTAATCAACACTACTATCTTATTTCATGCATTATGATTATATCTATATGACAACCAGTTCTTTGATATGCGTTAGAAGACCTTGATAATGTCATCGCTAGAAGACCTTGAATACCGAGAGTAATGAGATTAGCGATCTTAGTTAGTTACCTTTTGCTCGGAAATGATATATAGTGACGAAGAAAACCTTGCTTAATTAGTACATAAATCATAGAAATTAAGGCAGTATTATTACTGTTTCCATTTACAATTATTCACAAGTGTCAATTTTTAATGAGCCAGGACCAGTTCCTGAAATGAAGTACCACACACACACACACACACACACACATATATATATATATATATATATATATATATATATATATATATATATATATATAGATAATATTTGTAGAAGTATGTACTCAATTAAGGCCACGTATGATTGAAGTAATTGAAAGCTCAAACTGGTCCAAAGGCCCTTTTCCATTCACTTATATAATTTCTTTCTTCCTGTAGGAGCTTGGGAAGTGAACTTTGAAAACTATCAATGCGTAGCTTTTCTTTATCTTTCATGCAATGTAGATTCCATATGATTATTACTTTACCTTTGTTATCATTTTATGCTTGCTTCAGTTTCCTTTAATAAAAATTCACCCCTAAAAAGCAACTAATGGCAATGAATGGACCATCAGTTCTTGAAATATCACCATTTCAAATCATGATTAAAGTTTCCCTGGTTCTTCTTTTAGAGCAAAAGCTTGTGTTGTATTCCTCATCATCTTCTATGATTATATCCATGAACTATATAGTCTCTATTGATTAAAGCTTACTGCCAAAATATTTATACAGCTTGATATATACTTGAGTGTATCCAGTGGCAATGTAATAGTAACTTTTGAATGGAAACATTATAATCTGGGTAACATATAATTCATGAAGTTTTCATATATATATGACTAATAATTGATATAGCCAACTGGTAAACTCAAGAATATATATAGATCAAGATTTCAAGATTAACTGATAATTAGGAAATTAAAAGAATTTTAAATGCTGTGGCAAATTGCACCCAGATTAGGATGAAAATGACATAAGAGTGCTTGACCAAGTAGCAAGCACTTTAAGGTAAAAACATAAAGCTTCTTTTTATAAATGGGTTGATAAGAATCTTGGCAAAAGCTAAACAATAATGTCTAGCAGGAGATCACTAATTAATAAAAATGTGTGTCTTAGCTTTTTGACCAGTATTGCAGATTTCTAGGTGAAAAAAGATGTTAAACTCAAAAGCTTTGGAATCCTATGCTGTCATGTTGATTCTTGCTAGCTAATTAACCATCTATTTTCTACTGCTTTATGTTCAATTTGCAAATTATAAGTGTATATCTTGTAATTTGTTACTGTTAAATATTCTGGATTGTAATTTGTAATTATTTAGCTTAATTTATATATAAAAATAATATAATATAATGATAGAACTGAAAACAATATCAGGATCTAGCTTTACTATACTGGAAGCACTGCAAGTCTTTTAAGTTATAGCAGCACATATGAAGAACAGAAGGAAACATGATATTAGACCTAATTAAATTAAGAACATCATCATATCTCAAGGAAGAACCTCACAAAATGAGGGATTAATCAGCCATAATTAAAACATGAGTTGCAGCAGTAATCAAATTAACCATAATTCACTAATTTAAACTTCCTAGCAGATCAAAAGATCCTTACTATTGAAATAAAATTAAAAGTAAAAAAAGAACAAAAAAGAAAAGGTGAAAATCAAAGATAGGATTGCATATGATATGGGGCAAAAAGGGGTCAGCTTAGAATATCCTATGAACTGGATATATGCTCTTTCTTGATTCTGTCTGATCAATCACTCATTGTCTCTCTCTCTCTCTCTCTCTTCCTCTTTCTTATGTTGGTAGCTAGCAAGTTCATAATACCTGAAAGTATAATCACATATATCATATGAGTAATGTATTTTAAATTAACAACTAAAGGGGTATATATTAATTAATTAATTAATTATTAGCAGCAAGATAATGAATATATAGGGCCTAGCTAGCTAGCTTACTCAGAACTGGAAATGCAAGACTTAATTAATAAGAAGACTGGCTAGCGGAATCCCGTGGTGCATTGCATCTAAAGCATTCCATTCTGCTAGCAAAGTTGTGCTCATTGCAGCCGGGCCTGCAGATATATATCAGCAAGTTAATTTTATATATATATATATATCATGTATGTGCTATAATAATATATAAATACTTATGGTCAAACCTATAAGTATATGTTTTTTTTTTAATTTAATCATCTAAATTTAAATATATATGTAATGATGATAGAATTACAAATTTGTTTAATTTCATGCATGAAGTTGGTCTTTTCATGCATGAAGTACAATTATGAGGAAGTAGCCAGTAGGCCAGGGTTTCTTGGCAACTAAGAAAACAAATAATTAACCCATGTGGTTAAACGTTACCTGGTGCATATCCAGTCACCGGATTTCCACCCTGAACGGCTGCTGCCGCCGCCACCACCACCACCAGTAACACTTCCGCCACCAAACGGAAAACCCCTCCCGCGTAACATATCGCCATCAAAACCACCACCAGCACCACCACCACCGGAGGTGAATTCTTCCTTGAATGCCCCGCACTTGAAGCAGCTGGATCGGCTAGCAAAGTTATGAGCTCCGCAGTTGCCAACATTGCAGTACCAGTCACCAGGCCTGACATCCGGTCCTGTGAAACCAAATGCCGCAGCAGAATGGTTTATGATACTTCCAGCCCTTCCACCATAACCGCCGCCATGTTTCATCTCACCACATCTTTGGCATGACTCCCTCCTCTGGAAGTTCAAGTGCTGGCATGACCTGCAGTTCCAATCTCCTGGCCTACTCATGATCTTAATCAATTTCTTCCTACACAAAAACAATTTATACAATGTTAATATATTATAAGAAACATAGATTTCAAACACATATTACAGTATAGTAGTGTGTGATTAGGGTTTTATATATTGTGTTACCTACTAGCTAGGTAGCTTGTGGTGGCTGGAAGGGAAGATAGTGTGTGAGAGTGTGTGTTTCTTTTGAGGGATGATATGATTCCTGAATATGGTGGTGTGGAGGGTGGTGAATGAGGGTTAATATATATACATGCAAAAAGGCTTCAAAGTTCGAGGAGATTCGGGCAGCTGTAGTAGTTGAAGCCGAAGCTAAATCACCTTTTTCTTTTTAATATTCCTCCCTTGAATAATGGGAAATTAAAATTAATTAATATTACCAACTCTTTTTTTAATTAGCTAGCTAGCTAGTTTCATTATCTGTTACAACAAAACATCATAGATTTGTTACAGGGTTGTTTTAGATTAATTGTGTGCTTTGATGCTCATTTTTGATTTGTAAACGTTACATTTTGGAAATGTATGTGTTCTTTTTTTCCTGCAAACACGATTTTCAAGAAGTAGGACAACATGCACCTGTATTTGCAAAACGTCGTTTTAAAAACGTTATTTGTGATATTATGCGTTTTTCTTAAAATTAGTTGCGGATTGAGTTTGGTTTTTATCATCGTAAAACCGGTGTCTTGAAAACATTCAGTAATCTTGTAATGAGATTTTTTAATATTTAGTTAATGGAAAAGGATTTGTTAGCCAATATTATATGTTTAAATGTGTGTCTATCTTTAATATATATTAAAAGAAAAGGCTTTCTCTCTCTTTCAAAAAAATCTCCACCAATCACAACTCTTGATTTTTAAAAAAAATTTAAAAAAATCGAGATGATGATGTCAAAAATGCCAAAAATCCTTAAGTCTTGGAAGGGGGGGGGGGGCATTGTGAAAATTCTAAGGGGGTTTTATAAAATATGTTAAGGGTTTTTATGAAAATGTGAGGGGGTTTTATAAAAATTGTATATTAATATAATTAATTATAGGTTGTTTATAAAATATGTTTAATAAATTATTATATAACTTTTTTAGAGAAATAATAATTATATATTTGCGACCGTCTCATTTTTATCTACGTTTTGTTATAAATTTTATTGTAATATGACACTTTTTTTAAAGTAGTATATTTTTAATTGTTTGTTATCCATTAATAGTAGTGGATAGGTTATTCATAAAACAATTTATATCTTTTTTATATTTATTCTATCTACGTATAATAGTCGATATAATAACTGATTCCTCGGTCTTTCGATAAAAGTAATAAATTTTTTTTTAAGTTTTGTTTTATTTATGATAAAAGTAATAAATTTATATAAAAATAGATAACATTTAAAACAAACAAAGGTGCATCAATCAATATAAAAAATTAAAGAATCATATATATAATCAACTATTAAAAATAAAACTATTAAAAAAAGGGTTACTTGCATCATCTACTCTTTTCCTAAAAAATCTCCACCAATCATAGCTTTTGATTAAAAATTTTTTAAGAAAATAAAAAATGTATTAGTTATTACGTCACATTCCATCAAATCTCTTAAGGGAAATTTTATATAACAAACTTCATGTGTTTGTTAATCTTGGATAAGATAACAATATATATTTGAATTAATCGTGGATAACATAATAATATATATATTTAAATTTGAATTGAATACATATTTCTAATTGACGTGTATTTAATTGGTTTAAAATTACCCCACTTTGTTAGGTAAGGAAGTTACTTTTAGAATTAGATTTAAAAATTTTTAAAATGTGATTTAAATGGAATAATAATTGATAGATTAAGTTTGATAATATAAACAAAAAGGAAAAGGAAGTAGACGATGAGATATACATGGATAATATAACAACCATTTGAATATGAATTTAATTGAAAATTCAACCATTTGAACTATAACAAAATTCATCCCTTTTAATTGTTTCTATTATTAAGTAAATTTGAAAAGTTTAAAGGATAAAGAAATTATTTAAAAATTGTATGTTGTAATGGTGGGAAAATATTTTTTTAATTTTTAAAAAAAATAGATGATGATATAAATAGGTGATCTTTAATAATATGCCCTAAGTTTTAAGATAAAATTTTCAATGCTCAATTATGTTACTAAACAGAAAAGATAGAAAAATTAGTAGATCCTTTCGTAAGCTCCATTTTAATTCCACTATTCTAACACATCTCATTTGTCTGATTCATGAAAATTCTGTGATTGAATTACCTAAAAGCTAGATTAAGAAAAGAAAATTATATATGAGTTTGAAGATTCATAATTTGTTCCTTTTTATCTCTAATTTCCTACTCTGCCTTAGTAAAATTCGTTGATTTTGTGTGCAATTCATTTAGTAAACGCGAGGTAGTGAGTTCACAATAAAACCATGAATGTTGTTTATAAAGAGTATCTACAGAAAGTATTATGATAATCTTATGTATATCAAACTTCTGTAATGTTTATCATTTCTTACGAGATTTTATATTCATATATATGTTTTCTAATTTTTTAACGTGTTAATATTTTTAAAACTATATAAATTTAAAATTGTCTTATATCATCCCCGTGTTGATACACGGGTCGCTTATAAACAACATCAACAATAATATTATAGTTATGGTTTTACAATATCGGGATAAAGCTCCATCACGAGAAACACATTAATATTATACTAAAACTTTTAGACGTGTAATGTAACTTTATATTTCTTAAAAAGAGTATTTATAAGAAGTACTAAAAAGACACGTTTTCACTAATGGACATTATATGTGACAGTTTCTTGAGTGAAGAGTAAAGAGAGGTTAACAGTTTTAACTTGCGATAATTAAGAAAACCCTACTAATAAAACTATGAATGTTGTTTATACAGAGGTTTTAAAGAAAATCTAATGATAATCTTATGTATGATTTCAAAATTCTGTAATAATTATTCATTTCTTACGAGAGTTTATATTCATATCTATGTTTTGTAATTATTTTTACTATACGTCTTAATACTCTTTAAAACTATATAAATTTTAAATTGACTTATATCAGCCCGTGTTGATACACGGGTCGTTTAGCTAGTAATTAATAAAGAGATTATGACAAATGACAAAATCAAACGTGAAGATTATGAAAAAGATATATCTAAAACACATATCATTAGAAACATGTGTATGTTGATTTATTAAGTCTATGCCTCATTACTCGATATTGTTGATCACAACTAGGTATATAATTAAAGCGTCTGTTTGATTTGAGATTTAACTATTTAAGATATAAAAGTGTTTGTAGTTCAACAGTATCAATGCATTAAACGTTAAAAGATGTTGCTTATTGTTATAAGTTCAAGTCTTGTTATCAGTAAAAAAAATTATTGATCTAGAAATAGGATAATACTTTCATATGTTTCTGCTGTTAAAAAAAAAGTTAGTTTAACGTTGGGTGAGATTCTAAAGATAGAAACGTTGTGGAGTTTGATAAAGCTTATTAAGATGTAGCTTCTTTTAAGGCTTCTAGAGTGCATGAACACAATGTTACATAAACCAAAAAATTCTGATTTCATCTCCCAATAACGCCCTTACTCTCATTCTTAAAATACCAAATATACCCTTGCTTGTTTAATTCCATTACATTTAATAATACCTCTTTTTTAAAGTAAGTAAATTATGATAACTTGGCTGAATGTCTGGCTGTACTGTATCTGAGATTTATGATATATGTTACTCCTTTTCCCTTTTCCAACTGAACCAAGTTTGATATTTAAAATTGGCAACACCCTTAGTGGAGGAGGAGCAGCAAACTCAAAGTCTGGTAGTGCGAGAGGCCAATATGGCTATCTTAATGACTTTCTAGTCAGATCGTTCCTGCGTTTCTTGGGTTTCGGGAGGAGAAAAGCGGACGTGGGGACTCGGGTCGGGGCGCAACGTAACTAAGGGATTCCATATTAACTAAATAGTTATATACCCTTATTAGTTAAAAAAAACTCAGTTTCAAATGTTTCATGTTTAAATATTAAAACTTTAAGGTGCATACTTTGGTAATTATGATGGTTTTCCTATTCAAAAGTAACTAGCTACTACGAAGACTGATAATATTTGGGTCGACATGAAATATGATCCGAGCCCTACACGGAATAAGTGACATGAAGCCGAAATGGGTCAAAAGCGGGTTAACACAAAAATAAATTGGTCGGGTTCATTAAGTCAATCTGACAATACGAAAGTGACCCGTTTGACCCCTTTAAGGTTAAAACTATATATAACTTTATAAAAGTTTCTTTAATACTTATAATTCAAATATTTAAAAAGACTGTAAATTTAAATAAAGGAGTGACATCTTAGGATAATAAAACTCGCTAAACAAAGGTACACAACTATTAAATGTTAAAAACTTAACATAAACAATAAAATATTTAGAGTTAAAACAATAGTATGTCATTTTTGGTATTTGTTATTTTGACTATAAGATTTTTATACTTTTACAATTGATTACTTGATATATCGTACTTAAGTATTTTAAATTCGATTCATAATTTTATTTAATGATGAATAATTTTAAATTATTTGGTTGTTTAATGACATTATATATTGGTACCTGATCTATAGTACATCGTAGTTTTTATTATATTCAATTTATATAATATGAATAAAAAGTAAAATCAAAATTTGAATCAACCCAAACTAATAGTGAATTTAAAGTTCGAATACAATCGAAACGAACATTTAATATTAAAGTTAGAATATAAACGAAAATCATTTTCGTGTTCTTACTGAAAGTTGGAAAATGAACATGAAATTTGAAAGATTAATAAAGAAAATCGTATTTTAAATTGAAAACCATTCAAAAATCGTAAACCGAAGAAAATACTTGTGAATCACATTTGGCCTAAATGGGTCGACACGAACCTGACATGAAAAATATAACATGACCTGAAACTAACACGAAAATAAATGGATTAAAATTGGGTCGTCACGAAACTGATCCGAACCAGAACGACCCAAATTTACAGCTTTAGCCACTACTTATAAAAGCTGGAGGGTTAACGTGACGAGCAAATCAGATTTAGGGCAATGAGAAATTGCCACATGGCTGTATGGCACCCAAAATGTAACACCGGGTCTCGACAGCTAAAAACACGAGTTAATAAAAACTTTTTAAGACACACTACAAAATCTGGCAGCGGAAAACACCAACGTTTATTAAAACATTTGAAAAGACAACACAACTCGGTAATAAAATCTGGCGACGGTGAAGCGATGGCGAAGTGGTAGACGAAGACGGCGTCCACCTCACCGCCGCCCTTCTTTAGGAAGGGCTAGGGTTTTGACGAAGGGTTTCTGCGAAGGGATTTGACGAAGGGTCTCTGCGGCGGCTAGGGTTTGCGGCGGCAGCGACAGCGAGGATAGGGTTTACGAAGGGAACGAAGCTCCGACGATGGCGGCTAGGGTTTGAATCGTCAGCGACAGCGAGGCAAGGGTTTACGAAGGGAACGAAGCTCCGACGACGGCGGCTAGGGTTTGCGACGATGGAAGGGTTTTATGGTGACTGTGGTTGTTCGTCGGAAATCTAGCCGCGAAGGTCCACCGGAGGAAATACCTTGAACTTTGGATTTCAAAATACCATGGGGGATGAAGGGATATTGAAATGCTCCATTTGTGGGATTTTGTAAATTCCTGGGATTTGAAATCCTATCTCATATTTGCAAACCCCCTAAGTGTTCCAACAAATATTACAACAACTGCCAACAGTTCCCCTCTCACAAAGCCAACTACTCAGCACCTGCGAAAAAGGGAAATTAGGCACCATTAGCTAGAACTAGCTAGTGAGCACAGATTTTCACATAAGTATCAACAAGCAGGTTATCACAACAACAGGACATCACATAAGTCTATCCTACCACATAGCGTCGTGCCAATGTGTCAGAAAGAGTCACATCTCACAGGGTGGGAACCCCGTATCAACAACTCCAACTTGGGATATCAGCAACAACCATCTGCACTGGTGGGGGAGCGAAGAGCAGTCCACTCAGCGCCATCGCAACAACTCGGATCATGATCGTAACCAAGATCCCAACTCATGCTAAGGAACGGCGGTCCTGCAGAACCTGAGACACGGCGTGCACCACCGTGCCACCGTTAATCCCGAATATCTGTCCCTGGGATCCAGCCTTGCGGCTGACCTTAACCATGGCAACATCTGTCCGGACAAGTACAACAAGCAACAACTAACCCATATCGGGTTCAACGATATGCATGCGATTTATAACAACATATAGTACAACTAATCATACAACATAGCAATTCATCGTACAACACTTTATAACATGGCATCACATAACAACATAGCATAGCATACCTCATACCTGCATGTCTGCAACATCAACAACATATACCTCATACGTACACGTGTGCAACATCATCAACATATACATCATGCTTGCAAGTGAGCAACATCAACAACATATACATCATGCTTACACATAGGCAACATCAACAACATATACTTCATACCTTCGCGAGTGCAACACCAACAACATATTCCAACAACAACAGACAACGCCACTTACTGAGCCTCATGGGAAAACCGGTATTCACCTCACAAGCGGCAGATCTGACTTCAGGAATCCCCAAGAACACACGGAGTCATCCGAATCACCTAACACATCAGGTTCAAGCTCGGTTATCACTTACACATAGAACACATAGGTCAAAACACACGTCACACAAGCTATTAGAGTTGAACCCTTGCTTGCGGTCGTAAGGACCTTCCTTGCGGTCGCAAGGGTCCCCAAACAACATTCCATACGGTCGCAATACTACCACTTGCCGTCAACAGCGCAAATTTTCCTCGGAAGCAATCCCGCGGCGCGGGCACTTATATTGCCGCGGCGCGACAACCACAAAACCTCCTTAAGGTCGCAAGCTTTATCTCTTGCGGCCGCAAGGACCACAAACAACCCTTACGGTCGCAAGCCATGTCACTTGCAGCCACAAGGACCACAAACACCCCATACGGTCGCAAGCATTACCACTTGCGGCCGCAAGGACCCTCGGTACAGAGACCTTCGTCCCTGCTCGCAACTCAGACCTGCAACTCGCGTTTTTAACCTCTTTTTCGACTAAAAACTCCATTTTAACCACTCCAATACGATTTTAAACATCAATAGAACATAACCCACATGAATAACTCTCAAAGCAACTTCCAAAACCACAATCAACCCCTTGAAATGGGTTTAACACCTTCAAACACAAAAACCAAGTTTTTAAACATGGAAACTTACTTGATGGTGACTACAAACCACAAGAAAATGCTACTGGGATCTTCTTGCAACAATCTCCGTCTGGATTTCTCCTCTCCACTTTCACAGATCTTGTACATGAAAAACACACGTACGAAAGTTTGAGTACTATGTGTGTTTGGTGTCTCCAGAAGGTATAAAGGAGATAATTACCAACCTTTGTTGGTCAATTATTGTCCAACACAGGTATTTTGTCCCCCTTTTTAACTTACAACTTCAACTTAGGTTTACCCGTTTCAACTAACGGGGTTATTTTCGTAATCAATATATGAAACCGTAAAATACAAAACCAACCCCATCAATTTCCAACATAAGCCACATAACCACAATCACCAATAAATAACCACAAGACAACAAAACAACTTACTTAAAGTCAACGTACAAGTCATCCAACACGATGTACAACAAATTATTACTAGGCCCTCAATCAGGGTGTTACACAAAAAACTGTTACGGGAATATCTTTTTAAGGTCTAATGGACCATCCGTGACAGCTATAACCGTCTCAGAATGATCCTATGGTAGTACAACACACTTCCAAATGGTAACCAACTACAATATTCACTCAAATTACATGCTTCCAAGTTATATCAAAACCTAGTAGTCTCACATTAATTTTAAATAATTCTTATTGATATGAATATCAAGAATTACAAGAACAAGAAAGTGGAAATTTCTAGCTCAATAAAAGAATGACAACTTGTTAGTCCTAACACTAAAACTAAGTTAAACTAAAACTAAGTTAAACTAAATAAACTAAATCCATGTATATCTTTGCAATACTTCTAAATTAAGTATACATCCTTATAAAATTTAAAACTACATTTATATTTTTTCAGAACTTACAAACTCTCATGTATATCGAAGTACTTAACTTGGTTATCAGTTGACTTTTAAAGCGGGACTGCAACCAAAGTTAACAAAAAATAAAAACCCATAGCATTATGAACCAACACACATAGAGATGAAGATGTGATAAAACCCTAACACAAGATGGAAACTCTAAATCGAAACCGTAAACTTGGAAAGAGTTAAAAATCATTGAATATACAAAGAATCTAAAACCATTCACAATTTTATGAATGTGGGTTCATGAAACCGAGTCAAGAATCAAAGCCCTTAAAATAAACGGATTATAATCGTGTAAAGATGTTCAAAATTGAAGTCAATGAAGATAAGATGAATGAGATGAAATCAAACCTTAATGAAACTAAAAACGCCCATTTGAACCTTCGAAAACTGTAAGCACAACTAAAATCGAAAACACCCTTTTAAATATTTGTGCATGTGAATTACATTCGTAAACTAAACTCTTTTTTTAATGGAAATATGTAATTCGTTGATGACAGAGTGAATTACATTGAGCAACCATCACCCATGATGGTACAAAATAGACATGGGCAAAATCGGTCCTGGACCGGTCCTGGACCACAGCCGGTCCGGTCCGGTCCGGACCTAGTCGGTCCTGAGCCGGTCCGGTCCTCGGCGGACCGGTCTTCGCGTAAGACCATTTCGATAAATTCGGTCTTCGGGCGGTCCTAGACCACTTCCGGACCGGTCCAAGTCCGGACCGGTCCGACTTCGGTCCTGGACCGGTCCGTTTTTCGTTCGGGTATTTTTCCGGTTCGGTTTAGATATTTCCGGGTTTTTTTTAGTTTCGGTTTAAAATTTTCCGGTTTTCGATTCGTTTTTTTGTTTGAAAAAAAAAGTGACTTGTTAATTTAAAAAAAATGCAAGTTATAAACTATAAAATATAAACATATATAATTGCAAGTTAATAAAAACATATAAATAACATTGCGATACAATTACAAAATAAAATTACATATTGTTGAAACTTAATTTATTTTTTTAACAAGAAAAGGGAACTCTAGCAATGGAGCTTCGGCATTGCCATCACCCCAAGTTAGAGACCCGAAAAATACATATTGTTCGAAAGAAATAACGTCACAAAATATAAAGAGACAACTACTAAAATGGATAGTCGGAATTGAAATTCCAATAGTTGTAACTATCGTCGGTATATGGCACATGCCCATAATAGGCGACTTCGTTCGAGTGGACGTTGGATGATGAACCCGCGTTCATTCTATTTTGAGTGTCGTCAACGTATTCTTCGCCGGGTTCGGGTTCTTCAGTTTCAGCTTCAGTGTTAGTGTTTGATGTTCCCGATGCGAAGTCCCTGTTGTAATCGTCTTCCATAATCGCTTCCTCCAAATTAGTTAAGCCTTCTTCGAGATCTGCATCGTTTTGACATCTTTCCATAGAATCATAGTAGTCCTTAAGCATCACGGCCATTTGCACCGACTCGGCCTTCAACATACACCGTCGTGCACTTAAAATCCTGCCACTAAGAGAAAAACAACATTCCGAAGCTACGCTACTAGCTTGGACGGTTAGTACGTCCCTAGCCATATGGGCTAGGATCTTAAATTGACCAACGTTTTCTCTTTCTTGCCACCATTTTAATACATCAAATTGTGTAAAATCTTCGGTGTCAATATAACTACTGTAATCAGTTTCTTTATAAATGGAAAGTTCGTCTAAAGACGATTGAACTCGTGTACGTTTTGATTGAGATACATTTTGAAGCCAAGACGATCCAATGCTAAAAGTAGTGTTTGGCCGAGAAGCCGATGCTTGTGAAGTTGAAGACCTCGGGGTGGAAGCAAGTTGTCCCCGTGGTGCACATTCATTATCATAAATCATATATAATTGTTTAACACTATTTTCAAATTTGGATATACTTATCGTAATTCTTCTAAAATAATCCAATCAGTTTCCGTAAGTACTTCATATAATTGGGGTAGGTGTTCTCGATGATATTCGGTAAGTAAATCCTTATTTTGTATCAAACGCCCTATCATTTTATAAGTCGAGTTCCATCTCACGGGCATATCTATGAGAGGTCTCAAACATCTTCTTCTTTTTGTTTTACAAAAATGTTCATATTTTTCGAACGCGACTGGTCCGCTTTTAAAAATTGTCTCATTTAATCTTCTAAATTTCAAAAGACAAGTTTCCATAGCCCCCAAACCTTTTTGGACCGCGAGGTTGAAAATATGACAACAACAACGTACATGCAAAAATTCCCCGTCACATATTGGGTTTAAAACCCGTTTCAATCGTCCCATAGCGTTTGTATTGTTGCTAGCATTATCTAGGGTGATTGAAAGTATTTTTTCTTTTATTCCAAAACCGTTAAAAATCCTTAATAAAATATCGTAAATTTGTTCACCTCCATGCGGGTGAGGAAAGTTTTCAAAAGCAATAATACGTTTTTGCATAAGCCATGTATTAGGGTCTACCCAATGTATCGTAACACAAATAAATGAATAATGGGTTGTATGTGGAGCGGTCCAAATATCGGTGGTTATAGAAACTCTACCATCGAATCTAGTAAAGAATTCCTTTAAGTCTTGATATATTATTTTTCATTTTGTCATAGCTCTACGTTTAAGAGTTCTTCGACTTACAGAGGAATAATGAGGTTGTAAAGCTTTTTTGATAAAAGTTGTGACTCTTGGGCGGGAGAAGAAGTCAAATGGTAATGCTTCTTGTATTGTTAACTGCATGCTTAATTCCTGAGCTAAAGCGGCATCGAAACGCCATGTTTGACCATCAACTTGAGTTTGACTCTCAACCTCAGCGGCTTGTCGCACCAAGCATTTAGTCTAATTTTTTAAAGTTTATATTAGAATAAACTAAGTTCAAGTAATGTAAACTATATTTAACTAAGGTCATGTATTTAATTCAAGTACTAAACTATATTTAACCAAGTTCATGTATTTAATTCAAGTATTAAACTATAGTTATTGATTCTAAAGTAATACGTTTGACTACCAAGCAAAGAGTGGCCAGGCAGGTCAGTCGGGGGGCAGGATCCTTTCGGTTTAAAACCTTTCGGAAAATCCAACAACCACAAGCCGATCGTGACTATTCTAGACACCACTCTCCGGGTTATATCTACTAGTATTACGATTAGAATGAATAACTAACTTATGAATAACTAGAACTACATCAAATTGTTTTAGGCTCATGAATTCCTATAATTTCAATTTCATGAATTCCTATATTTTCAATTTCATAAATTCCTATAATTTTAAATTCACAAATATAATAAGTTGTCCACCAATATTTTCAATTTCATAAATTCCTATATTTTCAATTTCATGAATTCCTATAATTTTAAATTCACAAATATAATAAGTATTTAAATAAACTAAACTTAAATATAAAAAAACTAGTATTTAAATAAACTAAACTTAAATATAAAAAAGAATACTTACTAAATGCAGAGCGAGAGAAGAATTAGAGCCGGATAATATTCCTCCACAATGCGTACACTTCGCATATTTTTTGTTATTTTGTTTGAGTTGCACAAAATCCTTCCAAATTTCCGCAACTCGATTTGTTTTTGGAATTTCTTCGTACGGGAGATTTATATTGAAATCACTTCGACCCGCTTTCAAATTGCTAGGTCCTTCACCCGCCATTTTTTATAATCTTGATTCTTGAAGCAAATCAAAAAATTATAAGCAAATCCTTGATTCTTGAAGCAAATTATAAACAAATCCTTGAATTGGAAAAATTGCAAATTATAAGCAAATCTTGAGAGAAAGAAGAAAGAATGAGAGAATAAGTGGTTTAGAGAAGGTGTAGGAGAAAAATGGCAACCAAATGGGGGGTATTTATAGGAAGAATTGGAGAAAAAAAAAAAAATCGGAAACTAGCCGTTGGGGACCGGTTCGGACCGGCTCGGACCGGTTCGGACCGGTTTGGACCGGTTCTGGACCGGTTTGGACCGGTTTGGACCGAAAAAAGAGCCGTTGCATTTTGAACTTCGACCGTTGGGCATTGGACCGGTCTTGGACCGGTTCGGACCGAGTTTGGACCGGTTCGGTCTTGGACCGGTCCTGGACCGTTTTGGACCGGTTCGGATCTTGGACCGGTTCTGGACCGGTTCGGACCGCTTACGTCATTTTCGGTCTCGGTCCGGTCTTGGACCGGTTCGGTTCGGGCGGTCTTTCTTGGACCGGTCCGGTCGGTCCTCAGGGCCCATGTCTAGTACAAAATGGTAATGTAAAACCCATCAAGGCCCATACTCTACACTTTTCAAAAGTCCTACCCTCATTATATATTCTAACATTTATGAGGAATGATGTGACATTATGAACAGTAAAATTTTTCATATTAAATAGTTTTGTTGCAGCTATTGTATCATTTGTATCTGCAGCTCAGTGGTTTAATGTGAATGTTGGCAATGGAATGGTTTGGTGTTCAAAACGTGGTAAAGCAATCGCAGTTTATTAATTTTGTTTTTTAGCCTATGGCTCACAGCCCCACTACAATGTCAGCGCCTCACCATACTTTTTTCTTCTTAAGTAAATTTTTTTTCCTAGCGAACATTGATTTTTTTTCCTTTTATATTTTTAAACTTTTCTTACTTTTTTACTGTTTACATGATTATTATATTATATTTATTCTCATTTTACTATATTTTTAAAGTATAAACATTACTATTAACTATTTGTATTTTATTTATATATTCTATTATATCGTGTGAAGTAGCTCTTGCTACGCAATGTATGAATCAGTTTATAATAAATAATAAATACTTAGTTTGTGGATTATGAGAATGATATACCATTAAGTATGAATCCTTATTTTTTATATCCCGCCGCAACGCGCGGATTATTTTTATCTCGTTACTAAATATGACTAAGGGTAAGAAAATGTGCTCTAAATCTCTAATTGTCATCTAGTTTAGCCTCCTCAATAAGAGGGGCGGCATAGGAAATGGAACATCGTAAAGTGCTCCATTCCGACCACACATTCCTGCCATGGACATCAGTCCTCTCGGGTTTTACCAAAAAGATGTACATCATCGTATTTACCAATACAAAATGCTAGCTCCAATCGCACGATCAACATTCTTCAACAATCAACCGACCATACAACCCATGCTTTTGCTCTTGAAAATTCATTCTTCGCCAAGCAATGTGCATCATTGTTATCCATTCTACTTATATACTCGAATGAACCTCTTTGAATTTTTCCATCAAAAGTTCAATCCTATAAAGAGTTGCTATATTGGGTGGCATCACAAATTCACAAGGGGATTTTTAATCATCCCCATCACTACCTTGGAGTCCGTCTAAATTCTGTCCCGATGTACCGACGTGGACTTCCTATTTCTTAACACCAAAAGAGCGAAATACATAGCCTCTAATTGAACTTCAACTAGTGTTATAGTGTTGCTCGGGAAGTTTTTGTATTTAATATTTTTTTATACATACTCTTTTAAAAACTATAAATTAAATTTCAAATCTAAAATTTTTTAGTGTAATATTAATGCGTTTACTGTTAATAAATTTAATATTTATGTAATGGATAAATGAAAAATCACCCTTATGATGTTATAACACGTGAATGAGAAATATCAGGGTAGTGGATTTTTGGTATATCGAAAATGTCCTTTTATGTGTACGGATACATATCAAATTATCAATTACACACACACACACACACACACACACACACACATATATATATATATATATATATATATATATATATATATGAAAAGTTATTTGAGAACCATTTTTATTGCGAGTAACACGAGACCACTAAAAATGACGACTCGTTAATGGCAGCCTACCATGATGAAATTCAATGCTATTGATGGATAACAAAAATTAAGTATATATCAATTTTTAAAAAAATGCCATAATACGATAAAATTTATACCAAAATGTAGTTAAAAATAAGACGATCAGAAATATATAATTATTTTTCTGTAAACAAAATACATCACAAGTTATTAAAAATAATTTATAAACAGCATATAATTAAGTACATTAATATATAATTTTCATAAAACCCCTCACAATTGATTTAAAATTGAACTTAAATTGATTTTACCAATCATATTCATTTCATTATTTGTCAATCTAACATTTATATGTCATCAATTACATGACATTTATTGTTGATAAATCAGATTTTCTCTCTGCTTTGTCAACACTATATATATTGAATTTTGAATTGGTAGATAACTTTTGGTAAAGGGCTTAGACATAACGCACAACACCACCCCTTTTGTTATTTTAACACACCTCCAACTCAAACCCTGCAACTAGACAAACATACCACCCCATCCACTTGAATCGGTATCCAATCCTTTGATATATTGTTTCCCGTTATGTTGTGTTGGTATCATATTAGCAACCACGTCTTTCTATTCCCTTATTAGATTGAAAAGTGCGGCCAACAACAAAATATAATAAATCACTTTTTTTTAACGGCTTAATAAATCACTTATCGTGCGACTCGAAATAGGAAATACCATGACTAGAAAATTTGTTCAATTAATTATTTGTATATAGTTTGCATATATATATATATATATATATATATATATATATATATATATATATATATATATATATATATATATATATATATATATATATAGGGGAGAGTTCAAACGAGAACTGTTTTTCGTACGAGAACTGTGAGAACCAATCTCAGCCATTCCTTGGATGTGGGAAGTTCATGAATGGAGAGTGTGGAGGGGATCAAGTGTGGCAGGGTGCATGTGAGGAATTCATGCGTGGGCAATGACATTAAAGGAGGGGGAATTGGACGGCTCAGATTGGTTCTCGCAGTTCTCGTACGAAAAGCAGTTCTCGTTTGAACTTTTGCCTATATATATAGTTTGCTTAAAAAACTTAAAAGTAGATTCTTGGTACTTATTAGGGTCGGGAGAGATTTGAATCTACAATTACAAAAATCACAAGTCTTTTACTTGCTTAAGTAAACCAGACCAACATGCCCTACATTAAAGCAAAAGATCACATAATGTCACCTCTAAGTAAGGCAATATATGTTGATTCAAAGATCTAATTGTTTATAGGAGAACTCTTTGACCATATCATTATGCACTTAAACAAATTGACTCCTTTAACGTCCATATGAAAAAAGATGTCTCAATTGGATATTAGCCGACTATATATATAATATTTATATAATTAAGGGTAATAGCCGATGAAAATTAAGATGTATATGGGTGAATTTATGAATAGAAGAGAAAATTGATGTGCATATCGTATTTATAGTATGTAAGCAAAAGACTAAAAATAAACATAGACACTATCAAATAGTTGTAAAAGAAAATAATAAACTATTTTTCTTCCCCTAACAACACCCTTTCTAGTTTTTACGATGAGCATTATATCCGTCCAAATAGATATACTTACCGCGCCATGATCACTCATTATCACCATATCACATTCACTACAAAAAAGATGCCGATTGTCCATACTTTTTTTCATCAATATTAATACACTTAAATTCGTGAAGAATTACGATCAAGCGTGGAAAAAATGGGCGTCAATTTCTCCCAAATCTTTACATTTGAAACTGTGAAAATTGAAGTCAAAATTCACATTTATTAGTGTGGACGAATTATCTAAAGTTCACACTTCTAAGCGCGAAAATTTTGAAAATAATTCTAGATTACAAAAGTCTACGCTTTTAAGTGTGAACTTTTATAACAATCTATTTATTGTTGAATTTACACATTTAAAGGTGTGGACTTTTAAAAGCAAATGTACACGTCTATAAATGTTAATTTTTATCGTTTTCTAACAATATTTATTTTTAAACTATATTTACATGCTTTTTATAAAGCGTGAATAAATAATATATTTTTTGTAGAGATTCCACTCTTCCGCTCTAACTCCTGCCGGTCTAGAGAACATTACATGAACTTGTATCTTCTCTAACCCAATTAATTAGTAATGATGCTTTTAAAAAAAGTATCATAGTAATGATAAATCTTGAATTTATAATCAAGTTTTTAGTTTTTACTCCTCTAATGAAAGCAAAAGAAAGAAAAAGATAAATACACGAATTTATATTTAAATAGTTAATAATAAACCAAAAAACAGTGTTATGTAACTAGGTGGCTATACTTATCTTTTTTTTTTGTTACGAAATATTATAGTACCCTACATTTTCAAGAAAAAATAATATTTTTATAATATATATTAAATTTCAAGTTTGTTATCAAATTTGGATAAGGCAGCTGGGCTCATTGGTAAGGAATTGATTTGTTAGGTAGGAAGTAAGGTGTTCAAATCCTAGCATATACAAACACTTGAATTTTCATTTTGCCACTTTGTCCTTTTTTAAAGTTTTGTATTTTTTTAACTCTTTTTGCACTTTTTAACTTATAATTTTTTAAAAACATGGATTCCGAATTTTAACCTTTTTTTAACTTCTTTTTAATTTTTGTATTCTTTTTAACACTTTTTTTAACTTCTGTTTTTATAAAGCATTGTGTTTACCTTTTTTTTAATTTTCTTTTGCTTAGCGTAAATTTTATATATACGCTTTCTATAATTTATGTAAACAATATTTAATATATTTATTTATTCAAGAGTTTTAATTAGGTTTAGTTCTTAAAAATAAATCGAAGTTGTCACTTTTTGCTATTGTGTATACCCATCTTTCAAAACTCTCATTTAGTACATCCAAGTCTTAAAATCTACCATTTAATACATCATAACCTATGATAAGAGGTTACCAGTGATGTGGCAAAGGTCATGAGTGATGTGACAAAGATTATGGTGACATGGCTTTCTCATTTAATAATAATAATAATAATAATAATAATAATAACAATAAAAACAAAAACCAATATGCTTCATTGCTTCCATCGATTCATCATCAGGAACACACATCTGGTTTCATCATCGATTCTCCATCACCATCGATTCATCATCAGGAACACAGATCTGGTTTCGAAGCCACCATCATCGTGGGTTCATCAAGCAGCCACCATCAATCTGTGCATCGTATACAGATCTGGTTGAGATTATGGGTTTTAGGGTCCGATCTGGTTTCATCATATACACGCCATCATCATCCGCTTGAGATTTAGGGTTTCGGTTTGGTGTGAAATCGCCACCATCTGTACGAACAGATCGGAGGTCACCATCGTTGAAGACGAACACCATAGTTGAAGAACTCCATGGCGGCGATTAGGGTTTCACACATGCTTCAGTCTCCGGCGATTAGGGTTTTCTTCAGTCTCCGGCGAATGTTCGATCTTCATCATCTTCATCATCGAACTGTAGATCTGACTTCGAGAACCCAGATCTAGGGTTTCGATCTTGGGGTTTTTTGCGATCTTCATCATCTTCAAACACACAAATATGTTCATCGAATCAACACACAGATCTAGGATTTCTAATGAAGATGGATTCCAGATCTGTAAGCTCTTGATTTATGTTTGTGTTTCGATTATGCTTCTGTTTAGATTGTTCTTCATGTTTAGATTGTTCTTTATGTTTTGATTATGCTTCTGTTTCGATTATGCTTCATGTTTAGATTGTTCTTCATGTTTCGATTATTCTTCTTCATTATTTGTTCTTGATTGTTTAAGGGTTTCAATCTTTGATTTAAGGGTTCTTGATTCTTCATCAGGTTTAATCATTTTGAGTTCGATTTAGGTTTTTGGTTCACAGATGCAGTGTTCTTCATGGGTGTATGATGTTCTTTGTTTGTTCTTCACGGGTGTATGATGTTCTTCATTTTCATTTGGGACATTACAATTATAAGAGATAAATATGATGTGGCAAAAATGATTGACATGGCTACACATGTGGCATTTGAGGGATATTAAAATACATAAAAAATACCAAAATTATTGGTTACCTGCTAAGCAGGTAATCCAATGTATTAAACGGTAATGTTAGGAAGTTTGATGTACTAAATGGTAGTTTTGAAAGTTTGGTATATACAATAGCAAAAAGTGACAACTTCGGTGTACTTTTAGGAACTAAACCCTTTTAATTAAGAATAAAAAATAATTTTAACTCTATTTCGATTAAACTCTAGAATTTTGTTTTAATATTTTAACTTTAACACTTATGCTTATTATGTTCAAACCGCTAACCTTTATTCTTAAACTGTATAAGCATTAAAGTTTAAGTTAGTTTCATTTAACCATTACACTTTGTTTTTAGAATGAATCATATGTAGGTATTATCATATTATACTTTAATCATCGAGTCAACCATTCGAAAAAACTTAAACCAATAAAACTTAGTTTTTTATGACGGAAATATTGTTTAAGTATAAAAGCAAAATACCTAAATACTTTGAAAGGTAAGGTTTTTTGAAAATAAAAGTACATGTTAAACCAAATTAATCTTTTAATTTTAGAGTTAACAATTTATAGATAAAATCAAAAGATTAAATCAAAATAGTCTTAAACTCCAATGACCATATTAACCTATTTGGTAAGAAGTTTAGTTAAGAATTATGTCATTTTTTCGGTTTTATTTTTTGTTAAATAAAATATTTATGTACTTTTTTACATATTGTATTCTTATATTTTTTGTATTTCTTATATAAACAATATATGTTATATTTAATCATGAGGTTTCATAACTACTGTAAATGTTTTAATTAAAAGTTATATTATTAGTGTATATTTTTTCTAACAACTATGTTATTAGTGTATATTAATCGCTAATCATGTGTCTCATACGATTGTTATGTTTAAAGAAACAATAACTCAAGTATGTTTTACTTTTTCACAAACTTCACATTAATTATTTACTATTATTATTGAGTACATTAATATGGTCTTAGTATAGTATACTACTTAAAGTGGGTTTTTCTAAAATTAAACTTGACGGGTAAATATAAGTTTTTTAAAAACGAAAAACTCAATCTTTTATCAAAATCAATAGAAAAGATGAAGAAAGAGAATTAGTGGGATGTATATATTATTTATGGTAAGTAAACACAATGAAATAGAAAGAAAAAATAGAAAAATATATTATTTTTTATCTATACAAGATACAAGTGAAATAATTACGGCACACACTCTCTTCGCTTTAAGAGTGTTGTCAATACTTTATAGCTAGCTACTTGCCAACCTGTATTAATTAAACCATATGATAAAAATAGATATTTAAATTTTTTTACACAGGGGAATTAAAAAAATAAAAAATGTGTATACTAGCTAGGTAGACAAAATGAATATTCTAGGTATTATGATATACTTTTAAATGACTAAACTAGCTCATCGCTTATTGTTATCCCCAAAATATTTATGGAGGGGTCACTTGCTCACTTTTAAAAATATGTTTGTCTAAAACACAAATAATAAATTGATGCTTCTTTTCTCAATTTTTTGAATATTCATGTTTTGTACTTGTGGAATTTTCTTTTTAATATGGGTCAAAAACAATAGGTGTCATGCACCATAAATTTATAATATCAATAACAAAATCTAAACTAATTAAAAAAATACTTATTTATAACTTATTATTTAAAGTTGAGCCCTAATAGTGGAAACTCTTTGTAGCGAAACTTCGAAAAATCCATCTCAATGTATAAGGGATGGTTTATTTGAGAACCATCACGAGAACCAACCTTGGTCATTTATTTAGGGTGAATTCATGGTTGGAGAGCGAGAAGATATTAGATTAATTCATTGGTGGCTGAAGGAATTTAGAGAGGAGAATTGAATGTCTTAGATTGATTTTTACGGTACTCTTTAAGGATGGTTCTCATATATTGTGTGTGTGTGTTGGTTTGGGGGGGGGGGGGGGGTGTTCAAATGAAAATGGATATTTATTCATGACCTTTTATTTGATTTGATCGAATGATCTACATTTGTCTCATTATTATATCATTACTCAACCATGAATTATGACAGCCATAACTTGCAACAGGTGAATTACTATCGTTAAATCTAATAGATCAACATACAATTGAAGGCTATAATTTTTTTCTCTCATTCTCACCTAAATATTCATTCTCGCAATAACCACACCCACCCACCCACACACACACGCGCGCGCACACACACACACCCACCCACATATGTGTGTGTGTGTATATATATATATATATATATATATATATATATATATATATATATATATATGGGGAGCGGTTGAAACGAGAAATGTTTTTCGTACAAGAACTACGAGAACCGATATGGACCAATCATTTAATTTCTGTCTTTTTTATTTAACTTTAAACCAAAAAGGTAGTTTGGACATTTTAATATTATCCTCACTTTTTAAATTGATGTATCCATCAAACGAAAAGTGTTAAATTACAAAAATTATACCAAATTAACGAGAAAATTATGATCATAAATTTAAGACCATCTTGCTATATTTTCTCAAGAAACAACATCATGTTTGCTAGTTTTTTATAACACAGATCTCGACATATGCAGACCTGTATCTATTTACCCACATGCATATCTAAATTTGTGTTGAAAACTAGATAAATTTGTGCATATGCATAGGGGTGTACGTTCGGATGGATCGGTTTGATCAGATCTGATTAAGTAAATCCAATTGGATTTTGGTTTTAAAAAGTGTGATCCGATCCATCCAAACAATCTTAAGATCTGAACCAAACCATCCAAATTACAATTCGGTTGGATTGGTTTTTACAATTAGGTTTTAATTGTAACACAAATACATGTTTAAAGAGTCGAGATATTTTAAAATTAGATTTGATACATATACTATTAAGATTAAAATATAGTTATCCAAGTTACAATAACTAGTGGGAGTAGTGACTTTATAAATATATAATTAAAAATAATAAGTTGTAAATAAACATAGACATGACACGTATGGATCACTTTGTAACACTAGTGTTATATATATATATATATATATATATATATATATATATATATATATATATATATATATATATACGGTTTGTTCGGTTTATTCGGTTTAAATTATAGTAACCAGAACTAAACCGAAATCCATAAATTGTGACAATTTTTGAATAATCTGATCAATGAAATCAAAGTTTCAAAAGTGTTCTCTCTGTTATCTATTTAAGAGGGTTCTCCCTTGATCCTAACAATATATATATATATATATATATATATATATATATATATATATATATATATATATATATATATATATATATATATATAGTTGCTCAATCTGCGCCCGTCGTGCCGCGACAGTCACCTCGATGTGTCGAGATCCGTGACTTTATCCCTTCCTTCTCGCCCTATTTGAATTTTGAATTTCGTCACCTTGTCCATTAGCGATGTGTCGCGTCCATGCTCCTGACGTGTCGCGTCCGGCTGCCTTTTCACTAATTTTGGCTTTTTGCTCGGTTTTTCCTCGTTTAAGCTCAATTTACCTTCAGCTTTTACCATTTAAACCTAAAAATTATAAATCAAGGTAAAAAAAAGCACCTATTAGATATATTTGCACAATTCTCGATTAAAACCCTCGGATATTGCGTAAAATATATATCTAATTAAAGTGATATCACGCGTTTTTTAGAACCCTGCTCATTAGTGACTCACTAAATTTATTAGTCATTGAATTATATAAATCAATAACAAAGATTTGTTCTTGCGATTCGCACACCAAAATCAGTTATCTTTTTAACTCTCCCTATATATATATATTATATATATATATATATATATATATATATATATATATATATATATATATATATAATCAAGATCAAATAAAAAGGAAATTAAGGTAAAAAGGGTAAGAAGAAACCAGAGAGTGACACGTGTCAAAAGCAACTAAAACTAACAAAAGGGTAAAACTGGGATTAAAAAAAAACAAAATGCTTCCCCACGTTCTATAACCTGCCCCCTCCCTCATTCACGATTGAAAACCCTAATCGCCCCCTTACGATCCCTGCTCCCTCCTCCGTGAAGACGCCGCCGTTGATAGCATCACGACCGCTTCATCGCCTCCTCGCCACCGCACACAGACCTCCACAGACCCGCTTCATCGCCTTCTCTTCGTCTCCTCGCCACCGCACACAGACCACCACCATCTCTCCATTTTTTCCGATGACTGCCGCCACACATCAGGGCTTCGCGCACCGCAACCGCAACCGCAACAGATATGGGCTTCGCCTGTCATTTGAAGTCGCCGCCGTGTGAAATCAACGCCCTCATGAAGTCGAAGCATTAACCATGCGCCGCTTGCATCTCTCAACAGTAGAAGATGAGAAGATCCCTGTGTCGCTTGCACCCAGTCGATAGTAGAAATCGACGATGCTACGGAAGACCTATCTGCCGCTCCTAGATGCACAATCGCAGATGCACAGATTTCGGTTTCGCCGCCGCCGCCACTGATTAGGGTTTCATCAATATGTGTTTATTCATCAATCTGATCCGGAGCAAGAACGAGTTTTTATTTTGTGCATCATCGCTGGTACTGATTTCATTTGTGCACCACTACAACCGACTGTGTTTATTCTTTTTTTTTCTACTTTTCCTTGTTGTTCTGGTTCAGTGTATATGCACAGTGAAAACTTTGATACACACCTATGTTTTTAGGGTTTCAATCTTTGATTTTGAATGTACAGTACATCAAGATGTAAGGTTTTTTTTGTTGGTTTATATCGTGCATCAAGACTCAGATTCATGCATCAAGTTTTACGGTTTTTTGTTGGTTTTAATTGTGTATATTCTTTTTTGGTTTTCATCGGAGAAGAAGAACAGAAGAACAGAGGGTGGAAGACAGACGGTGGAAGGGGGAGAACGAATTTTTGGTTTCTGGATATGATGTGACTACCCACGGTGGAGGGATTTTGATTTTACAAATGTACCATTTTTAATATATATTAAATCTGTTTTTTTTGACTTTTTTGATCTTGACTTTGGGGTGATCCAATGGTTAGGATCTCTCCTTACCCATTGTAGATTAATCTTCTTTGTAGTATATCCCATCCCTATATATATATATATATATATATATATATATATATATATATATATATATAGCATCAATAAAGAACCATGTCTTAAACAAAGAACCTAAAAAACCAATCTAGACCATTGGATAATCAAAATTAATGGATTAGATTTAAAGGTGTCAATTTTGTAATTAGATGAAAGTTATATCTAATAATTGAATGTGAGAGACGCAAACATGAAACCCCCCCCCCCCCCCCCCCCCCCCCCCCCCCTCTCTCCCCCTTAAAACCCACCCTTCCTCCCAATTTGAAACTAAAAAAAATTTACCACTTAAAACTTTAAATTGTCATAACTATTTAAGTTCTGTGAATTTAAACAATAAATTTTCACTCTTCTTTTTATCTAAATTAATCTTATCCGCTAAATCTTTAACCATTATTCTCTCCTAATTACTCTCACTTTTTTATTCATTTAAAATATACTCTTCTATTAACACACTCTCACACAAACACAATAATCCACCAACATCAACATAATTCTAAAATCTTATGAACTTCTCTTTTCTTTTCTCATAATTATAAATCTTTTTTTTATTTTAAAGTTTTTTGGATTTATTTTTAAAATTATAAAATTAATAAAATAGTTGATACAAATATAAGAAAAACGAAAAAAAAACAGACATATTGCTCAAAACTTTTTTGTGACATAGAATCACGCGAATAACATATCATTACATTCTTGAAAACGATATTTGCAAAACAGAAACTATTTGTCGCCGCAACATTGCGCGGGAACGATGCTAGTATATATATTAGTGCGAGAACCGCGAGAACCGCGAGAACCAATCTGAGCCGTCCAATTCCTCCTCTTTCAATGTCATTGCCCACCCATGAATTCCTCACATGCACCCTGCCACACTCTATCCCTCTACGCTCACCATCCATGGAAATTCCCATATCCAAGGAACGGCCGAGATTGGTTCTCGCGGTTTTCGCACTAACAATGGTCCTTTAGTGCGAGAACCGCGAGAACCAATCTTAGTCGTTGATTTGATAAATGGAATTCATGGATGGAGAGCGTGATGGGATCAAGTGTGGCAGGGTATATGTGAAGAATTCATGGGTGGACAATGACATTGAAAGAGGGGGAATTGGACGGCTCAGATTGGTTCTCGCAGTTCTCGCATTAGAATCGGTTCACAATGGAACTTCTTCATATATATATATATATATATATATATATATATGTATGTATGTATGTATGTATGTATGTGTGTGTGTTTTGTTTATGAGAGAACCAAATCTATCTGTACGATTCATTTATTTTTTGATTATTCTAATTTTATTCAAATTAACAATGGTATGGTATAATGGTTAAATAGTTTTAAATTGATTTTTTTCTTCCATTCAACATCATCACCACCATCGATGACCATTACCACCACTGCCAACCACACTATTAATTACCATCGTTGCCACCGGCACCGACCACCACTTTGTTTCACATATGCAAACTTTTCGAAAAAAATCTTGAAAGGCGACCACTATTGCTACCTCTAACGCCCATTGTTGTAAATCATGTTTTTTACTTGCATAAGCATGAATTATGTTAATATATTGGGTTCAACATGAGCAACCTATTAATTGGTGATCGTATTTTTTGGATTCCACATATACAACCTAGAATTTTTTTCTGGAAAAAACATAACGATATAAGTTTCAATCTAAGAGATAAAATACTCATTAGTTTGATATACTTATATTTTAAAGTTTGCGTTAACATTGGTTTAATTATTAAAGTTTTAATTCAGTATCACTTTATTCATAAAAAGTTTTTTTTAACAGTTTTACAATAAAATATAAATTTGTTATGATTTAATCCTTACAATTACATCTTATTTTGGTTTAAATCTTAATGTTTTTTTCTCCAACTCATATAACCCTTAAATTCTTGTTAAAAAATGGTTTAACCTCTTTAACTTTGTTAACTTTCGAACAAAACTAAGATGTACGAAAAACATTTCTTATTTGAACCCTCCCATATATATATATATCATATTATAGTTTGACCGTTAAGTCAAGATGTGAATATATCATTATAGAACAACCGAATTTTTTGACGTTGCAGCCTCTGCCTTTTTGGAAAAATAAATATTCTTAATAATGTGTTATTAATTATATCTTACAGACTATCAAATAAGTTTTTATTAATATATTATCATGTAGATCAACTAATCCTATAATTTATAGTGATAAAAAAATTTAGATATGTAAAACTCAGCGTAACACGCAAGCTAAGCAAAAAGGATTATTCGCCCATAAGTAATTAGCTGTGACCAGAGAAAAAAATTCAACTACAAATAGGCATTCATCATGCCATCAATTACTAAAAAAATATTATAAAAAAGTAAAAAGAAAATATTATAGAATGTGCCTATTCGGATTGAGGCCCAAACTCCACTAAATCAAAAACGTTAATGTAATGATTGAAGTCGAGGCTAAAATTTCGATGTTTTATAAATTAATTCTTATAGAGTTGTTTAGACGAATTTCTTTAAAAAATAAAGTAACAATATAACTTTACATTAGACGATATACTATTTTTACACCGCCGCGAAACGCGGGTAATATTTACTTGTTTGTCTTTTATAAACCTGGTACTTGATTTGATCGATCTCTTCTATATATAGATAAGACCAACTCTATTTGTTTAAGTATAATTTCTTTTAGATATCTTAGTCTTAGTAAAATAGTAGAGCATTTTTTATCAAACTTTTTAATGTGTTGAATATCTTTATACGTAAGTATTCTTTAAGAATAGATTTATGCTAAACTTGTTGTATTCTTTTATAGTGTGGGGAATTCAACATCCTAATACTTTTAGTTTTTGATTAATATATCAGTCAGAATTATACTCAATTATTTGATATGGAACTAGTTTAAAGATCTTAAGTTGACTTGCGTAATACGCGTATGTATGTTCATACATGGATAAGTGTATGTCGGAATTTTACATATTATATAAATAATGATGATGATGACGATGATAATAATAATAATAATAATAATAATAATAATAATAATAATAATAATAATAATAATAATAACTAAAAGAAATATTTGAATATAACAAAATAAATAAATAATAATAAAGTGTAGTGAATGATACGGGAATATATTGATCTTACCTCTCAAGCAATAAAAAAAGGGTAACGCTACGGATACTCGAAGAGCACTCGTGTGTGTCAGTTGCATGGCTACAATTTCTAGGAACGTAACTTGTGATTTTCTACAAAAGTCATATTAAAGAAAAAGTGAGTTAAATATAACTTTAATACTTTTGCTACATATTTAAACACAAAAATTAATTATTCATATTACTTCCTTAATTGTCATTTTAAAAAAGATATTATACATATTTTTAATGGCACATTATACGTATAACTATATTAATATTTATCAAAATACTTTACATATATAATAATGATATAGATTTAGATATTAACCTTTTCATGAATTATTTGTACTCTTGTTAATTTTATATACAAGGTTTTTTACCCACACATTGTAACACGGCTTAATTAGATAAACAAATAAATATTTAGGATTAAAATGTTATTTATAACCAAATAGCATTGATATGTTTTATAGTCCAACAATGATTTTAACAAAGAGAAAAGAAATCTTTTAGAAATATTTTATGATATAAGTTGTGACTCAGGCTGGCTCTCAAAGTGTACTTGATCATTTCACGAAAAATTAAACCCATTATGGAAGAAAACTGAGGACTTCAAAGTGAGAGATCCTTCCATTTATGATCGAGTCATTCATGACAATGTCAATGATATATATGCTTGACGCTTTATGCTTAGCTACCTTGTCAGTGGATGCAAATGTTACATCACTTGTAGACTTGTAAGCAAGAGTAGCTACCATGCAATACACAATTACACATGACATTGCTTCATATCTTAATGTGGTAGGATAACATTGTTTTCTATACATGGATATGTTATATGCCAAACTTGATGACTTGTTTTATTTGATGTATTTGACGCCTATAGCTTTCTATAGATACCTAACTAGCTAGTTTTTTGAACAGCTAAATACACACACCCATATAATTCTATACTATATTGCTGTATCATGATTTAAACCCACAACCTTAAAGTTGAAAAGCACATTCTCCATACTTTAATATCACTAAACCAAGGCCTTTGATACCTAATTAAGTAGCTATTCTCCAGCTGGTGGGCTGGATAGCCACACTTTGGGAAGCCTGTTGGAACAAATGTTAGTTGTATCAATATGCTAGCTAGCTAGTTGGTTTTGGATATATGCGAACTTAAGTAACCCTAGTTTGTGACAAATGTTTTATCGAGATATGTTTATAGTCTAGCCCAATGGTCGATAATTATTTTATTATATAAACCTCCCACTTTTGATAAATGAAAGGGTTAAATGTTTATCAGAATGATTTTTGAAAAAATTAAAATTGGTTGAAATATCTGGGTGTTATATGTGAGTACGAGGAAAAGGATAGATGTGAAGCTTGAGTACATGTAAATTGAAGTTGTGCGTGTCTTAATAGATGAGGGGTGCATGTTCATATATATATATATATATATCTTTTTTTTTACCGTGAAGGTAGAATCTATAACCGGCCATGATATAAAACGTTTCTAATCGATTTCCCATATATATATATATATATATATATATATATATATATATATATATATATATATATATATATATATATATATATATATATATATTAATTGTTGAATTTCATATTTTAGTTGTTGGTAAATGCGTTAATTAACAATACTCACGTAATGCAGCGATAATTATGGGTGTTCATGGGGCGGGACGGGAAGTGAATGTTTTGTGAACTGCAACAGCTGGGTGGGGACCTAGTTTAGGAACCGAAACCGAACTGCAAATAGAAACACTACAAAAAATATGTCATTTATCCACACTTTATAAAAAGCGTGTAAACATTTTAAGCGTTGTCAATTGTGAAAAATAGTTTAAAAAATATGTCATTTATACACACTTTATAAATAGATGATTATAAAAGTTCACACTTAAAAGCGTCGTGGACTTTTGTAACTTCAAAATTATTTTTAAATTTTCCATGCTTAGAAGTGTGACATTTTAGATAATCTGTCCACTCTAATAAATGTGATATTTTACTCAAATTTTCACAATTTTAAATGTAAAGATTTTGTATAAATTACTAACACCAATTATTCCACGCTTGGTCGTAATTATCCACGGTTTTAAGTGTATTAAATATTGATAAAAAAATATGGATAATCGACATGTTTTTTATAGTGAATGTTTAGTTATAAAAAATTGTATATAAGATTGTCATTAACTCCACCTAATAGATACTTCAATTAAACGTTTCAACTATCCAACTACTGTTTTTATGATTTAGAGTTAATTACACTAATGGTCCTTTAACTATCTCATAGTTGAGAATTTAGTCCTTTTTTTCAAAAAGTTGGAACAAAAGTCCTTTAACTGTCTAAAAGTCGCACTCATAGTCTTTTTTAAAGTTTTCTGTTTAATAATTCTGTTAGTTTTTGTCAATTGAATATTATACCCCTTACCCTTATTTTTTATTTATTTTTCTTAACAATATATTATAATAATATTATTAATAATTAAATGCATATAAAACTACCCCACTGTCACCCCTACCCTTCTTTCTTTCATGTCAGTCTCTCTCTCTCTCTCTCTCTCAAACTCTCTCTCTCTCTCTCAAACTCTACCGGAAACCACGACTTCCACCACCAACTCTCACTCTACCGAAAACCACTTCCACCACCAACTCTACCGGAAACCACCACCACCACCACCCACAATCTGAAACTACAACCACAACCACACCCATCCTCCAGCTTCTCTCGAAAACCACTACACACCACCAACGCCGTTCTCACTGAAAAATGCCGCCGCCCTATACAACACCGATCTCTTTGGAGGAAGGCGAGCTGGACGCGATATTTAGGGTTTCTAGAAGAAGACGAGCCGCTGCACACAACACCGTTCTCTTTGGAAGAACGCAATATTTAGGGTTTCTGAAAAAAACGCCGCCTCCGCCATAAGTGTTTGACCCGATGTGTGTATGAAGATCTAGGGTTTTTGCGATGGTGGTGGGGCGGGATCTAGGGTGCGACGGTTTCAAGTGTTCATATGATGGTGCAAACATTGATGATGTTTAGGGTTTCTACTAATGTGTGTGTCGGCGTGTGTGTGTGTGAGAGAGCAGATCTAGGGTTTTTGTGATGGTGGTGGGGCTAGGAGTTTTTTTGAGTTTTTCTGGCAATGGTGGTGGGGCTGGTGGTGTGGTGTTTTCCGGAGGAAGAGAATGAAATAGCGGAGGAGGATGGAGGCGTTGGCTTTGGATGGAAGATGGTAGGAAGGCGGTGATGGGTGTGGGACGGTGGTTTACTGAGAGAAAGAGGAGAGTGAGAGAGAGAGAGAGGAGAATGTGTGAGAGAGAAGGAGAGAGGGAGGAGTCTCTGTGTGAGAGAGAGAGAGAGAGTGAGAGAGTTGACATATTTAATGTGAGGAGAGAGTCTTTGTAATTAATATTTATTTAAAAAGATTAAAATATTATTTTAAATTAATTAAAATCTTAAAAAATGGTAAAAAGACCTAAAGTGCCCCTTACTTAACAGATTTTGATAAACATACAACGTTAAAAAGGATCATGGGTGCAACTTTTGGGCAGCTAAAAGACTATCTTTGCAACTTCTTGAAAAAAAGACTAAACTCGCAATTATGGGATAGTTAAAGGACAATTTGTGTAATTAACTCTATGATTTATTCAACTTTCCATAATTTTCCTAGCGTGTTGTAGTTGTTTGTAAAAGATACATATATATTTAAACTATTTAAATTAAGATAATAAGAGTTTTATAAAAGAGGGTGTGTAAGGGTAAATTGCACAAAGCTACAATTAAGCATGTCTTAGTTATCATCGTATACAATAGTGATTTTAATTTTAAAAATAAGATCAATTTTCAGAATTCTTCCATTGTATTTTAGTTGTTGTATACAACGAAAAGTGAAAACTATAAAAAAGTTTATTATATACAATCATAACTAAAAGTTAGAAATAAGAAAAAAGCTATTTATATATAATGAAATAATTATAAAAAGTGATTATATTATTTTTGAAAAAGGTTATTTATATTTATAATAACTAATTCAAAGTTTATTATATTTTTATATAAATTTTCTAGTTGGTGTCTAGAAGAGATGGCTTTTCATGGGCTTGTGTATTAGGTGAAAATGATTGAAAATGATGTTGGTGGATGACTATTGACTAGCTATATTATTTTTTCCTAACATATTACAATTTCTTATATATAGGGCAAAAATCTCCATATGTAGTGAAATACATTATGTCTAAAGGACTTAATATGTTGCACCTAGCTGCTTCTTCTTCTTTTTAAAATTAAACTCAAAAGTAGCGTTTTTATTATTTTTAGGTGGTGGTGAAGCAATGGCTTTGATGGTTACATCTACCTTTTTCTGGTGTGATTTACAAAATATAGATAAATGTAAGCTTCTTTTTGCTCCTATTACTTTAGTGCATCCTCATTAAGGATGCTTTATGCATGTACTTATATTTTCGTTTATGTTTAACTCGTTTCACCAACCATTGAATCTAATTAACTTAATTTACCGATTCGGTTGTTTCGAATTTAAGTTTCTTGTTTGTATGTCAACACACTTTTGCGATATTTGACTCATTTTACTCGTTATATTTGTATAAATTGTTTCCATACTAGTTAAACCGTAAGTTTAACCCATTTAACTTGTTATCTTAATACATTGTTTTGCTGTTAATATCGGTACTTATGAGAAGATTGAAAGGGCCTAATTAAAAAAACTGCTTTAAGTGCATTTCATTAATTATTAATTAAAAATGTGTAGATGTATGACACTTAAAGGTTTATTACATCGATGTATGATAATTACGTAGTATTTGTTTGTGAGAGGTGCAGAAGGGGTACCTCGTTCTATTATTTCTACTTTTATTATGTTTCTTATCATTTCTTAATTTTGATGTCACTAAAAACATATTACCTTCATTTTGCACCTATGACCTTCTCAAATATTAGTTTCATTTTAGCACTATAGTATATACTAAGTGTACAAAATGAAACTAATATATTTAATATATCGAGTAACAAACTAAACTAATAGTATGCAAATTTTGTTTCCTCCTCGCAAAAATTTGCGAGTCTTGAACTTTCAACGTTTGGTTACGATCGTCGATCTTGTTTGTTTTTTTCTAAACGATTTTGAATGATTTCGTCCTAAATAATCAAATGATTATGTGATATTTTATAAAGTGGCAAACTCATATAACATTTTTGGTGAATTGATAATTTTTTGAGTTTTCTCCATATTGACAAAATGATTTTGACAATTCAATATATGATTTTTATTTTGCTTATTTGTTTCCATCATTAAGTCTTCTTGACTTTTGCGCGATATGGAAATTAATTACCTTTTTCTCTGTAATTCTTGTAAAATTTACGTGCCCTCGATTGCGGTTTTTTGCTTCCCTCCTCTGACTTTTAGTTTTGAACTCAATAAAAATAAGTTTACATATATACAATATACATATCTAAATATAGTGTATCCCTACTAGCTATATATGGGAACTGAGCAATTACTCATATTAAGCGTATCATAAGATCGATGGCCATGTTCTGATCATTGCCAATGAATGTTTGTATGCATCTTTATCCATCAAAATACTTTTAGAAAGCTATATCAAAACTAGTTTCAAATTAACTAAACTTAATGGTATCGTTTCTCTATTAAAAAGTTAATTAGAACATTTTATAGGAAAAGAAAAGAGATATATTGTATACATAAACCATTTGTTAATACCGTATTTCGCAAATAACACCCTCTTATATTCTTTAAACTGGAGAAGTGATCGCATTATTCACCATCGCGCAATATGTGTGTGCAATGTTAATAAGTAATATATGAATTGAAAATAATATATCATCATACTATTTATTTCTACTTTATCCTCGTACTTATCATAAGATAATATGTAAAATCCACTAATCTTTTTTCGTAAGTCCTTTATTTCTTTTAAAACTGATGATATGTCTCTCCAAAATTGTTTTATATTTTTTAGATAAACTACCTTTCACAAGATGAACTATATCAAGCGGTGGATATATTGGCATCAATTTCTTTAGGCTTAATTTGTGATAAATGGATAATTCAAGTCATGGGAATTTTTGAAAATAAATCAAAGTGAAAGAGGGGAAATTGGTAAGAATATCGATAAAGAAAGTCGAAGCTGATGATTATGAAAAGAAGCCTTCGAGGCTTAATTTGACCAAACTTTTCTTTTCTTTTCTTCTATCACTCGCATTTCCCTTTTTCTCCACTCATTTTTCTTTATATATATATATATATATATATATATATATATATATATATATATATATATATATATATATATATATATATATATATATATATATATATATACTAGTCTAATACCCCGTGTATAAACACGGAGATTGTTAATATAAATTTTAAACATTTATAGTGTACAATCTTAAACATATAATGAATCCATATATCAATAACATATCAAGCAATAATCATGAAAATCCGAAAATTAGGAAAGAAATTTGATATACTTACAAATTTGCGATGATAGTTGTTATCATAGGAAATAAAAGGGGATGATTAGTGGGAAAAATTTCAAGAATAATTTGAAGCCTTTTTAAAATAGAGGATTCTTATTGGTAAATGATATTAAAGATTAAAGATTAAAGATATATTTCTAAATAACTTGTCAAACACATGCCAATATTTACGAAAATCTAATCTAATCTAATTACATTAATGAACAAGGATAGACTTTCAAAATTGCATGTCGAAATATTAATTATTTAAAATTAGTTTTGAAACGATTGTTTAATTGTTTAACTATTTATAATTTTTTGATATTTATCATTGATTTAATTAAAGATTATCTTTATCAAATTTACATTAGTTTGACTCTAAAAAGTCAAAATCATAATTTTAGAATTAAAAGAATTAATGACTAAGATTAAATCTCTTATTAATTAAATGGTCCAGATTATCTAATAATTTTTTTCAAATTAGTCTTTTATATATATTAGAAGATTAAAAAATAAAGATAAATTTATTTTAAATTTAATTAATTATTAGTCGTATTGGTTGTATTTTTTTATTTGAAATGTTATCCTTTAATTTAAATTTTAATCTTGTTTAAATTTTAATTATTGGTCGTATTTGCTTAATTAATTATTGGCCGTATTTCTTATTTTAATCTTGTTTGAATTTAAATCTTGTTTTTTTAACCATCGTAATCCTATTTCTTTATTAAAATTAAAAGATTAGAGATTAAAGAAAGATTTGAAAATTTTATATGATAGTTTGACTCTAAAAAGTCAAAATTGATTTTTTGATTTTTTGATTTTGTGTAAATGAATGGTTAAGATTAAATTTTTTATTAAATGAATGGTCTAGATCATTTAATAAATTTTATCTAATTAGTCTTTTATATATATATATATATATATATATATATATATATATATATATATATATATATATATATATATATATATAAAATCGGGCTCAAGTAAAAAAAATTTAAGATACAAAATGTAAGAAGAAATGAGAGGATGTTACTTGGCATTTCTAGTTAAAAGGTATATCGGGTAACATATAATTATTCTCTCTCCACTTACATACCCATCCCACCCAATTCCCTCTACCTTTTAAATTCGTTTCTGCCTGCGTAGCCCTAAACCATTCCCCTACCGTTTCAAATCAGCCGCATACATCGGCGACCATGTGAGCGGCTACCCATGGTTATCGAACCTGCCGCCGTCGACCAACCTTGAAGGCACCAACGTTGACCTTCCTTACCTTAGCGACGTCATCCCTTGAAACCCTAAACCTTCATCACCCACCTCAAGTTTCCGTCTCCATCTCACGCCGCCACCGCCACCGCCACATGTGAAGCATGTCGCCGCCTTTGTGACGTTTCCAACCACCACTGCCACACGAACCCCACCCGTGAAGCCCGTCGCCGCCTTTTCAACGGTTGTTGTGTGCATCAGCGACGGTTATTAAGTGCTAAAAAATGATTGTTCATCGCATCTGTGAAGCCCGTCGCCACCACCGAATCTGCGCCTCTCTTTCTTGTAAGTGGTCAAGGTGCATGATGTGCGTAAAGCGTACCATGTTTTTTATTTATAATTTCCGTTATTATTTAGTACGGCTACAACACAAATAGGCAAGAGGACCTAATCGTATAGTAGTATAGAAAATAAGTACGGGTGTCGAACTCAAGGGGAACGGGTATGATTTGATAAAATTATATTAATTGAAATATTAAACTAACGATAAAATAAAGGGGGATTTTAGGATAAATGAGCAATCAACCAACTAACACCACTAACAACCCTGGAAAGCACCTCAAACAACCAAAGAAACATAGAGAGCGAATGAGCAAGGAACATGGAAATCAGATAATATAAAGCTAGCTTTCCCTCTCTAGATTCGATTACACTTTTCTCATAGCAATTAGATTCATGGTAAAAAGAACTAAAGATACTTAAACATTCATGCATCGATTTCTATAATAGTTAAAACCTTGGTCCGGTTATAACCGTCTAATTATACTACTTAATAACCTTAATGGTCAAAAGCGCGATTAAGAAATATAATTAGCCAATTAATTCGATTAACAAGTTAAGCCCTAATCATAATGCTTGTATGGTCAACAAAACATTAAACTAACATATAAATGGTCATTATATGGACATCACATCCAAAAGACTCTAACTTTAATTGCTCAAAACATAGGATTTGGTCAATCACTATTCCTTAATCATCTATTGGTCCTAGACAATCAAGATTCAAACTTTATGATTCAAGTGGCCTCTCAAAACATAAAAATCAGATTCTAAGCAATCAAAACAGATTCATAAGCATGGATAAACATAGATTAAGCTAAACTAAGAACAAACATGAATTAAGCATCAAAACCATGAACTAAATCAACCATAATTAAAGTTCATCTCTTCTAGGGAGGAAAACAGAAGATCTAGCCAAGAATGTTCATAAGAAATATCTGGAAATCAAGAACAAAGATGAACATAATGAAGAAGAACATTAAAACCGTAAAAAGCCGAATGATTCTTCTCTTGATCTTCAATTATATCTTCAATCCAAGCCCCAATGCTCCAAGCTATGCTCCCATATGCTACATGGTGTTTTAATGGAGTTTCCAGATGTTCTAGGGTGGAAAAATCGGATTAAAAGCTTGCATCTGAATGAAACAAAGATCGAAATTTATAGGGCTGCCAGCGACGGCTTCGCGCCGCGACTATAACTTTCGCGCCACGACACACGCCTGGTTAGCGGCGCTAACGTGGAATCCGGGCAGATTTTTGACTTTTTCAATTCTGTGATCCTTATCTTGTTTTTTTATCCTTTTCCTTCATAGTTATCACCATATATCCGATTTTTAACCTGAAAATTAATTATTAAACATATTAAATATATATTAAACACATTTTCCATATTTTCTATCAAAATCAATTAATATCGTATTAAAATATATGATTAAAAACCGCGATATCAAAATACCCCACACTTGAACTTTGCTTGTCCTCAAGCAAATCACAATTTTATCCAGGCTAAGGCATTCAAATAAGTAACATCATTTTCATAAACATCAAATATCGCCGAAAAATGTCAACATGTTTGATTAGAAACAACTCATCGATTACACCCAGATTTATGCATATACCCGTGTTGTGGTCCTCTCTTAACTTCTCACCATCCCAAATGCATTCTCTTTTTATAAATAACCAACCCTTAATTAATGAATCTATTTGGTTAATTTACCCCTTAAGACTCCCCCAACCTCAAGACTTATCGCAGATTTCTCAATGTTATTTAACATATGCTTTTGATCTTTAGAGCTCTTATTGTTCCATAGATCGATTGAAACAAATCTAACTTTAGTCTTAATATTAAGGTTTTCGTTACGTATATCTACCCTTTATTAAAAGATTCTTGTTTTCTTTAGCTAAACCTTGTCTTAAAATCATTTTCTTTCTCAAACTATCTTGTTTTAAAACATTTAATATAAGCTAGTCCCAAAACCTTGTCTTTTTACATCAAAACTCAAGTTAGTTCTTTTCACGTCTTATATTGTTTAGCTAGATTGGTTAGACTTCGTTCGTTCATTGACTTATTGTTTATTGTCATATACCTCTTTAGAGTTCCTTACTAAGAATGTGTCATTGTTAGTATCGTATTGCTATTGCTTCATTGTTATTGTCCTATTGTTTGTTCTGGGTATGTGAGCTATTATCCACCTATGGGGGTGCCATAGGCATGTCATTGTGGCATCGGTGGCGTGACACTTCCGTAACTGTGTGATTTGTTATGGCGTATTGGCGTCTCCTCATTGTGGTGTTATAAGGGTTGTAGGAGGCGTATTGGTTAACCATAGTTATTGTATTGTTATTGGTTGTGGATGGAGGCGTAGTGCCCAACACCTCATTCACCATTGTTTGGTACTTTGGATCTGCAGGTCCATGTACCCATTGTTATTAGCTATTGCTTGTTTTATACAAGTGTCGGTATTATTGAGCTCGGATTGTTCATACCACATTGATTCCATAGTTATAGTTTTGTCTTCGTATTGGTTTGTTAATTATTGCCTGTCTTGGTTTCGGTATGTCTTGTTCCTACTGTATTATTGTATATCTTTGTTTGTTTTGTATCCGCACATTAGGCATTTGGCTCAGCCGCATTTTCTTTCCATGCGGCAGGTTTGCAGGGGAATTCGAAGGGTAAAAGAGTAAAGCATTTGTTGAGGTATTAAGCTTAGATTTTGCTCTGTTTTGTATCTTATGAGTAAACTCCGGAAACGGGGTGTTACACACTGGCCTAGCTAGCTTGTTAATATATGCATGTACGTATCCTTCAGGCTGTTCAATGTAAACCCTTTTGTTCAAAACACCCGACTTAATTTTTGGACGTTAAATCCATATTCGACAACTAAACAAATGGGGTTTCTATGCTTTACAACTTTCCTTATATCCATTAGAACCTGTTTTTTATAACCTAATCTCGTTCTTTTTCCTTCAATATAGTCTTATAGCTAGATCCAAAATTTCTCTGTGCATCAAATTGTTTACGTTTTTCTCAAATTGCTTCGGGATGGCTTCAAACAGCAATCATGAAAATCAAAAGCGTTGCAAATGTAAAAAGACAAAATGCTTGAAACTGTGAGTTACCAATAATAAGTTTGTTTGTATTATTAATATAATAATATCTTATGATGCAATTGACGATAATACTCAAGCATATTTCTTTAATTTGCAGTTATTGTGATTGCTTTGGCGCTGGATATTTTTGTGATAAATCTTGTTCCTGCGACCAATGCTTCAACCACCCTGATTATGAAGATATTGTTGATGACGTTCGTCAACAAATTGAAGTTAGAAACCCACTTGCATTTTCATCCAAGATTTATTGCCAGTCTCCAACCACCCAAATTGTAACACATATATTATATATATGACCTTTAAAACACAATTTCATGTGCTAAATAATAGATTATTAAAACCATATATAATTGTACGTATGTTCTTTCACAGGAGGATGGAGATCAACCTACGCAAATAGCAGGAAAACATAAAAGAGGTTGCAATTGTAAGAAGTCAATGTGTGAGAAAAAGTACTGTGAGTGCTATCAGGCGAAAGTTGGATGCGGTAGTGAATGCCAATGTGAAGGATGCAAAAATGCTTTTGGCAAGAAAAATATATAGTTAGATTTGTAGTTACATCTTTTCTTTGTTACTGTTTCAATTAACTCTATCCGATACCTTTTATTACATTACAGACTACAACGTGCATAATGAATTGGCTACTCAGACATAGTTTCGACATAATCATGAACTTTTGCAATATATAGAAACTTAAATACTTGCATGTTTAGCCACATGGAGAATTCATCAACTTCTATGTTTAGTGGATGTTACATTCCATTACAAGGATCTGCTAACAATAATACACTCTTAGAAACAAGTGATGATGAGATAGCTAATATGATCATTTGGACCTACAATGTCCCAATCTTGAATTCCAAAATTCATTCATGTCTCCATCGATTGACTGTCCAAACAATTCAAGAGATACTCGGGATCGTTCTTTTGTTAATTCCTTACATGAGTCTGCTTCACTAGTCACTCTTTGGTGGTGGCCGAAAGTTCACGATTATAATGAAAAGCCCAATACACCCGCTACATCAAGTTTGTACACAACCACATCATCAGTTGTAACAAATACATTATAGAGATTTAGAACTTGATCTTTTTCTTTTCTTTTTTCAGTTTTAATAATATATATAATAGTAGCTTTAAAAATTACTTGTTACAACAGCTTGAAAATCTATGCCAAATTATAATTTAAGAGAGGCTGGTACTTATTAATTACAAGCTCTTTGAGTAGCTTCAATGACTGTTGATTGTATGTTTCAAGTTAACAATGCCTATGGTTTTTAACTTGTCTCTTTAAGTTGCTAGAAAAGATAAGTCTCGGTAGTCAGGAGTGGACGTATGATTTTTTTTGGCCAGTGGCAGTGTGGCACCATATAACGACGATAATAAAATTAGTTAAAATTGAGGGTGTTGTTCGGGTTTTTTCTCGGGTTTCTAGATAATCGGGTCAACTTAATGAGGTTTTAGTTGTTGCTCCCGTAATTTAGGGCCAAAATTAAAAACAAAACACAATTTATTTGAAACCATGTTAATTAACTTACTATTTTTAAGGTAAACAAAAGTATTTTAAATGTATAAATCGAAGATTTAACTATATTTTATCACTTTTGTAAAAAAAAATTCATTTTTCCTTTGGTTTTGTTTAAAAAAAATCACTGGTCGCACCACCATCTCTCTCCCAAAATCCAACCGAGAACCAACCACAACCGTTTTTCATAAACACAATCTGTCGAATCGCACAACCACCCCCACCGAATCGCACCAGCACCACCACCGAATCGAACCACCATCTCTAAACGGGAACCGCCACCGATCTGAACCACCATCTCGTCGGATCTAGGGTTTTCTCCAACCAACACCATCGTTCACAACACCACGTCACCGCCGCCATCATCGGAAGTCAAATCTAGGGTTTTCTCCAAACACCACCGTGGGATCTAGGGTTTTATCCACCCACCACCGTGGGATCTAGGGTTTTCCCCACCAACCACCGTCGGATCTAGGGTTTTCTCCAACCTACCTCGCCGTTAACCACCAACACCACCACCATTACCGCCAAAATCAACGCTCTGTTCTTGAGTAAAGTAAGCAAATTCACTCAGACGAATAGAGGCATTTTCGAAGAAGATGAAGGAAATGGTTTCTAAGGGTGGTTTCCCCATCTGTTCCGAATTTTAGACCGATTTCTGGGTATGCAAACACAACTATGCAAACACAATAACACACAACATCATATAAACTTCTTTATTTTTGGGCTTATTTGTTCTTATGAAATTCTTGTTGATTGAATGTATTTTTTTTCTTCATTTCTAGGTTTATTTGTTTGATTTGTATTTATTTATGGAAATTCTTCTTTATTTCTGGGTTTATTAGTTCATCTGTATTGTTTAATTCATTTATTTATGGGTTTATTAGTTCATCTGTATTGTTTATTTCATTTCTTTCTGGGTTTATTAGTTCATCTGTATTGTTTAATTCATTTCTTTCTGGGTTTATTAGTTCATCTGTATTGTTTAATTCATTTCTTTGTGGATTGTTTAATTCATCTAGAATCGAGAGTAGAGAGAGTTGAGAGCAGAGAGAGAGAGAGAGTTGAGAGTAGAGAGTTGGTAGGGGTGATGAAGTGTTTGGTTATAAGGATTAGTGGTAAAAAGACCAAATTGTCCTCATGTGCATGGCACATGACACATCCTTAACAGAAAAGTTAATGGCTGTTAGTGTAAAGGACGAAATGTGTTACAAAATGTCAACCACAGAGACGATTTTTGTACTTTTTGATTATAAAGGACTAAATGTGTTACTTATTGCAAACCACAGAGACGATTTTTGTAATTTACTCTTATATATATTATCCACGGTGGGTGAACTATTAACAAACTCTGCTATCTTCTGTGTCATCTTAAACCGTGTATTATCTATGAAGACCGACTCAGATACTGAAATGAGGGAAACGATAGAATGATTGTTACCATCAGATTTTTGTTTGTTATCTATTCTTGAAATTGCAATTTTCATATTCTGTTTAAGTTCTCTATTCAACAACTATTATGTTTAGACCAACCACATGTTAACAAGTATCTTTTAACTTCTTCATATGCTTCCTTCCATTGTTGATACGACACTCTTTAATGTTTCAGATTTTGCCCTTCCTCGACACAAATAAATTTCGATCCACCACATGTTCGATGAAATGCCTAAACCAAGTTTCTTGAGTTTTTTATAAGGTGCACAAATGACTTATTTTATATCATATTTCAAGCTGTTATTGAGCAGGTATATCATTTAATCATTAGGCATTTCAAGCTTGATTAATGCCATAGGTGAATCTTATTTGTATTTTGTATGATGGGGTCACTAACATTTTCTTCCATATCCTCCGTTATTAAGGTTTTATTATGCGGTTTACACTTCTACTATTGGTGTAATGGTTGAGTTCAACAATCAATCAAGACTTGGTATTCCTTTACTACTTAAAGGCCATGTTATGTACAACTATTAATAACTAAATGACCAGTGACGAATCTAGAATTCAAACATACCGGGGTCTATTATGATAAGATAAGTCAATCGAAAAATTAAATAACGCGACACATAAATTTCTTAGTTATGGATCGGGTAACATGTAAATCGAAAGTATTTTAAATAATAACGAAACTATATATATATATATATATATATATATATATATATATATATATATATATATATATATATATATATGAAAAAGTTCATGCGAGAGCCATTTTTAGTGCAAGACCGTGAGAACCAATCTGAGTTGTCCAATTCCCACTCCTTCAATGTCATTGTCTACCCATGAATTCCTCACATGCATCATGCCACACTCTATCCATCCACGCTCTCTATCCATGAATTTTCCATATCCAAGGAACGGCTAAGATTGGTTCTCGCGGTTCTCACGCTAACATGGTTCTCGTATGAACCATTCCCTATATATATATATAGGGGAGGGTTCATGCGAGAACTGTTGTTAGTGCGAGAACCGCGAGAACCAATCTCAGCCATTCCTTGGATATGGGAAGTATCATGGATGGAGAGCGTGGAGGGATAGAGTGTGGTAGGGTGCATGTGAGGAATTCATGGGTGGGCAATGCCATTGAAGGAGGGGGAATTGGATGGCTTAGATTGGTTCTCGCGGTTCTCGCGCTAACAACGGTTCTTGCATGAACTTTTGTCTATATATATATATATATATATATATATATATATATATATATATATATATATATATATATAGAGAGAGAGAGAGAGAGAGAGAGAGAGACAAAAGTTAATGCGAGAACCGTTGTTAGCACGAGAACCGCGTAACCCTCCCCTATATATATATATAGGTAGAAGTTCCATTGAGAACCATTTTTAGTGCGAGAACCGCGAGAACCAATCTAAGCCGTCAAATTCCCCCTCTTTCAATGTCATTGTCCACCCATGAATTCCTCACATACACTCTGCCACACTTGATCCCCTCACGCTCTCCATCCATGAATTCCACATCTCAAATCAATGGCTAAGATTGGTTCTCGCGGTTCTCGCACTAAAATCGGTTCTCAATCCTCCCCTATATATGTTAGTACTGATGCATATATGTAACATACCTTATAGTGCAAGAAAAAAACCCGGCAAGAACGAACTTTTTTTTGTTGAAAAAACTATAGCAATATGGATGTCATATTAAAGAACATATTTTTGACGTTAATTTGGTATAACTTTCATAATTTAATATATTGGCGTTTGATAGATTTTTTAGTTTTAATAAGATGGGGGTAATTAATTAAAAATAAATAAGCTAAGATGGACGGTTTAGATCGGTTCTCGCAGATCTTGTATTTTTTTGGTTCTCGATGGAACTTCCCTATATATATATATATATAGAGAGAGAGAGACAAAAGTTCATACGAAAAGTAGTTTAATTACGAAAAGTACGAGAAACATTAACAAACATCAGATCATTTAATCAAATGTTAAGATCATGTGTGTCACTTTAGTAATTAAATTGTTTTTTAAGTATTAATAATTTAAATCAAAAAGGGCCAAATAGACTTCTTATTCTTAAAAAAATATTAACTAAATTAATTTCATATTTTAAAACCTATTTTCTCTCTCCGTACGGTTCCTATAATCCTATTTCCTCTCATTTAAAAATTTAAACATTTAAACATTAGAACCCTTCCCTATATATATATATATATATAGAGGGAAGTTCCATCGAGAACAAAAAAAAATGCGAGAACTGCGAGAACCGATCTAAACCGTAAAATATCTACCAAACGACAAGATATTAAATTATGAAAATTATACCAAATATGCTCTTTAACATGACATTCATATTGCTATATTTTTTTCAACAAAAAAAATTCGTTTTTGCCGGGTTTTTTTTCTATCACTATAAGGTATGTGACATATATGTAAGCAGTACTTAACATTTTTGTAATCAGTACTATAAGGTATGTTACATATATGTAACGAATGTTTTTTGTTAAAAAAAATATAGCAATATGGATGTCATATTAAAGAACATATTTTTGTCGTTAATTTGGTATAATTTTCATAATTTAATATGTTGACGTTTGGTAGATAGTTTAGTTTTAAAAAGATGTCGATCAGTTCTCGCAGTTTTCGCATTTTTTTTGGTTCTCGATGGAACCCTCCCTTATATAGGTAGAAGTTCAATTGAGAACAATTTTTAGTGCGAGAACCGCGAGAACCAATCTAAGCTGTCAAATTCCCCCTCTTTCAATGTTATTGCCTACCCATGAATTCCTCACATACACCCTGCCACACTTGATCCCCTCACGCTCTCCATCCATGAATTCCACATCTCAAATCAACGGCTAAGATTGGTTCTCGCGTTTCTCGCACTAAAATCGGTTCTCAATCCTCCCATATATATGTTAGTATTGAATATATATATATGTTAGTACTGATGCATATATGTAACATACCTTATAGTGCAAGAAAAAAACTCGGCAAGAACGAACTTTTTTTTGTTGAAAAAACTATAGCAATATGGATGTCATATTAAAGAACATATTTTTGACGTTAATTTGGTATAACTTTCATAATTTAATATCTTGCCATTTGATAGATTTTTTAGTTTTAATAAGATGGGGGTAATTAATTAAAAAGAAATAAGCTAAGATGGACGGTTTAGATCGGTTCTCGCAGGTCTCGTATTTTTTTGGTTCTCGATGGAACTTCCCTATATATATATATATATAGAGAGAGAGAGAGAGAGAGAGAGAGAAAAGTTCATACGAAAAGTAGTTTAATTACGAAAAGTACGAGAAACATTAACAAACATCAGATCATTTAATCAAATGTTAAGATCATGTGTGTCACTTTAGTAATTAAATTGTTTTTTAAGTATTAATAATTTGAATCAAAAAGGGCCAAATAGACTTCTTATTCTTAAAAAAAAAAATTTAAACATTTAAACATTAGAACCCTTCCCTATATATATATATATATATATATATATATATATATATATATATATATATAGAGGGAAGTTTCATCGAGAACAAAAAAAAATGCGAGAACTGCGAGAACCGATCTAAACCGTAAAATATCTACCAAACGACAAGATATTAAATTATGAAAATTATACCAAATATGCTCTTTAACATGACATTCATATTGCTATATTTTTTTCAACAAAACAAATTCGTTTTTGCCGGGTTTTTTTTCTATCACTATAAGGTATGTGACATATATGTAAGCAGTACTTAACATATTTGTAATCAGTACTATAAGGTATGTTACATATATGTAACGAATGTTTTTTGTTAAAAAAAATATAGCAATATGGATGTCATATTAAAGAGCATATTTTTGTCGTTAATTTGGTATAATTTTCATAATTTAATATGTTGACGTTTGGTAGATATTTTAGTTTTAAAAAGATGTGGATTAGTTCTCACAGTTCTCGCATTTTTTTTGGTTCTCGATTGAACCCTCCCTTATATAGGTAGAAGTTCCATTGAGAACAATTTTTAGTGCGAGAACCGCGAGAAATAATCTAAGCCGTCAAATTCCCCCTCTTTCAATGTCATTGCCCACCCATGAATTCCTCACATACACCCTGCCACACTTGATCCCCTCACGCTCTCCATCCATGAATTCCACATCTCAAATCAACGGCTAAGATTGGTTCTCACGGTTCTCGCACTAAAATCGGTTCTCAATCCTCCCATATATATGTTAGTATTGAATATATATATGTTAGTACTGATGCATATATGTAACATACCTTATAGTGCAAGAAAAAAACCCGGCAAGAACGAACTTTTTTTGTTGAAAAAACTATAGCAATATGGATGTCATATTAAAGAACATATTTTTGACGTTAATTTGGTATAACTTTCATAATTTAATATCTTGTCATTTGATAGATTTTTTAGTTTTAATAAGATAGGGGTAATTAATTAAAAAGAAATAAGCTAAGATGGACGGTTTAGATCGGTTCTCGCAGGTCTCGTATTTTTTTGGTTCTCGATGGAACTTCCCTATATATATATATATATATATATATATATATATATATATATATATATATATATATATATATATATATATATATATATATATATAGAGAGAGAGAGAGAGAGAGAGAGAGAGAGAAAGGTTCACAAGAAAAGTAGTTTAATTACGAAAAGTACGAGAAACATTAACAAACATCGATCATTTAATCAAAGGTTAAGATCATGTGTGTCACTTTAGTAATTAAATTGTTTTTAAGTATTAATAATTTAAATCAAAAAGGGCCAAATAGACTTCTTATTCTTAAAAAAATATTAACTAAATTAATTTCATATTTTAAAACCTATTTTCTCTCTCCGTACGGTTCATATAATCCTATTTCCTCTCATTTTAAAATTTAAACATTAAAATATCTCTCACTCCATACTTCTATCAGATATTCAATAAGTGAATCTAAATCAACTTTCATATACTTTTATTAGTTTCTAAACTCATTATTTTTAATAATTGTTTCTTCAACATTTATTGTTTTGGACTTGAACTAGATTCACCAATTTTGTTTTACAAAACCTCAACATTGTAGTGTAATTTAACATAAACATTAGTACATTAGATGGTTAATATGAAGTTAATCAAATCGATACAACTCAATTATTCAAACACAAAATTAACTTGTATATATGAATAAACCGTTAGTGAGTCTCAAACACAAAATGAAAAACTGAAAAAAGAAAATAATAGTAAATAAAAAAAGTATATGATAAAATCTAAAAAACCATTATTTTTATAGGGTCCTTTTTTGTTAATTTAGGGTGGTCCAATATTTTGTTCATATATAATTAGAAAATAATAACTTTTTTTAGCGGGGTCCACACAGCCCATACACATGTATATAATCGCCTCTATTTACGCCTCGTGAGGCAATGAGAGTTAGAATAAGAAACCATAAAACAATAGTTTAGATCGAATATGATAATAAATAATTACCCACACCCGACCCATCGTGTATTTGACCCGAACCCGTAACCGAAATCATATAACACATACCGGATCAAATATCAATCATAACAATCATGGTCATCATATAATCATATCATAAACATCGTAATCGTATTATCTCGTGTGTCATATCATATATCGAGAAGGTTTTCCTACCGTAGAGTTTAAACCCACAAGTTCACTACTCACATGCTCGGCCAACCTACGTACCAAGTGGGGCGCGACTCCCACCCGAGAACATAAATCCCGAGAGTATCTCCACTTTCGCTACTACGACGGTGCGAGTACAAGTACCGCGTTTTCGTTCAGATGTAAGTACAAACGGAACCCCCCATCGTCTCCTCCTTACACCCACGTGATGTTTAATCAAGACCCCGTTCGGCCAACACCACTTCAGCATACAGGCACACAAGGCACCTATAAACCATGTCCCGCCAAGGTTGTCTAGAAAACCCGGTAGCCCCCTATATGGCTAGCACTTTATCCTAGAAGGTCCCATTTTCCTACTAGGTATGCATATCCGCTAATGAGCAAGTAGGATCGCTACCCCCGCCCACTAAGTTCAATCTACATTCGTATAAATTCATCGTGCATTCATAGCATACAAGAGTCTATATTATAATAAAGTAACCACATATACATACAATATCATATTAAATAAAGTGAATCAAATACCCACATAAATACCATAATACCACAAATTAATCATTTAAGTTAACTTTTAAACCTTGCGAAAAATGGTTTTGCCATTGTACTCGGTTTTAGAAAACCATTGAACTCACCCGGAGTCTTGAACGTAAAAGCCAAGTGAACGCAGAAAGATAACCCAACGATTTACAAAGAACCTAAACGGGAAAAGAATCCTAACGAGTTATCAATTAACGAAAGCCAAAAACGAGATACGACTACGCTATAACCCATAAGTTTAATTACAATTGTAATTTGAGTGTTTAAATATATACTACAACTAATCATAAATTCCAACCACTAATTGATTTGTATTTTAATTACCTAGACCAAATTGCAAGTCACAAAAGAAAAGGAATTGTAATTCGCATATTGGCTTTAACACAAAAATAACAATTAACTTATGGAATTGCAAATTAAAATGTGAATTGCAATGTGATGAACACCTCATCGCAAAACACCTTCCACCATAAACATACATTACAAATTAATTTATTATACTTGGGAAATCACAATCTCCACTTAGAATCAAATTTCTGCAATTATTAAATCATAAATTAAGGGAGGCAAGTTTTACAATTTCTCCCGTCACGCTCTAAACGTCTTGCCTACCGACAACCATCTGGTTTGTCTCGCCAACTATGCACCACCCAAACACACCGACACAGAATGAACACCGAAGGGTTGATCTGCGCCGCCCTTAACAGAATGGCCAGAAGCTTTGGTGCACCTTCGCATGGTCACACCCCATCCTCAACAACCGCCCCGCCAAACATGTTAACAACGGAAACGGAACCCTATCCGCCCAATCAAAGTTCTCAATCAACATCACTAGATTAATCTCCATAAGTTTCAACATGAAGCAACCTTAGTTCATGCATCTTCGAATTTTAAAACATAACTCAGTTGATTCGGTCATGATGTTCTACCATTCCTCACGAGCAACACCCCCTTGCTCAGATGATGCTATAAAAATCAACATATAACTAAGTAATAAACATCATCGAAGGTGTAGCAGATGCTTACTTGAATGTTTCACCGTCAAAACCAACGTCAACCGTAGCCTTTTCTCTTATCGAATTCTGTTGCCGTACGTCGAGAATCACCGGCCCTTGCAAACTGCCTATTCTTGTATATGATATATCTATATATTTTTTTATATAAAGCTTAACCCTAATAATCCTTATATAGCCACTTTATCTTCTGCTAGATATATATTATCTTTCAATCTTATCATTTAATCCCTAAATCTTTATAGATATTAATTTAAAGTACTTTAATTTATTTTAAAATACTACAATAACACCAATCTTCAAGAAAGAACTCATTAATATCTAATAAATCTAAGTATGATTACAGCAGTCCTTAGATAAAATAATAATATTAATATTAAATAAAAATAGTCGGAAACACGGTCGTTACATAACCCCAAACACATAAATTAATCATCTTTATTAAAACCCTAAAATTCACGTTTAACGGTTACCATTCACCTATTAATACATTTGTGGGCGTGTTTTATTTATTCTTTATTCAAACCACTATTAATAATCTATTAGTAAATTTCTTTTCGTTAATTATATTTATATTTAGTTTATTTGTAAAATACCCGAAAAGTGGTTGTTACAGACATTGCAATTAAGACAAAGAAAGTGTGTGTGTGTTTTTTTAGAATACACTTGTTTTTTTATTCTCATTTCTGATTCATGGGCAACCTAGCTATATAGTAACATGCCAAGTCGAACAACGGGACACGAAACATTCATCTCATCATCATGTTAAAAAAAGGTATTAAACGAGAGAAGTGGATGCCTTTCAAGATGTCACCGTGACTATTAAACTTATGTTTTCTTGTATTGTGTTTGGATTCTTAGGTTGGTTGTTTAGTGATATGGATCAAATAATATACATGCCTATTAATAGGTGTTCTTCACCTCCTCTTTGGAGATACTAAATCTTTCTACACACTAGATACATTTGTCATTATTCTAAAACATTCTACCACAATCTATATCTATTACGACCTTATATAGGATTCTAGAATGTTCTACCATATTCTAGATAACTCTAGGACGTTCCAACGTCTTCCACGATATCTAGAATATTTCATAATCTTTGAGGGTCTTTCACGATATTCTTGAACATTCTAGAATATTCTAGGACATTCTAGAGTATTCTAGGACATTCTAGAACATTATGTTTGGGCTAGTGGTGATTCTTCATCGCTCTCCCGCCTCTCGACTTCCGTTGATCGTACCAAAGGAGAACCCTAGCCGCCAGAGCCGACTACTTTGACAGTTTGAGAATCAATACCCTTGGGCCCCAACCCTCATCCCTGTTCAAAAGTTTAAGTCTTTGACAAAACCCTAGCCGCTACTCAAAAGTAAGTCGACTATTCTTGACCTTCTTGGTTCGACAGCTTGAGAACAGACCGAACGATGCACTACTCGCTTCTCTATGCTATTGGCTACTCAAAAGTAAGTTGTTCTTGACCTTCTTGGTCTGATGGCTATGTATTATTACGCTCATTTTGTAATATTGTTTGGCCCAATTTAATGGCTACTTTAAATTATAAAACAATAAAAAAAATATAACCCAATTTCATGGTCCAATTTTGAAATATTGAAGCCCAATAAGTTGGCCCAGCTAAATATAACGATTAACCAATAAACCCGATAACGAAACCGATTTGCTATCTTTAACCGTTAACCGCCCTAACGGTTTGAAAAATCACATAACCGATATTATCGGTTTCGGTTGTTTGGGGTCAAAACCGACCCAAACCGATCCATGCTCACCGCTAATAGTCTTATAGCTAGATCCAAAATTTCTCTATGCATCAAATTGTTAACGTTTTTCTCAAATTGCTTCAGGATGGCCTTAAACAGCAATCATGAAAATCAAAAGCGTTGCAAATGTAAAAAGACAAAGTGCTTGAAACTGTGAATTACTACTAACAAATTTGTTTGTATTATTAATATGATAATATCTAATGATGCAATTGATGATAATACTCAAGCATATTTCTTTAATTTGTAGTTATTGTGATTGCTTTATTGCTGGATATTTTTGTGATAAATCTTGTTCATGCCACCAATGCTTCAACCACCCTGATTATGAAGATAATACTCTTAGATAAAGCCCGTAAACAAATTGAAGTTAGAAACCCACTTGCATTTACCTCAAGATTTATTGTCAGTCTCCAACCGCCTAAATTGTAACACATATATTATATACTAGAGTAAATCCCCGTGTAATACACGGGTTGTTTGATAAAAATTAATATTAAAAATTAATAAAAAATATTAAATAATTGTAAGACCGGATTTTTTTTTAAAAAGATGATAAATAATGCTAATTTATTGTAACACCGTATTTCACGAGCTTAAAATTAGCGCCAATTTAAACTTTTAAAAATTATTTATCAAAAGCTTGCAGCGGATATAATCACTATTTACAAGAATATCATATTGTTATCTGACTATTTAACATTTCAAATAACAGGTGTTACCACAACTAACAACCAACCATCGGATCACATGCATATAAATAACAATTAGTGTTCCACAAATATAAATACTACAATTACCCACGAGTAACCCAAGCTCGCCAGGCCATCAGTCGCTAACCTGCGAAAAAGGAAAATCTTGCACCGTTAGCTACAACTAGCTAGTGAGCACCAATTTATACATAAGCATCAAGAAGCATGATATCACATCACAGTAAGGCACACAGAGCTAAGCTATCACATAGCAGTGTGCCGACATGTAAGCGGGATCATATCTTGCGAGGTAGCTAGCCTGGCTCAACGATAACCAACCGCATCGGTGGGGGAGCGAAGAGCAGCCCACCATCACGTTTACCAGTTCCGGTTTGCACCGAGAACCCATTTCACAACCAGTTCCGACTTTCGCCGCGAAACACATTAAGCCAAGAACCCCATCTTCGTCAAGGAATGGTGGCCTGCAGAACCGTCACCAAGTATATACACTCGGATGCCGTTAATCCCACACTTCCAGACCCTACATGGGTCTATCTTGTATCACTTCACTTATCTATCGTCACTACTATAAACACATAACACATGCTATAACACAACACGTCACCTTACCACTTACATCGCACGTGCATATGTCAATATCACAATAACACATTTCATTACACAACAATTAGCCCTACTTACGGAGGCTCATGGGAAAACTGGTACTCACCTAAAGTCCTCGCTAAGCATATACGCCACTCGTATCATCCGGTTCCTCAGGTATACCTAACACATTGCATATACGCTTGGTTATCACTTACACATAATAGACTCAGGTCAAAATGCAAGCTAAACAAGCTATCAGAACTGGACCACTACTTGCGATCACAAGGCAATGTCTTACGGTCGCAAAGGCCCCCTAACAACATCCCTTACGATCGTAAGGGTACTCCTTGCGATTGCAAGAGGCCTTCTACCACAATCAATGCCTACGATCGCAAGGGTAATCCCTTTTTCCCGGAAGCATGGTTCTAGGGTTGGTTACGATCGCAAGTTATGTACCTACAGTCGCAAACTTTATTTCCATCGCCCTTAGGCGGTAACATCACTTAAAAACATATCCTTACAGTCGCAACGGTCTTACCCTGCGATCGCAAGAATTATAGACAACCCATGCGACCGCATGCACATGTCATGCGATCGCATAGACCCCCCATGCGACCGCATGGATACCAGAAAATCTATGCGACCGCATGCACATGCCATGCGACCGCATGGACATCAGTTATAGTGTTCTTCAACTCTGTTCGCGTACAGAACCCAAAAATCATGTTTTTAACACCTTAATCGACCAAAACTCAGTTCCAAATGTTTGTACACTTTTTTTGACGTCAATTGAAGCTTAAGAACACTTTTGGCACAAAAACAAACCACAAAAACGCATCAAACACCATCCAAATGGTGTTTCTTTACTCATGAACTCAAAACTAGGGTTCTTAATGAAATCACTTACAAATCAGTTGATACACAACAGATTGACACTTAATAGCTACTGAAATCACTTGATTCTTGATTTGTTCTCCAAAAGATCCAACGGTTAAGTGTGTATGTGTACGTAAGCTTGTATGTGTGTTTTGTGTGTGTATTGATTGAATCAGGGGATAAGGGAAGACAAACAACCGACTTTGGTTCTTTAATTTAGACAACGGGGTATTTTGTTCCCCTTTTCAACTTACAACTTAACACACGCTATCCCGTTTCAACTAACGGGGATATCTACGGAATCATAACTCGAAACCGTTTAACACTTTATCACTTTTACTCGCTAACCCTAACTTTCACATAAGACCTCGTATATCCACTTTAACTAACTAAAACGTTAAACAACCATTAAAATACTTATTTAAAGTCAAGGTACAACCATTTGAGCACGAAGTACAACTAGGTACTACTAGACCCATTTTCAGGATGTTACATTTATATTAATATTAAAAGATTAGTAAGAATTTATTTTTAGATTTAGTATTATTTAAGATTAGTATATTTATTATTGATTTTGCAGGGTGTAGATAAAGATTATTATTTTTAAATTTATTTTTTTAATAAATAATGCTAGTTTATTTATTATTGATTTGATTAAGAGTTATCTTTATCTTCATTCACATTGGTTATTCACATTAGTTTGACTCTAAAAGGTCAAAATCAAAATTTTAGAATTAAAAGAATGAATGGTTAAGATTAAATCTTTAATTAAATAAAGGGTCCAGATAATCTAATATTTTTTTTCAAATTACTCTTTTATATAGATTAGAATATGACCTTTAAAAACACAATTTCATGTGCTAAATTATAAATTATTAAAAGCATAAATAATTGTATGTAAGTTCTTCACACGAGGATGGAGATCAACCTACTGTCAATTGCAGGAAACCACAAAAGAGGTTGCAATTGTTAGAAGTCAATGTATGAGAAAAAGTATTGTGAGTGCTATCAGGTGAACATTGGATGTAGTAGTGAATGCCGATGTGAAGGATGCTAAAATGCTTTTGGCAAGAAAGGAGGTAAAATATATAGTTAGTTTTGTAGTCACATCTTTTCTTTGTTACTGTTTAAACTAACTCTATCCGATATCTTTCATTACATTACAGACTACAACGTGCATAACGAATTCGCTACTCGGACAAAGTCTAGACATTCGGGGTAAGATTACAATCATGAACTTTTGCAAGTTATAGAAACTTATGTACTTACAGGATTTGATTCTTAATATTTTTCTTCTCATGTATAGCCACATAGAGAATACATCAACTTCTATGTAAACGGCTGTTACATTCCTTGAGAAGGATCTGCTTACAATCATACAGTCTTAGAAACAAGTAATGAGATCTCTAATTTGGTTTATTTGGATCAACAATGTCCAAATCTTGAGTTCCTGAATTCATTCACGCCTCCATCGATGGTTTGTCCAAACAATTCAAGAGATAGTGGGGATCTTTCTTTTGTGAATTCGAATTCCTCACATGAGCTAGGTTCACCAATCACTTAAGTACTTATCTTTGGTGGTGGCTAAAAGTTCACGATTATAGTGAAAGTTCACGATTATAATCGTGAAATTTCGGCCACCACCAAAGATAAGTACTTAAGTGACTGGTGAACCAGGCTCACGTGAGGAATTCGAATTCACAAAAGAAAGATCCCCACTATCTCTTGAATTGTTTGGATAGACCATCAATGGAGACCTGAATGAATTCATGAACTCAAGATTTGGACATTGTTGATCCAAATGAACTAAATTAGAGATCTCATTACTTGTTTCTAAGATTGTATGATTGTAAGCAGATGGAATGTAACAGCCAGTTTACATAGAAGTTGATGTCTTATCTATGTAGCTACACATGAGAAGAAAAAAAAGTAAGAATCAACACCTGTAAGTATTTAATCCTATAACTTGCAAAAGTACATGATTGTAATCTTACCCCGAATGTCTAGACTATGTCCGAGTAGCGAATTCGTTATGCACGTTGTAGTATGTAATGTAATAAAAGGTATCGAATAGAGTTAATTTAAAAAGTTACAAAGAGAAGATGTAACACAAATCTAACTATATATTTTACATCCTTTTTTGCCAAAAACATTTTTGCATCCTTCACATCGACATTCACCACCGCATCCGACATTAGCCTATTCAAGGAACTAGTATGTTAGTAAAACAAGAGATTAACTCGAGGAAATAATGAAATCATAACAACAAGGTTGAGAAGAAACCTGATAGCACTCACAGTACTTTTTTCAGGCACATTGACTTCTTACAGTTGCAACCTTTTCTGTGTTTTCCTATGGTTAGCTTCAGTCGATCTCCATCCTCCTGTTAACAACCATCACACTTTAATAACTTATCAATTAGCAGCATGCAAAGTTAATCTTAAAAATCATATACATTGTTGCTTGTATGACAATGAATGTTGGAGTTGAATGCAAATGGATTTCTAGATTCAATTTGTTGACGGGCATCTTCAACCGTATCTTCATAATCAATACTATTGAAGCATTCTTGGCAGGAACAAGCTTTATCACAATACCATAAAATGTGCTTCGTTATTATCATCAATTGCATCATTGACTTTAAAATACAAACAAGTTGAAAGCAAAATGCAAGAAAATGCCATCAATCGCACCAAGAAAATTGGAGTAGTTGAACAAGGAGTAAGACACAATATATGATTTCATTTATCTAGGGTTTAATGTTGATCAAGTTCTACTTCAATTTTAGCAACTTCATCAAGAACGTACATCAAGAACAAGGTGTTAGACAATATATATTTAAACCCTGACATAACAAGTCTACCCTATCAATCGTGTAGGAAAGAAAACAAGAAAAAAAAGAATTACAGAATCAATACAGTTGTAACTGGAATTTCAGAAAGTAAGAAGAAACGAGATTTAATGTACGTATAATTTACTTTACTTGGAATATGATGAATGCAGATGATTAATCTCGATGACAAGTGTAACACCCCGTTTCCGGAGGCTACTCATACGATACAAAATAGAGCAAAATCTAAGTATTAATACCTCAAACAATTCGTGCTTTACTCTCGATCTCTTTGCACTTCAAATCCCGTGTAAACCTGCCGCATGGATCAATTCTTCCACTGGCTTATCTCTTTTCTGGAGATCATTGAACTCTCGTTCCATCTTTTCTAAATCGTAGTTGGTGCAGCATTTATTTGTCACACGCTCAGAAAACTACTCCCACGTCATCGCAACAATCACTTCTCTGTTCACTGAATCTTTCACGGAATCCCACCAAAACATGGCATCACCCTTCAGCAGGCGTACCGCATACTTGACACGGTACTCTGGTTCACAATCACAAGACTCGAAAGCTTGATCCGTCTGTAGAATCCATCGTATGGTATTCGAAGGATTATCACTACCCTCGAACTCTTTAGGTCCACAAGAAAGGAACTTCTTGTAGGAACAGTGCTCCGGAATCTTGCTTTTGACGGATTCCAACAATATCTCCCTCGTCACTCGAAGTTCTTCTTCAAGGTGCAGAACATACGCCTGCAACTCTAGAATCGACCTCTGGCCTTGAGTATCACGCGGAGAAGATTCCTTCTCAGTTTCAACATGAATACGAGATGCCTCGTCCTCCACTAGCTTACGAGCATTCTCACTATCAGCTCGCTGCTCAGACATTCTCACTTACTAAATATACACACGAAAACCACACTTAGCACATCACTTTGTTGAAATTTCTAGGGCACGCAACGGAAGCAAAAAATAACATGTAAAGCCCATAAGATCAAACAAACATGGTGTACAAAGTGAAATCCCAATCATGGACCATACTCTATGAATAGAAATGCAACTAAGACAGAAAGATAAGGAGGTTAGAAGTTTATACCAGCCTCCTATGCTCCAGAAATCGTTGATGATGATGATGAAGTTGCTCCTTCTCCCTTGTACGAATCGACTATGGAGTGATACCCCGGTAACACGCAAATCCCTTGAGCTAGCAAGCTCCTTGAGGTTCTTCTCTCTTAGAAAATCACTTGGAGAACAGCAACTAATCACCAAGGAACCGAATTTCTGGAATCAAAACCTCTCTTTGAACTCACTAAGCCTTTAAAGCACTTAAGAGTATGTGTTGTGTGTGTAGCCAAGTAGCACAAATTAGGAAGTCATGGGGTGTTTTATAAACCCCCAGATGTCCCTTGACATGCCCAAAGCCGGCCAAGTCGTTTCACACAACTTCCATGCATTGGCTAAGTGGAGAGGTGATTTGACTAAAAGTTGCATGCAGCCGTAGCGGCGCTAACTTTAAGAGTTAGCGGCGCTAACCCTTAAACTTAGCGGCGCTAACGCGGCCTGTTAGATGAAATGACTAAAAGTACATGCATCCGTAGCGGCGCTAACCCTTAAGGCTTAGCGGCGCTAAACCCTTAATGTTAGCGGCGCTATCGCGGCCTGCGAAGTCAACTTTTGTCTTTTGTCAATTTTGATCCCTTTACTTTAGTTGCTGTCAGATTTGACCCCGGTGTATGACCCAATAGGCCCATACATCAACGGTAGTGATTGAAACGGTGTACTCACATCTGTGGGCATATTCTAACAAACTCCCACTTGCACACGATGCACCATTTCTAATAAACTACAGACAATGAGCGGCCTCTAGCAAAAGCATCATTGCCCCTAAGTCAGTATGGGTTTCGTTATCCCGAATAAAAACCTGTTCACAAAGAAAGGTCCTATAGATAAGTGATCTTCAACATCCTTTTGTTCGCGATATCAGTGTGAACACGAGACATGGATTAAATGTCAATCTACAGATCGTTCACGATTGTGTTTCTCGATCTTGATTGGTGGTGACCAAAAGTTAAGGACATATCTGATTCTCAATCAATATTCCTTGTGCATGGCCATGCAAAATTTTGGTGTCAGCTCCCAATCATCGAGGGGCCCAGTGATATCTCTCATATCAGAGGAACAAATCCCTTTTGACTGTATAGCCCTATACCATCCTTCTTGACTTGTCTAGCCATTTCCTTTATTACAGCCAGTTACGAACTGCTTTTGAAAATAGCTAAAGCAAGAAAGGAGCATGATATAGCGGTTCATACATCTCAGGTCTAAGTACGTAAGATATTATCATCCCAAGTTACTCGTGACTATAATCCATGAAGTATACTTGAGTGTGGGTCTTCCAGTCACTTGAAACTCTTTTCAAGCACAGATAGGCATTGCTCCTTAATTTGACCATATGAATTCAAGGTCAAATGCTTATCTCAGTCTTAATTCAATCTTCCTTCCACAAGATTGACTGACCATGGAAAGTTTGAAATATAAATATTTCCGGAAGTGGTTAAACATGCTAAGATGGAACACAGTAGAGTCTCATGAATGTAACCGTATCACATGCATATATAATCTTCATTACATATCGAAACAAGCATAAGTTACAATACTGTCTTTATCGTTCCCAAAAATATAAAATAATTTACATATCAAACAAACTAAATACATAACTTAAGCCAAATCGCTAGCAAATCTTACACCTATAGCACTAGTGTGAGAATCATGAGCTGCTTGCGATAACGGCTTCGTGAATGGATCTGCAAGATTTCCATCCGATGCTACTCTGCTTATGATGACTTCACCACTTTCAACTACTTTTCGTATATGTGTCTTGTTCTCTTGTGAGCTCTTGGTACTTTCACCAAAGCCACTGCACCCTCATTGTCACAAAATATCTCAATAGGGTCAATGATGCTTGGAACCACTTGTAGATCTTGGATGAATTTCTTCATCCATACGGCCTCCTTTGCGGCTTCACTTGCCGCAATATATTCCGACTAAGTAGCCGAATCAGCCACCGTGTCTTGCTTCGAGCTCCTCCAGCTGACATCACCACCATTAATAGGAATACAAACCCCGACTGAGATCGGCAGTCATCCCTATCTGTTTGGAAGCTAGCGTCCGAGTAACCCTTTACTCTTAGCTCTTCTTCCCCACCATATACCAAGAACATTTCTTTTGTACGCCTAAGGTACTTAAGAATGTTCTTTATAGCTTTCCAATGAGGCTGCCCGGGATTCACCTGATATCTACTAGTCATGCTCAAAGCACATGTCACATCAGAACGAGTGCATAACATGGCGTACATGATCGATCCCACAGCCGAAGCATATGGTACTCGCTCCATTACTTCTATCTCCTTTTGGGAGGTAGGACATTGAGTTTTACTCAACGTCGAGCCTTATGACATAGGGAGGTTTCCTTTCTTGGAATCCTTCATTCTAAAGCGTCTCACAACCTTATCTATGTATGCACTTTGAGAAAACCCGAGCAGCTTTCTAGATCTATCTCTATAGATCTTGATCCCCAGAATATAGCTCGCATCCCCTAGGTCCTTCATTGAAAAACAATTTCCTAGCCAAGCTTTGACACTTTTAAGGCTCGGAATATGGTTTCCAATGAGTAATATATCATCTACATATAGAACCAAGAAGACTATGGTGCTCCCAGTAGCCCTGACATATACACATGGTTCATCTTTGCTTTTCGAAAATCTAAATTCCTTGATTTTCTCATCAAAGCATAGATTCCAACTGCGAGATGCTTGTTTGAGTCCATAAATGGACTTCTTTAGCTTACAAACCTTGTTTGGATACTCTGGATGTACAAAACCATCAGGCTTTGTCATATACACCTCTTCAGAAAGCTTCCCGTTAAGGAAGGCGGTTTTAACATCTATTTGCCATATTTCATAATCATGAAATGCAGCAATGGCTAGAAGTATCCGGATAGATTTCAACATTGCCACTGGGGAAAAGGTTTCTTCATAATCTACACCAGGTGTTTGAGTGAAACCCTTTGCCACCAGTCTGGCTTTGAAGGTATCCAAGGTTCCGTCCATGCCGGTCTTCTTCTTGAAGACCCATTTACACCCTACGGGTCTAACCCCGGGCGTAGGAGCATACAGTTCCCAAACCTGGTTATCCGACATGGATTGCATCTCACTTTCCATTGCTTCTCTCCATTTTGCAGACTCAGGGCCTGCCATAGCTTCCTTGTAGTTGGTGGGCTCATCAGAGTCCACTACTAACTCGCTGCCCTCAGATATGTAGAACCCATATCTCTCTGGCTCATAACGAGTTCTACTGGAACGCCTTGGAGTAAGCAATGAACTAGTGTCAGGTACTGCAGCATTCTCTTGCTCAGTTTCAACCGTCCTAGGTTGAGTGCTAGTGCCAACCTCAAGTTCTTTATCGGTTGATCCTTGAACTTCCTCAAGATCAACTTCCTTGTTGCCTTTTTGTTTGGATAACATTTCTCTTTCAAGGAAAAATGCCCTTCGAGAAACAAAAACTTTGTTCTCAGAAGGCTTATAAAATATATATCCAACACCGGCAGGAGGATATCCGATAAAATAACACCTTTCCGAGCGAGGTTCAAGTTTGTCCTCAGCCTCACGTCTTACGTAGGCTTGACAACCCCAAACTCGTAGGTATGAAAGTGTCGGCTTCTTATTATGCCACATTTCATAAGGTGTTTTCGATACTTTCTTGGTTGGTGCAAGGTTAAGGATCCTTACCGCCGTTTCTAGAGCATATCCCCAGAAACTAATGGGTACCTCCGTTCGACTCATCATGGACCTTACCATATCTAGTAAAGTCCGGTTCCTCCTCTCAGCGACCCCATTTAATTGTGGAGTCCTTGGAGGTGTCAATTGCGAAATAATTCCACAATTCTTAAGATGATCGGTAAACTCAGTACTTAGATACTCTCCACCTCTATCAGACCGGAGTATCTTTATTGTTTTGCCCAATTAATTCTCAACTTCGTTTTGGAATGTCTTGAACACCTCAAAGGTTTCATTCTTGTTTTTAACAAGATAGACATATCCATACCTACTATAATCGTCTATAAAGGTTACGAAGTACTTCGAGTTATTCCTTGTAACATGCTTGAAAGGCCCACATACATCCGTATGGATGATATCCAAGAGGTCCTTTCCCCTCTCACTTGTCCCCGTGAAGGGTGCCTTTGTCATCTTGCCTAATAAACAAGAATCACATACATCATTCGACCCTTGATCAAATGATTCCAAGATCCCATCCACTTGGAGCTTGGTGATGCGAGTCTTGTTTATATGGCCAAGACGACTATGCCACAAGGAATACTTATCCAAACCATCTTTGGAACTAGAATCAATATTCATGATAGATTTTGTTGAATTAATGTATGCAGTTGCCTCATAAATGTCATGACATGGTAAAGCCTTAAAATAAACAATGTTATCTTTAAAGCATATAATAGAACCATCATCAAAATGAAAGTTATAACCATCGTCATACAATGCATGAAATGAAATAATGTTTCTAGCCACGCTGGGCGAATAACAGACATTTTTCAATAAAATAGAGTTGCCAGTCTTGAATGAAAGCTCCAAACTTCCTTGTGTTTCCACTGAGACAATCTCCGAGTTCCCCATCACAAGATCTAGCTCTCCCTTCTCCAAGCTCCCACTTGCCTTTAGCACCTGCACCATATTACATATGTGAGTGCCACAGCCAGTATCCAAGACCCAGCCTCTAGAAGTAGAAGTATGATGAAGTTCTATCATGAATGTACCTGAAGTGTCCGGGCCCGATATGCTCATCGCCTTGAGCTTATTGAGTCCCTCCAAGTACTTTGGGAAGCTTCGGCGGTAGTTTGCCCCCACAAAAGAAGCACTCCGCATCCTCCGGAGTCTTGGCTTGGGGAAGTTTCCCCTTGCCTTTTCCCTCGGAGGCCGGGGCCGGCTTGGCTACGCCAACCTTTCCCTTACCATTCCTTTTCTTTGAAGGGGCGGCCTTCTTTTTGGTAATGCGGCCTTCCCGGATGGCTAGAACGGGAGTGGAGGAGGAGGATGGTTTGCTCTTGGTCATGCTCGCTTCGGCAGTTTTGAGCATACCATGTAGCTCCATCAAGGATTTGTCCATGCTGTGCATGTGATAACTCATAGTGAATTGATCATATGCACTGGGCAGGGATTGGAGGATCAAGTCGACCGCTATCTCCCTCCCGATGGGGAATCCCAGCTTCTCCATGCGCTCAATGTTTGCCTTCATACGCAAAACATGAGCGCTCACGTTCCCTCCATCTTGAAGCTTGCAAGCGAGAACGGTCTTGAAGCATTAATACCTCTCCTGCCTCGCCTGCTGTTGGAACATGTCCTTCAGCTGCACGATCAGGTCGTAAGCACCCAAGTGATCCATTTGCTTTTGCAAATCGGTACTCATGGTGCTTAACATGAGGCATGTGATCTCCTCAGTCTCCTTGAGACTTTTTTCGTACGCCTCGCGGACCGCTCTCGTTGCACCGCTTGGAGGTGCCTCGGGTAAGGGTTCCTCAATGGTATGCATCTTCCCTTCATAGCGTAGGACAAGCTTAAGCTGCCTATACCAATCCATGAAGTTGCTCCCGTCTAGTTTCTCCTTCTCAAGGAAAACTCGTAGAGAAACGTTAGTGGTGGTGGTGTTTGCGCTTGTTGATGCCATCTAAAATAAATGCAAAGTAGACTTTAATTAGTTTGATATATTATCTTGTTAAATTAATTTACCCATAAAGAATTAACTTTAACAAGGCTAAGAACCGTATTTCATCCCACCATGTGACGGGGTTACCGCGGATCACATGATAAAATTATTTAGGTCGGCAACCATTTTGCCAATTGCAATCTCTATCGCAATCCTTAGTGCCTTGAGGGATCCTACGACATCCAATGGTCGTTTGGCATGTTTGATCCCTTCTTGCACCAATTTTAAATCTTGAAATTTTGGTTAACTCGTGCTAAGCTCGACAATTAACCAAGATTTCAAATCTAAAATTGCAAATCGTCCGTCAAGATATACGGTAACAAACTCACCAAAGTTGGCTCATGCTAAGCTCGGTAACCAAAATTGTGAATTTGTCACACTCACCTTCCACACAGTTTTATGGAAATTGGCTCGTGCTAAGATCGACAACCAAAACCCATAAGATTAGATTCGGGTAGTATCGTCTTACGGATGGTGCATGATTTACGTTTCGTGGAAAGACGGGCTTTTGTTTCCGGTTTGGTTTTAGATTAACATATTAGTGACAAATCCTATTTTCACTAGGTGGGTTAATCTTGTATGTGAGCGCGCGAGAGAGTTGTAAACCATTTTTTATCAAATCTCTTGTGATTTTGTTAAATTTCGAAAAATTATCTAGCATGCGAATCCTAAGCAATCCATGCATACAAAAATCACATCACACGCATAAAATACTATAATTGGTAACCCTTGCCATTAAAAACCTATGCGTTCTTCCCGTGAGCCAAACGGGGAGAACTTGGTCAATTCAAAGGGACAAAGTCTCCAACGCGAGCTCCCACTAACGCCGCTATCTCCATTGGACTTCATCAGCTTCATGGACACCATGCTCCATCTCCTTTGATCCCATCTTTTGTGTGTCATCATCCATCAAAACAATACATACAATAGAATAAAATGGCATACAAGCCATAAAATACCTATTTATCTATTACAATTACATGAATGAATGAAATGGCACGCAAGCCACATAATTATTACAAATTTATCATAAGAATAATAATACAACCAACCAAGCATCCAAACACACAAAATCAACCAAATGGTCTAGGCAAGGTTACCAACTTATATATCCACATACAACCAATCATATTAATGCTACTGGAATTAAACATCATAATAACAAGATTAAAAAATTCAGAAGCTCAAAAACAAGCCTAAAACCCGAGACCAAAATCTGTTTTTAACCAGGAACAAAAAACTGCTTCAGCCACGCTAGCGCCGCTAACTTGAAAGAGTTAGCGCCGCTAACCCATGGTTAGCGCCGCTAACCCCTGTTCGTCAGAAAACAAACATTTTTGATTTCGGGTTTTCCAGGCCACCAAGTGCATAACTATCATAGAGGTGGCTCTGATACCACTGTTGGGATTTCTAGGGCACGCAACGGAAGCAAAAAAACAACATGTAAAGCCCATAAGATCAAACAAACATGGTGTACAAAGTGAAATCCCAATCATGGACCATACTCTATGAATAGAAATGCAACTAAGACAGAAAGATAAGGAGGTTAGAAGTTTATACCAGCCTCCTATGCTCCAGAAATCGTTGATGATGATGATGAAGTTGCTCCTTCTCCCATGTACGAATCGACTATGGAGTGATACCCCGGTAACACGCAAATCCCTTGAGCTAGCAAGCTCCTTGAGGTTCTTCTCTCTTAGAAAACCACTTGGAGAACAGCAACTAATCACCAAGGAACCGAATTTCTGGAATCAAAACCTGTCTTTGAACTCACTAAGCCTTTAAAGCACTTAAGAGTATGTGTAATGTGTGTGTAGCCAAGTAGCACAAATGAGGAAGTCATGGGGTGTTTTATAAACCCCCAGATGTCCCTTGACATGCCCAAAGCCGGCCAAGTCGTTTCACACAACTTCCATGCATTGGCTAAGTGGAGAGGTGATTTGACTAAAAGTTGCATGCAGCCGTAGCGACGCTAACTTTAAGCGTTAGAGGCACTAATCCTTAAACTTAGCGGCGCTAACGCGGCCTGTCAGATGAAATGACTAAAAGTACATGCAGCCGTAGCGGCGCTAACCCTTAAGGCTTAGCGGCGCTATCGCGGCCTGCGAAGTCAACTTTTGTCTTTTGTCAATTTTGATCCCTTTACTTTAGTTGCTGTCAGATTTGACCCCGGTGTATGACCCAATAGGCCCATACATCATTGGTAGTGATTTAAACGGTGTACTCGCATCTGTGCGCATATTCTAACACACTTATCAGACATCTACTATCATGGGGCGTTAGTCTATAACATATCACAATCACATAACACTCGCACTCAGCACCAATTACCCCAATAGGAACACTTAACGATGGTCGGGCCCGAGTTTGAGACCGAATACTCTTCCGAGAATCCAATACTCTCAAACTTAGGCTCTGATACCTAATTGTAACACCGTGTTTCACGAGCTTAAAATTAGTGCCAATTTAAACTTTTAAAACTTATTTATCAAAAGCTTGCAGTGGATATAATCACCATTTACAAGAATATCAGATTGTTATCTGACTATTTAACATTTCAAATAACAGGTGTTACCACAACTAACAACCGACCATCGGATCACATGCATATAAATAACAATCAGTGTTTCACAAATATAAATACTACAATTACCCACGAGTAACCCAAGCTCGCCAGGCCATCAGTCGCTAACCTGCGAAAAAGGGAAATATTGCACCGTTAGCTACAACTAGCTAGTGAGCACCAATTTACACAAAAGCATCAAGAAGCATGTTATAACATCACAGTAAGGCACACATAGCTAAGATTTCACATAGCGGTGTGCCGACAAGTCAGCGGGATCATATCTTGCGAGGTAGCTAGCCTGGCTCAACGATCCAAGCTAGGGAATCAGTCACAACCAACCGCATCGGTGGGGGAGCGAAGAGCAGCCCACCATCACGTTTACCAGTTCCGGTTTGCACCGAGAACCCCATTTCACAACTAGTTCCGACTTTCGCCGCGAACCCCATTACATAACAAGTTCTGGCTTACGCCAAGAACCCCATCTTCGTCAAGGAACGGTGGCATGCAGAACCGTCACCAAGTATATACACTCGGATGCGGTTAATCCCCCACTTCCAGACCCTATCGGGCACAGCGACCAGCCTGCACGACTGACCTTAACCAATCCCAGGAACTGTGGTACAGTCCCCCAATTGTCTGGACAAAACATAATAACACATAACCGATCCAATAAGGATCCAATTGCATGCACAATTTAACATTCTAACACAACTGATCCAATCGTGATCCAATTACATGCGTATATACTTTATCACATTAGCTTCTGCTCATACTTGATGAGGAGAATACTAAATTACACATTAAACATAGCATACAGTTGTCACATAAGTCATAACCCTACATGGGTCTATCTCGTATCACTTCACTTATCTATCGTCACTACTATAAACACATAACACATGCTATAACACAGCACGTCACCTCACCACTTACCTCGCACGTGCATATGTCAATATCACAATAGCATGTTTCATTACACAACAGTTAGCCCTACTTACTGAGGCTCATGGGAAAACCGGTACTTACCTTGTTGGGAAATTCGCTAAGTTATTGAAACTGTTGAACATGCAAAGGTAAAACTGTTAGATATGAAAAACAGTTGTAACTAACAGTTGCTGCAAGTTTTAGAACTGTTAGTTGGCAAAGTCAAAACTGTTAGAAGACCTTGAAGCTGAAGACTGTTAGAAGGATAAAGAACTGTTGTGTTCATTAAACAGTTTCTGTTGAGCTATATTTGGAAAATCCTATCTTAGAAGATATCTCGAAATACTTTGAAGATTAACAAGATTATCTCAGAAGATAGAAGATTACCTAACTGTCAACAATTCAAGGAGGATCAAGAGTCTATATATACTTCATTAGATGATCAATTGAAGACGACTTGATCTCATTATTCAAAGCATTTGTTCTTATCGTTATTTATTTTTCTGAAAGTGTTTTAGCCTCTAAGTTTCTTGTTGAAACCTAAGAACAGTCTGTGTTCTTCGTCTAACAGAATAAGTTAGATTGGGGGTGAAGTTTGCTTTTGTAATCATTCTGGTTGGTTAATAAAACTACTGTTTGATTGAATTAATCTTTGTTTAAAACCTTCTTTAATCAATTAAGTGTGATTCCGCAACTTCTTAATTGATTGTGATCATAGTTAAAGATTAACTTTTATTTTACTCTGATTGATTATTTAAAGTTAGTTCTTGTTATTTGATATAATCTATATCCGATCCTGACAAGTGGTATCAGAGCCTTATCATTAAGGTTCCTGTGATCACCAGTTGAAGGTTTTTGCTTTACCTTGCTTTATTTTTCAAAACTGTTTTTTTTCAAATCAATTTGTTTAAATGGATTCGGGAGGTTCTTCTGATAACAGTGGATCAGGGTCCAACATTCGTGTTCTCATGCTCAAACCATCTGATTTTGAGATGTGGAAACTAAGAATTAAACAACATGTCCAACTAATGGACTATGATGTTTGGCAAATCATTGAAACTTTTCCTACTAATACCATTGAACTGGATGAGAATGGAAAACCAAAGAAGAAACCACCACCAAAGACAGATGCTGAAAAGAAGAATAGAATGATTGAGATGAAAGCCCTCAGCATCCTTCAGATTGCAATTCCCAATGAGTATCAACATCAATTCAAGAAATTTGATGATGCTCATGAACTTTGGAATGCTCTGGAAAAGAGGTTTGCTGGGAATGCTAGTTCTAAGAGAAACCAAAGAGATCTTCTTAAACAAGCCTATGAGAACTTCACCAGTGGGAAGAATGAGAGTATCACCCAAATCTTTGATAGGTTTTACAAACTGGTGAGTCAACTGAAGATTGCTAAGGTTAGGCTTGATCAAGATGAGATAAATAGAAAATTTCTTAGGTCTCTAGGTGATGAATGGACTGTGTTTGCTGCACAATGGAGAACCAAGGATTCTCTTGAAGACATAGAGTTAGATGACCTCTATAATAGTTTGATAGTGTTTGAGGGAGAGATAGAGGGAAAAAGAAAAACTGCTATCCCTAGCCATAATGCTGCTCTCCTGTCTTCCTCAGGTATGGAATCAAACCATTCATTAACTAACTCTCTTGATGGTGGTGCAGGTACTAGTTCTGTTGTTGGACTAGATATGAATACTCCAGATGCAGTTCTTGAAGCTTTTCTTGCCAGCCATGCACATTCAACCCTCACCAATGAGGATCTTGAACAAGTGCACCCTGATGATCTTGAGGAAATGGATCTCAAATGGCAAATGGCCATGCTTACTGTTAGAGCCAAGCGATTCATTAAAAGGACTGGAAGGCAAAACATGAATTTCAGAGCTGATGGCAAGGCTGGATTTGACAAGTCAAAGGTTAAATGCTTCAAATGTCAACAACTTGGCCACTTTGCAAGAGAATGCAGATCTGGTGGACAAGTTCAGAATCAAGGTCAGAGGACAACTCAGAACCATCCCTCCTCAGCATTGGTCTCACAAGAAGGCCATGGATTTGATTGGAGTGATCAAGCAGAGGAGGCTACCAGCAACAAAGCTTTGATGGCATTGACTGACTCCTCCATCAAGATGGATTCTCCAGAATCTGAGGACATACAGGTATCTTCTAAACTATGTCCTGGTGAATGTAGAGCTATTGTTAAGAGATTTAGAGAGCACAATAAGAAAGTATGTGCTGCTCTAAGTAAAATGGAGGAGAGAAGGTATGAGTATACTGCTGTGATAGAAGATTTTGAAAAGAAAATTAAAGACTATCAGGCTAATGAACTGCAAATGGACTATGATAGAAAATATCATAAGTGGGAGAAAGAGCAGTTTCAAGATGAGATTGATAGTCTGAAAAAGAAGTTGGTTGAAAAAGAAAGCAAGGTGGATGAACTCACAAAGAAATTGGAGGGTGTGGACATTGATCTTGGAATGTTCAGGGCTGCAAACCTTAAGCTTGAGACTCTGCTACAATCTCAAGTGAGAGACAAGGTGAAAACTGGCCTAGGATACAAACAAACCCCACCTCCATACAACCAAAACTACATAACTCCAATGTCTGAGGTAGCTGACAGATATGTTAATGAACCTTTGGAAGATGAACTTAAGTCAGCTGATCCAAAGTTTGAGAGTTATGAAGATGAAGTTGTGTCAGTAGTAAGTGTTGAAGATAATGAGGAAGTTGTGAAGAAGGATGAAGGTATTCCATATGAAAATCACATCCTGTGTGAGCCCATTCCCACAAAATCATCTTTACAACCTGTGGTGTTTGTAAAAGCATCCACTGAATCCCTCACCAATGAGCCAAAATCCTCAAAAACTGTTAACTCTATTAGCAGTTCCACAACTGTTAGAAATAGTCCCCATCTTTACACTAACAGTTCCAACAAGAACCCAAACAGTTCTAAGCTAAAAAGCCCAACTGTTAGTACCAAAGCCAAAGGAAAGGAGAAAGTTGGTGAAGTTGTGTATACCAGGAAGAAGAAGGAAGCTGCAAAATCTCAGGCTAAACCCAAGCCTAAGAAAAGGCATACTGAAATGCCTGCATGCACATGCCAAAAGCATGGTGTACAAAAGTTTCCTCAATCTGCAGCTGTTAGAGGAAATCAAAGAAATAGGAACCAATTCTGGTCACAAAGAACTGGTTTACCTATTGTGAAAACCAAAAAGTGCTACATTTGTGGAAGATCAAATCATTTAGTTCAAGACTGTTACTATAACCCACAGACAAATGGCACTCAAAACAAAAGTCCCAAAAGACATAATAATAGTTCTAAAACTGTTAAGTCAAAGAAGATTAACAGTTCTAGAACTGCTAAGCCAAAACAGGCTAACAGTTCTACAACTGTTACATCCAAACCAACTAACAGTTCCACAACTGTTTTAGCAAAACCAAAAACTGCTGGTTTGGCTTGGATGAAAATTCAAAAACAAACTGATTCTGGAGAGGGTAAGACTGTTCTTCATACTGAAAATCAAAAGGAATCACAAGTTGATTCATCTGTTTTATCAACTCCACCAGCTGTTTGTTCAAAGGTGTCCACTGTTAATCACAACAGTTGGAAACCACATGTTCTTACAAAGTATTCTTCACACAAGTTAGAGAAATCTAATTTGGATGAAATCAAAAAGAACAAAACTCTGTTTAAGTATTATGACTTGAACGGTGTACCCAAGACCTGCATGGCCTGGGTACTTCCTGCTACTAACTGATTGTATTTGTGCAGAGCATTCATAGGGCTAATCAAGGAGGAATTTGGCATGTGGATAGTGGATGCTCAAGGCACATGACTGGAAATCCACAATGTTTGAAGGATTTCAAAAGAATCAATGGAGGATTTGTAGCATTTGGAGGAAATCCAAAGGGAGGAAAAATCACAGGTAAAGGAGCTGTTGAGGCAGGTACACTTACATTTAATGATGTTTTCTTTGTTGAACAGCTTAAGTACAATCTGTTAAGTGTATCTCAAATCTGTGACAATGGAAACAAAGTTTTGTTTACAGATTCAGAATGCATTATTCTTTCAAAAGATTTTAAATTAAATGAGAAGGATGTTCTTTTAAGAACACCTAGAAAAGATAATGTATATTGTCTTGATCCACAAAAGATTGCTAAACAGAATGTGTTAAGCTGTTTACTCTCCAAAGCATCTCATGATGAGTCTGCCATTTGGCATAGAAGGATGTGTCACATGAATTTTAAAACCATGAACTTGTTAGCTAAAAACAGTTTGGTAAGAGGTTTGCCCCAAAAAGAGTTCTCATGTGATGATCATTGTGTGGCATGTCTTAAAGGCAAGCAACACAAAACTTCTTATAAGACCAAAGAAGTTTCTTCTATTACTGCACCTTTACAATTGTTACACATGGACCTTTTTGGTCCTACATCTGTGGTGAGTATATGGAAGAAAGCGTATTGTTTAGTCATAGTTGATGACTTCACCAGGTTCACATGGGTTCAATTTCTTAGAACAAAGGATGAAACAGCTGAGTTAGTTAAGTCTCTTATTCTTAAAATTGAAAATCAATCTGATTTGAAGGTGAAGGTCATTAGATCTGACAATGGTTCTGAATTTAAGAACTATGAGCTAAACAGTTTTTGTGAAAGTAAAGGTATTGAAAGACAGTTTAGTGCTCCTAGGACTCCCCAACAGAATGGAGTTGCTGAGAGAAGGAATAGGACTTTGATAGAGGCTGCTAGGTCAATGTTAGCCGATTCTAGACTTCCAATGACATTCTGGGCAGAAGCAGTGAACACTGCCTGCTATGTTCAGAATAGAGTACAAGTAGTCAAGTCCAAAGGGAAAACTCCTTATGAGTTGTTTCTCAAGAGAAAACCTTTAATCAACTTCTTCAAACCGTTTGGTTGTCCGTGCACTATCCTTAATACCAAGTCACAGTTAGGCAAGTTTGAGAGTAAGGCTGAAGAAGGTTTCTTTGTAGGATACTCCACTCAAAGTAAAGCTTATAGAGTTTTTAACAATGTCACTAGAATCATAGAAGAGAGTATGAATGTCTCTTTCAATGAAAATAGGATCAATATTGCAGGTAATGGACCTGATTGGTTATTTGATATTGATGCATTGTCTAAATCTCTTTCTTTTGAGTATTCTACTGCAACAGCTACAGGTACCCCAACAACTGTTGGTGAAAATCATCAACCATCTTCCTCCAGCCCAAACAGTTTTGACACTGTTAGCTCAAAACCAACAACTGTTGGTTCAAACAAAGTTACTGAAGACTTTGTTGTGATTCCTATGCTTCAACAAGAGTTCTCAAATGCTGAATCTTTAAAGGACATGGAATCCCATGATCCTCACCTCCACACTGACTCTGCTGATCAAGTGTGTGATAACGCTGAAAATTCAAGTGAATGTGAGTTTGATCTGTCTAATCTAGGGGATGAACTGACTGAAGAAAACATTCCTACATCAAGAGTTCACAAGATTCATCCAATATCACAAATAATTGGAAATCCAACCACTCCTATCAGAACAAGGAATATGCTGCAAAATGAGAATAGTGGTGTGGATCTTGCCCAATTTGACGTGAATGCTTGTTTTTTGTCTCAAATAGAACCAAAGAAAGCAATTGAGGCATTGAAAGATCCTTCATGGGTAGAGGCAATGCAAGAGGAGCTCTTACAATTTCAAATTCAGCAAGTTTGGAAGTTGGTTGAGCTTCCAAGAGGTAAAAGAGTAATTGGCACCAAGTGGGTGTTCAGAAACAAGAAAGATGAAAGAGGGATTGTTATCAAGAACAAAGCAAGACTGGTTGCACAAGGCTACACACAAGAGGAAGGAATAGACTATGACGATGTTTTTGCACCTGTTGCAAGGATTGAAGCCATTAGGCTATTTCTTGCTTTTGCAAGCTTCAAAGGATTTAAGGTGTATCAAATGGATGTCAAGTCTGCTTTTCTCTATGGCACTATTGATGAGGAGGTATATGTGTGTCAACCCCCTGGCTTTGAAGACTCAAAGTACCCTGACAAGGTATATAGGTTAGATAAAGCCCTATATGGTCTACATCAAGCTCCTCGAGCTTGGTATGAGACATTGTCATCCTATCTCCTTGAGAATGGTTTTAAGAGAGGCACAATTGACAAAACATTGTTTACAAAGATTGTTAAAACAGAGATTTTGCTTGTTCAAATCTATGTTGATGATATAATCTTTGGATCCACAAATGACAGCTTGTGCAAAGAATTTGAAGTCATTATGCACAAAAGATTTCAGATGAGTTCAATGGGTGAACTCACGTTTTTCTTGGGATTACAAGTCAAACAGAAGCCCACTGGTATTTTTCTAAGCCAATCTAAGTATGTCAAGGACATATTGGACAAGTTTGGCTATCAAGATGTGAAGCTGGCAAGTACTCCAATGGAAACACACAAACAGTTGGGAGCAGATTCTGAGGGGGAGGATGTTGATATACACCTCTATCGATCAATGATTGGTTCATTAATGTACTTAACTGCTTCTAGACCTGATATAATGTTTGCTGTTTGTGTTTGTGCCAGGTTCCAATGCAGTCCGAAGATGTCACACCTGTTTGCTGTAAAGAGAATCTTTAGATATCTCAAAGGCCAACCAAAATTGGGACTTTGGTATCCTAAAGATTCACCTTTTGATTTGGTGGCATATTCTGATAGTGACTATGGTGGAGCCAATGTGGACAGAAAATCAACCTCTGGAGGATGTCAATTCTTTGGATCAAGGCTGGTCTCATGGCAATGCAAGAAACAAACAACAGTTTCAACTTCAACAGCTGAGGCTGAATACATTGCTGCATCAAGCTGCTGTTCACAAGTGTTATGGATCCAAAATCAGCTTCTAGATTATGGTTTGTCTTTCTTAAATACTCCTATTTATGTTGATAACACCAGTGCTATTAGCATAGTTAATAATCCAGTGAAGCATTCTAAAACCAAGCACATTGAAATCAGATTTCACTTCATAAGAGACTGCAATGAAAAGAGATTAATCCAAGTTATGAAAATTCATACTGATGATCAATTAGCTGATTTGTTCACTAAAGCTTTTGATGTGAGCAGATTCAACTTTTTGATTTCCAACATTGGAATGATTAACTTGGACTAACAGTTGTTCATTATTCCATGTTTTTCACACTAACAGTTTTCAACTGTTAGTTACGTTTTCTAACAACTGTTATCCTTTAAGTATTCAGAGAGGGAAATGCAATTTCACACATCAGTTTTGGACATATCTGCTGACCTGTCTCACAAACAGTTTTTCACACTCGTGACTGTCCTTGTTATGAGGTAAAGGTAAATTCACTTTCTTGAATCAACAGTTCCAAACTGATAAAGGTGAGTCATTTTGCTTGTTCTATAGTGCATTTGATGTGACCAGTCACTGCATGCTATTAATGGAAATTACTGGATATTAATGGTCATTAATGGCTATTAATGGACATTAATGCCTCCTGGTTTCTCTATAAATAGTCTTGCACCCATCCTTCACAAATCACACCTACATTTGCACACTCTTCTCTCTGCAAATGGATACTAACTTTTTCTAATAACCCTCAAAGATATTAATGTTAGACAAAGTTATGTAACCATCCCTACCCCATTTGTAAGAATGCATGAGCTTTGGCATTACTCATCATGTGTTCTTGAGATGCATGATGATCGAGATAGGTTCACCTTGACACAACATCCAGATCCACGTAGGCCAAATAAACCAATTGATCATATTCGTATAAGAGGTGATTTTGAAAATTTCACTCTCTTTCATGAATTGCCTACACCATGTTGCCTAAGATTCGTCTTGAACCTAACAGGCACTACAAACTCCGTAGTGTGGTTCCATGTTCGAAGATATAATACTCGTAACCACCAGAGGGCCTCAGATGATGAGGCAGTGGAAGTCACTGACTTAGATGACTAGTTCCACTGCACACCCACGAGGCAAATTATGACAATCGTCTCTGGTGATGCATATGATGAGAAGGTCTACTGCACACCCATTGGTAGGTAGTATGTTTTGACAATTGTCTAAGGCCTGTCAACAGTTGACGGAGAAAGTTGTCTACACTTACGGTGTAGATCATTGTTCTCCCACACCTACGAGACGGCCTTGCACAATTAGATAAGCAGTACCAACAATGGCTTGTGCATTACATGACCACTCTTTGAAGACAGGCTTCTCAGTAAGGCGATGGCGGCACTGTAGAGGCTATTCTGAACTCGATTCTTAAATAATGAAGACAGTCTTGAGCAAGAATGTGATGATGATTGTCTTCCCTTAAAGTTCAGATTTGATGATACAAACTGTTATCGATAATTTGTCATATGTAGATCTAGGAGTTAAGACAGTTCTTATAAGCTGTGTTTAGATCTATAGCACAAGACAGTATTGTTTGTCTCAAAATTATTGTAGCTCAATTGTGATTATCTTGAATAAAATATATCTTATGTTGATGACTGTGTTCTCTAATGTTTTATTTTTATTGCTTCAGCATTTGATATATGTGAGTTGAAAGTTTGTTTGACAGTTGCACATTTCTGTTTCAATCAATACTAACAGTTTTTCAACTGTTAGCATATGGCTTCGGCAACTGTTAGACAAAGTCCATGTGCAACTGAGGGGGAGAAATTTGTCAACTAAGGGCGAGAAATGAAGAACAGTTGTAAACCCTAAACAACTGTCAATTCATATAAATGATCAAACAAAAGGGAGTGAACTTTTGAATAACAGTTGTTACATCTTATGAAAACAGTTTCTCAACTGTTAGTTCATTTTTGTCCGTCAACTGTTAAGCTATTAAAAACAGTTTCTCAACTGTTAGTTCCTTTTTGTCCGTCAACTGTTAAGCTATTAAAGGGTGCTTTGGTCTTTGCAGGATTTTGGAAGCCTTTGGATTGCGTTCAACAATCGAAACATATATAAACCATTCCCTCCTCAGAGGTTTCTTTACGCATACTGAACTTCGTTTGAACGCTAAAACCCTAGAATTCTGCTATCAAATCGCCATGGCTCCCCTTCCATTCGTCAAGGAACATAATATGCTTGCTTTTCTTTCAAAACCCGATGATCTTCACATGTTTCACGATATGATTGATTATCTCTCATTGTCCGATCTCAACACTGCACTCACCATCAATCCTACCATATACACTTCTTACATTGATCAGTTCTGGAAACATGCTCAACTTCGAACAACTGATGACGTGCAATGGATTGATTCTACCATTGATGAGTTGACCGTCTCAATCTCTGAGGACACCATTCGCCACCTTCTACAACTCAATGATAGTGAGGGTGAGTATTCTGATTCAGTTTCACTAGATTTTTTGCATGCCGAGCTTGTTAAGCTTGGGTATGAGGGTCCTTCAGGGAAGGGTACATTCTATAAGGGACAATTTTGTGCTCACTGGAAGTATTTAATCCATACTCTCCAACAGTGCATTAGTCCTAAAAGAACAGGATGGAACGAGTTTGGAAGCAACATTGCTTTGGCCTTAATCTGTTTGGCCAACAATCGTTGCTTCAATTTTTCAAAATTAATTTTCAATGGCATGGTAAAACATCTAGGGACCAAGTATGGTCTCTTTTTGATGTATCCTCGATTTGTGCAAGTATTGTTAAACTTTTTGATGCCAAATCTAAAAACACACAAGAGGGTCATTATTCCCTCTGCTCATGTGGCTTCCACTTTGAGCAAACTGTTGATTAATGGCAAGAGTTTCTCTGGTGCCATAACTCCTCCACTCTCTGAAATGGTGGAGTTTTTGTCAAGAAACAGGACTGCCAGTGTTGAGCATGAAACCCATCGTATTGCTACACCACCAACACTGGAACCCACAGTCCAAGATACTCAAAATTCCCAACCTGCTTCTTTTGAAAAATCTACAACACAAGCCCCTGCACTAAAAGTATTTAAAAAGAAGAGAAAAACTGTTGGTGTTCCTTCCACCACAGTTAGTGAACCCCAAACTGTTAGCCCTGCACAGGAGCATTCACCTGTGCAGAATATCGAAAGGGAACCTTTGGTGCTGTCTCCCAGGCACAATGAGGAGGTGATCATTCCTCAAGAGGGTGATCATATGGTCTTTGAGGCTGACACTACTGTTTTATCCGCAAGGGATAAACAGGACAGTGTTAACATAGCTAAGACCTCAACCATGGCAACAGAGACTAGTAAAACAGTTTCTGGTAATCCCCAGAACCAAGAAAAGAGGGGTACTGATGGTGATACTCAGGGGAGTAAGCCACCAGTGAAAAATGTCGATGATATGGTCACAGTGGAAACACTAACTGACATTGAGACTAGACTGAAACAACATGCATTAACGGATCCTAACTTTGCACCTTACCTTGCTGCTCATTTACACCTAAAGAAAAGGATTGCTCTTCAAAACAAAAGGATAGTTTCTCAAGATGAGAAGATAAAAGAACTGACTGAACAGTTGGAGAAGGCAACCGAAGTACTCAAGGTGGTAGCAGTTCACAATGAGGTGTTAATAAGGCAAGATAAGCAGCTGAACTTTCTTGATGAGAATCTGAAGAAAGCAACAAATGTTCTTCATACTCATGAGATGTTGCTTAAACCCAAATCCTTGGTGAAAATCTCTTCAACTGCTCAAGCTAAAGGAAGAAGAAAATCCAAGCAGGAAGAAGTTAAGCAAACAGTTTCACAGGATAAACAGACAGTTGTTGCTCCAAATGAGCAAACAGTTGCAACACCACAACCAACAGTTGTAACTTCAAATCAACTAACAGTTGCAAGTGTCCAAGCGGTTAATGAAGAAGAAGAAGAACAGCTTTCAAGTGTTGATAGGATGCTAATCAACAGGATGGTATCAACTGCAGATATTCCAAGCACTGAGATTTTCAAATCGTGGTCAACAGTTAAGCAGAACTATTTGGTTGATATTAGTGCTCAATATCTGGGAATAAGTTCTTCTAGAATGGCACAGAAAATTGATGATGGATGGCTTGATGGAAAGGTTGCTACGTTAGAATCTTTACCACCAAAGAAAGGGTATAAAGGGGTGGTCATCCAGGAAGGAAAGAAAGAATCTGAGTTGCCTCCTGTTTCAGGCAAAGGTAAAGAAATTGTTGTTGTTTGTCCCAAACTCAAGCTTTCAAGACAGCAACAAGAAGAGCGTGATCATGAATTTGCATTAAGGCTAGCAGCTGAGCTAAGAGAACAAGAACAGTCTGATTTTGAGATAGCAAAGAAGCTGGCTGATGAGATTACTACTCAAATTGATGAAGAAGAGAAAGTAAAGGAAGCTGCTGGTAAGGGAGTAAAAAGAAAAAGAGTTGTAAAGAAGAAAACAGTTCCACCTCCCAAGCCAGTAGTGGAAAAGAAGAAACCCCAGTCAGTCCAAAAACCCCAACAGTCTGAAGAAAAAGTCAAAACAGGCTTGGTCAAAACTATTCTGCAAGACAGACTCTCAAAAGAGATAAAAGAAAGAATTGATAAATTTGAAGCTCAAAAGTCGCATATCAAAGAATGGAGGTTTGAAATGCTGAGAGTGGAAACTGGAAAGCAGGGTGTCACCATTGTTAGAGAGGTGGAACCAATTGAAAGCTATGTCAGTTTCTCTGCAATGATGGATAGTGTGACCAGGAGAGATGTACAAGAAATGTATGAATATGGGGTAAGTCATTTTGGAAAGGATGCTGAAATTGAGATAAAAGTATTTTTAGTACATTTATCGAGTATATGCAATCCACAAAGAGTAATGTCTTTACTGACAAGTGATGAAAGATTTCCTATATCGACTGTGAAAGTTTTTGAAAGATCAAGGGTGTATAATCTTGTGACAAACAATGCTAAAACCCAGTGGTTTGATCTTAATTTTGTTGATCACAGTAGGACCAAGCTGATGTACATGGTAAAGGCAAGGTTCTATGGTCCTGTAAGGTTAAGGGAAGATCTGGGAAGAAGACTGAAAGAAAGGATGGAGCTGATAGAGAAAGAGAAAATGTAATTTTTCTTTCATATTTTGATTATAACAATTTTACTTTGCAAAATTAATGTTAATGTGTTCTTTGCTTATGTGAATGTTTCTATGGTTGAACCCTATAAAACAACTTAAGTGTATTGTTCAATACTTTAAGTTAGGGGGAGATTGTTGGGAAATTCGCTAAGTTATTGAAACTGTTGAACATGCAAAGGTAAAACTGTTAGATATGAAAAACAGTTGTAACTAACAGTTGCTGCAAGTTTTAGAACTGTTAGTTGGCAAAGTCAAAACTGTTAGAAGACCTTGAAGCTGAAGACTGTTAGAAGGATAAAGAACTGTTGTGTTCATTAAACAGTTTCTGTTGAGCTATATTTGGAAAATCCTATCTTAGAAGATATCTCGAAATACTTTGAAGATTAACAAGATTATCTCAGAAGATAGAAGATTACCTAACTGTCAACAATTCAAGGAGGATCAAGAGTCTATATATACTTCATTAGATGATCAATTGAAGACGACTTGATCTCATTATTCAAAGCATTTGTTCTTATCGTTATTTATTTTTCTGAAAGTGTTTTAGCCTCTAAGTTTCTTGTTGAAACCTAAGAACATTCTGTGTTCTTCGTCTAACAGAATAAGTTAGATTGGGGGTGAAGTTTGCTTTTGTAATCATTCTGGTTGGTTAATAAAACTACTGTTTGATTGAATTAATCTTTTTTTAAAACCTTCTTTAATCAATTAAGTGTGATTCCGCAACTTCTTAATTGATTGTGATCATAGTTAAAGATTAACTTTTATTTTACTCTGATTGATTATTTAAAGTTAGTTCTTGTTATTTGATATAATCTATATCCGATCCTGACATACCTGGAGTCCTCGCTAAGCAGATACGCCACTCGTTTCTTCCGGTTCCTCAGGTATACCTTACACATTGCATACACGCTTGGTTATCACTTACACATAGCACACTCAGGTCAAAATGAAAGCTAAATAAGCTATCAGAACTGGACCACTACTTGCGATCGCAAGGTAATGTCCTACGTTCGCAAAGGCCCCCCTAACAACATCCTTTACGATCCCAAGGGTACTCCTTGCGATCGCAAGAGGCTTTCTACCACAACCACTGCCTACGATCGCAAGGGTAATTCCTTTTTCCCGGAAGCTTGGTTCTAGGGTTGGTTACGATCTCAACTTATGTACCTAAGGTCGCAAACCTTATTTCCATCGCCCGTAGGCGGTAACATCACTTAAAAAATATCCTTACAGTCGCAAGGGCCTTACCCTGCAATCGCAAGAATTACAGTCAACCCATGCGACCGCATGCACATGCCTTGCGACCGCATGGACCCCTCATGCGACCGCATGAACCTGCCATGCGACCGTATGGATACCAGAAACCCCATGCGACCGCATGTACTCCCATGCGACCGCATTCACATGTCATGCGACCGCATTGACGCCAGTTACAATGTTCTACAACTATGTTCGCGTACAGCACCCAAAAATCACGTTTTTAACACATTAATCGACCAAAACTTAGTTCCAAATGTTTGTACACTTTCTTTGACATCAATTGAAGCTTAAGAACACTTTTGGCACAAAAACAAACCACAAAAACACATCAAACACCATCCAAATGGTGTTTCTTTACTCATGAACTCAAAACTAGGGTTCTTAATGAAATCACTTACAAATCAGTTGACACACAGCAGATTGACACTTAATAGCTACTGAAATCACTTGATTCTTGATTTGTTCTTCAAAAGATCCAAGGGTTAAGTGTGTGTATGTGTACGTAAGCTTGTATGTGTGTTTTGTGTGTGTATTGGTTGAATCAGGGGATAATGGCAGACAAACAACCGACTTTAGTTCTTTAATTTAGACAACGGGGTATTTTGTTCCCCTTTTCAACTTACAACTTAACACACGCTATCCCGTTTCAACTAACGGCGATATCTACGGAATCATAACTCGAAACCGTTTAACACTTTATCACTTTTACTCGTTAACCCTAACTTTCACATAAGACCTCATATATCCACTTTAACTAACTAAAACGTTAAACAACCATTAAAATACTTATTTAAAGTCAAGGTACAACCATTTGAGCACGAAGTACAACTAGGTATTACTAGACCCATTTTAAGGATGTTACATTTATATTAATATTAAAAGATTAGTAAGAATTTATTTTTAGATTTAGTTTTATTTAAGATTAGTATATATCTTATTGATTTTACAGGGTGTAGATAAAGATTATTATTTTTAAATTTATTTTTTTAATAAATAATGCTAGTTTATTTATTATTGATTTGATTAAGAGTTATCTTTATCTTCATTCACATTGGTTATTCACATTAGTTTGATTCTAAAAGGTTAAAATCAAAATTTTAGAATTAAAAGAATGAATGGTTAAGATTAAATCTTTAATTAAATAAAGGGTCCAGATAATCTAATATTTTTTTTCAAATTACTCTTTTATATAGATTAGAATATGACCTTTAAAAACAAAATTTCATGTGCTAAATTATAAATTATTAAAAGCATAAATAATTGTAAGTAAGTTCTTTACAAGAGGAAGGAGATCAACCTACTGTCAATTGCAGGAAATCACAAAAGAGGTTGCAATTGTTAGAAGTCAATGTACGAGAAAAAGTATTGTGAGTGCTATCAGGTGAACATTGGATGTAGTAGTGAATGCCGATGTGAAGGATGCTAAAATGCTTTTGGCAAGAAAGGAGGTAAAATATATAGTTAGTTTTGTAGTTACATCTTTTTTGTTACTGTTTAAATTAACTCTATCCGATATCTTTTATTACATTACAGACTACAACGTGCATAACGAATTCGCTACTCGGACATAGTCTAGACATTCGGGGTAAGATTACAATCATGAACTTTTGCAAGTTATAGAAACTTACGTACTTACAGGATTTGTTTCTTAATTTTTTTTTTCTCATGTATAGCCACATAGAGAATACATCAACTTCGATGTAAACGGCTGTTACATTCTATGAGAAGGATCTGCTTACAATCATACCGTCTTAGAAACAAGTAATGAGATCTCTAATTTGGTTTATTTGGATCAACAATGTCCAAATCTTGAGTTCCTGAATTCATTCATGTCTCCATCGATAGTTTGTCCAAACAATTCAAGAGATAGTGGGAATCTTTCTTTTGTGAATTCAAATTCCTTACATGAGCCAGGTTCACCAATCACTTAAGTACTTATCTTTGGTGGTGGCTAAAAGTTCACGATTATAGTGAAAATACACGATTAAAATCGTGAAATTTCGGCCACCACCAAAGATAAGTACTTAAGTGACTGGTGAACCAGGCTCACGTCAGGAATTCGAATTCACAGAAGAAAGATCCCCACTATCTCTTGAATTGTTTGGACAGACCATCAATGGAGACGTGAATGAATTCACAAACTCAAGATTTGGACATTGTTGATCCAAATGAACTAAATTAGAGATCTCATTACTTGTTTCTAAGACTGTATGATTGTAAGCAGTTCTGATGGAATGTAACAGCCAGTTTACATAGAAGTTGATGTATTCTCTATGTAGCTACACATGAGAAGAAAAAAAAAGTAAGAATCAACACCTGTAAGTATTTAATCCTATAACTTGCAAATGTACATGATTGTAATCTTACCCCGAATGTCTAGACTATATCCGAGTAGCGAATTCGTTATGCACGTTGTAGTATGTAATGTAATAAAAGGTATCGAATAGAGTTAATTTAAAAAGTTGCAAAGAGAAGATGTAACACAAATCTAACTATATATTTTACATCCTTTTTTGCCAAAAACATTTTTGCATCCTTCACATCGACATTCACCACCGCATCCGACATTAGCCTATTCAAGGAACTAGAAAGTTAGTAAAACAAGAGATTAACTCGAGGAAATAATGAAATCATAACAACAAGGTTGAGAACAAACCTGATAGCACTCACAGTACTTTTTTCAGGCACATTGACTTCTTACAGTTGCAACCTTTTCTGTGTTTTCCTACGGTTAGCTTCAGTCGATCTCCATCCTCCTGTTAACAACCATCACACTTTAATAACTTATCAATTAGCAGCATGCAATGTTAATCTTAAAAATCATATACATTGTTGCTTGTATGACAATGAATGTTGGAGTTGAATGCAAATGGATTTCTATATTCAATTTGTTGACGGGCATATTCAACCGTATCTTCATAATCAATACTATTGAAGCATTCTTGGCAGCAACAAGCTTTATCACAATACCACAAAATGTGATTCGTTATTATCATCAATTGCATCATTCACTTTAAAATACAAACAAATTGAAAGCAGAATGCAAGAAATGCCATCAATCGCACCAAGAAAATTGGAGCAGTTGAACAAGGAGTAAGATACAATATATGATTTCATTTATCTAGGGTTTAATGTTAATCAAGTTCTACTTCAATTTTAGCAACTTCATCAAGAACGTACATCAAGAACAAGGTGTTAGACAATATATATTTAAACCCTGACATAACAAGTCTACCCTATCAATCGTGTAGGAAAGAAAACAAGAAAAAAAAGAATTACAGAATCAATCAAGTTGTAACTGGAATTTTAGAAATTAAGAAGAAACGAGATTTAATGTACGTATATTTTACTTTACTTGGAATGTGATGAATGCAGATGATTAATCTCGATGACAAGTGTAACACCCCGTTTCCGGAGGCTACTCATACGATACAGAATAGAGCAAAATCTAAGTATTAATACCTCATACAAATCGTTCTTTACTCTCAATCTCTTTGCACTTCAAATCCCGTGTAAACCTGCCGCATGGATCAATTCTTCCACGGGCTTATCTCCTTTCTGGAGATCATTGAACTCTCGTTCCATCTTTTCTAAATCGTAGTCGGTGTAGTATTTATTTGTCACACGCTCAGAAAACTGCTCCCACGTCATCGCAACAATCACTTCTCTGTTCACGGAATCCCACCAAAACATGGCATCACCCTTCAGCAGGCGTACCGCATACTTGATACGGTACTCTGGTTCACAATCACAAGACTCGAAAGCTTGATCCGTCTCTCGAAGCCATCGTATGGTATTCGAAGTATTATCACTACCCTCGAACTCTTTGGGTCTACAAGAAGGGAACTTCTTGTAGGAACATTGCTCCGGAATCTTGCTTTTGACGGATTCCAACAATATCTCCCTCGTCACTCGAAGTTCTTCTTCAAGGTGCAGAACATACGCCTGCAACTCTAGAATCGACCTCGGGCCTTGAGTATCATGCGGAGAAGATTCCTTCTCAGTTTCAACATGAATACGATATGCCTCGTCCTCCACTTGCTTACGAGCATTCTCACTATCAGCTCGCTGCTCAGACATTCTCACTTACTAACTATACACACGAAAACCACACTTAGCACATCACTTATCAGACATCTGCTATCATGGGGCGTTAGTCTATAACATATCACAATCACATAACACTCCCACACAGCACTAATTACCCCAATAGGAACACTTAACGATGGTCGGGCCCGAGTTTGAGATCGAATACTCTTCCGAGAATCCAATACTCTAAAACTTAGGCTCTGATACCTAATTGTAACACCGTGTTTCACGAGCTTAAAATTAGTGCCAATTTAAACTTTTAAAACTTATTTATCAAAAGCTTGCAGTGGATATAATCACCATTTACAAGAATATCAGATTGTTATCTGACTATTTAACATTTCAAATAACAGGTGTTACCATAACTAACAACCGATTATCGGATCACATGCATATAAATAACAATCAATGTTCCACATATATAAATACTACAATTACCCACGAGTAACCCAAGCTCGCCAGGCCATCAGTCGCTAACCTGCGAAAAAGGGAAATTTTGCACCGTTAGCTACAACTAGCTAGTGAGCACCAATTTACACATAAGCATCAAGAAGCATGTTATCACATCACAGTAAGGCACACATAGCTAAGATATCACATAGCGGTGTGCCGACATGTCAGCGGGATCATATCTTGCGAGGTAGCTAGCCTGGCTCAACGATCCAAGCTGGGGAATCAGTCACAACCAACCGCATCGGTGGGGGAGCGAAGAGCAGCTCACCATCACGTTTACCAGTTCCGGTTTGCACCGAGAACCCCATTTCACAACCAGTTCCGGCTTTCGCCGCAAACCCCATTACATAACAAGTTCGGGCTTACGCCAAGAACCCCATCTTCGTCAAGGAACGGTGGCATGCAGAGCCGTCACCAAGTATATACACTCGGATGCCGTTAATGCCCCACTTCCAGACCCTATCGGGCCCCAGGGACCAGCCTGCACGGCTGACCTTAACCAATCCCAGGAACTGTGGTACAGTCCCCCAATTGTTTGGACAAAACATAATAACACATAACCGATCCAATAAGGATCCAATTGCATGCACAATTTAACATTCTAACACAAATAATCCAATCATGATCCAATTACATGCGCATATACTTTATCACATTAGCTTCTGCTCATACTTGATGAGGAGAATACTAAATTACACATTAAACATAGCATACAGTTGTCACATAAGTCATAACCCTACATGGGTCTATCTCGTATCACTTCACTTATCTATCGTCACTACTATAAACACATAACACATGCTATAACACAGCACGTCACCTCACCACTTACCTCGCACGTGCATATGTCAATATCACAATAGCACGTTTCATTACACAACAGTTAGCCCTACTTACTGAGGCTCATGGGAAAACCGGTACTTACCTGGAGTCCTCGCTAAGCAGATACGCCACTCGTGTCTTCCGGTTCCTCAGTTATATCTTACACATCGCATACACGCTTGGTTATCACTTACACATAGCACACTCAGGTCAAAATGAAAGCTAAACAAGCTATCAGAACTGGACCACTACTTGCGATCGCAAGGTAATGTCCTACGGTCGCAAAGGCCCCCCTAACAACATCCCTTACGATCGCAAGGGTACTCCTTGCGATCGCAAGAGGCTTTCTACCACAACCACTGCCTACGATCGCAAGGGTAATTCCTTTCTCCCGCAAGCTTGGTTCTAGGGTTGGTTACGATCTCAACTTATGTACCTACGGTCGAAAACCTTATTTCCATCGCCCGTAGGCGGTAACATCACTTAAAAACATATCCTTACAGTCGCAAGGGCCTTACCCTGCAATCGCAAGAATTACAGACAACCCATGCGACCGCATGCACATGCCTTGCGACTGCATGGACCCCTCATGCGACCGCATGAACCTGCCATGCGACCGCATGTACTCCCATGCGACCGCATGCACATGCCATGCGACCGCATTGACCCCAGTTACAGTGTTCTTCAGATCTGTTCGCGTACAGCACCCAAAAATCACGTTTTTAACACCTTAATCGACCAAAACTTAGTTCGAAATGTTTGTACACTTTGTTTGACATCAATTGAAGCTTAAGAACACTTTTGGCACAAAAACACATCAAACACCATCCAAATGGTGTTTCTTTACTCATGAACTCAAAACTAGGGTTCTTAATGAAATCACTTACAAATCAGTTGATACACAGCAGATTGACACTTAATAGCTACTGAAATCACTTGATTCTTGATTTATTCTCCAAAAGATCCAAGGGTTAAGTGTGTGTATGTGTACGTAAGCTTGTATTTGTGTTTTGTGTGTGTATTGGTTGAATCAGGGGATAAGGGAAGACAAACAACCGACTTTGGTTCTTTAATTTAGACAACGGGGTATTTTGTTCCCCTTTTCAACTTACAACTTAACACACGCTATCCCGTTTCAACTAACGGCGATATCTACGGAATCATAACTCGAAACCGTTTAACACTTTATCACTTTTACTCGTTAACTCTAACTTTCACATAAGACCTCATATATCCACTTTAACTAACTAAAACGTTAAACAACCATTAAAATACTTATTTAAAGTCAAGGTACAACCATTTGAGCACGAAGTACAACTAGGTATTACCAGACCCATTTTAAGGATGTTACATTTATATTAATATTAAAAGATTAGTAAGAATTTATTTTTAGATTTAGTATTATTTAAGATTAGTATATTTCTTATTGATTTTACAGGGTGTAGATAAAGATTATTATTTTTAAATTTATTTTTTTAATAAATAATGCTAGTTTATTTATTATTGATTTGATTAAGAGTTATCTTTATCTTCATTCACATTGGTTATTCACATTAGTTTGACTCTAAAAGGTCAAAATCAAAATTTTAGAATTAAAAGAATGAATGGTTAAGATTAAATCTTTAATTAAATAAAGGGTCCAGATAATCTAATATTTTTTTTCAAATTACTCTTTTATATAGATTAGAATATGACCTTTAAAAACACAATTTCATGTGCTAAATTATAAATTATTAAAAGCATAAATAATTGTATGTAAGTTCTTCACACGAGGATAGAGATCAACTTACTGTCAATTGCAGGAAACCACAAAAGAGGTTGCAATTGTTAGAAGTCGATGTATGAGAAAAAGTATTGTGAGTGCTATCAGGTGAACATTGGATGTAGTAGTGAATGCCGATGTGAAGGATGCTAAAATGCTTTTGGCAAGAAAGGAGGTAAAATATATAGTTAGTTTTGTAGTTATATCTTTTTTGTTACTGTTTAAATTAACTCTATCCGATATCTTTTATTACATTACAGACTACAACGTGCATAACGAATTCGCTACTCGGACATAGTCTAGACATTCGGGGTAAGATTACAATCATGAACTTTTGCAAGTTATAGAAACTTACGTACTTACAGGATTTGATTCATAATTTTTTTCTTCTCATGTATAGCCACATAGAGAATTCATCAACTTCTATGTAAACGGCTGTTACATTCAATGAGAAGGGTCTGCTTACAATCATACCGTCTTAGAAACAAGTAATGAGATCTCTAATTTGGTTTATTTGGATCAACAATGTCCAAATCTTGAGTTCCTGAATTCATTCACGTCTCCATCGATAGTTTGTCCAAACAATTCAAGCGATGGTGGGGATCTTTCTTTTGTGAATTCAAATTCCTTACATGAGCCAGGTTCACCAATCACTTAAGTACTTATCTTTGGTGGTGGCTAAAAGTTCACGATTATAGTGAAAGTTCACGATTATAATCGTGAAATTTCGGCCACCACCAAAGATAAGTACTTAAGTGACTAGTGAACCAGGCTCACGTGAGGAATTAGAATTCACAGAAGAAAGATCCCCAGTATCTCTTGAATTGTTTGGACAGACCATCAATGGAGACGTGAATGAATTCACGAACTCAAGATTTGGACATATTTGATCCAAATGAACTAAATTAGAGATCTCATTACTTGTTTCTAAGACTGTATGATTGTAAGCAGTTCTGATGGAATGTAACGGCCAGTTTACATAGAAGTTGATGTATTCTCTATGTAGCTACACATGAGAAGAAAAAAAGTAAGAATCAACACCTGTAAGTATTTAATCCTATAACTTGCAAAAGTACATGATTGTAATCTTACCCCGAATGTCTAGACTATGTCCGAGTAGCGAATTCGTTATGCACGTTGTAGTATGTAATGTAATAAAAGGTATCGAATAGAGTTAATTTAAAAAGTTACAAAGAGAAGATGTGACACAAATCTAACTATATATTTTACATCCTTTTTTGCCAAAAACATTTTTGCATCCTTCACATCGACATTCACCACCGCATCCGACATTAGCCTATTCAAGGAACTAGTAAGTTAGTAAAACAAGAGATTAACTCGAGGAAATAATGAAATCATAACAACAAGGTTGAGAACAAACCTGATAGCACCAATAGTACTTTTTTCAGGCACATTGACTTCTTACAGTTGCAACCTTTTCTGTGTTTTCCTACGGTTAGCTTCAGTCAATCTCCATCCTCCTGTTAACAACCATCACACTTTAATAACTTATAATTAGCAGCATGCAAAGTTAATCTTAAAGATCATATACATTGTTGCTTGTATGACAATGAATGTTGGAGTTGAATGCAAATGGATTTCTATATTCAATTTGTTGACGGGCATCTTCAACCGTATCTTCATAATCAATACTGTTGAAGCATTCTTGGCAGCAACAAGCTTTATCACAATACCACAAAATGTGATTCGTTATTATCATCAATTGCATCATTCACTTTAAAATACAAACAAATTGAAAGCAGAATGCAAGAAAATGCCATCAATCGCACCAACAAAATTGGAGCAGTTGAACAAGGAGTTAGACACAATATATGATTTCATTTATCTAGGGTTTAATGTTGATCAAGTTCTACTTCGATTTTAGCAACTTCATCAAGAACGTACATCAAGAACAAGGTGTTAGACACAATATATATTTAAACCCTGACATAAAAAGTCTACCCTATCAATCGTGTAGGAAAGAAAACAAGAAAAAAAAAAGAATTACAGAATCAATCAAGTTGTAACTGGAATTTTAGAAATTAAGAAGAAACGAGATTTAATGTACGTATAATTTACTTTACTTGGAATGGGATGAATGCAGATGATTAATCTCAATGACAAGTGTAACACCCCGTTTCCAGAGGCTACTCATACGATACAAAATAGAGCAAAATCTAAGTATTAATACCTCAAACAATTCGTGTTTTACTCTCGATCTCTTTGCACTTCAAATCCCGTGTAAACCTGCCGCATGGAAAGAAAATGCGGCTGAGCTAAAAGCCGAGTGCGCAGATACAAACGAAAAGCAAAATACAATACGAACGAGACATAACGAATTGAATAGTAAGAGTAATAATAAGACCAATATGAAAGCAAAACCATAACTAATGAATCAATGGGGTACGAACAATCCGAGCTCAATAAGATCCAAATTACAAACAATGGTGGATAAGGTGTTGGGCACTACGCCTCTATCCAAAACAATAACAATACAATAATTATGGTTAATCAAAACGCCTCCTAAAATCCTTATCACACCACAATGAGGAGACGCCGTAACAAATCACACCGTTACGGAATGTCACGCCACCATTGCCATAGTGACGCGCCTTTGGTACCCTTATTGGTGGATAATAGCTCGCATACCAATAAGAAACTCTACAATAAGACAATAACGATGAAGCAATAACAATACGACACTAACAATGATATATTATCAATAAGGAACTCTACAATGTATATAACAATAAACAATAAGTCAATGAACGAACTAAGTCTAACCCATCTAATTTAACTAAATAATATAAGACGTGAAAATAAAATTTTGTATTTTGTTTTGATGTGAAAAGACAAGGTTTTGGGACTAACGAAAATACAATATTTTGAAAAACAATATAGTTTGAGAAATTTTGATTTTAAAGTAAACAAGAATCCTTACTAAAGGGTACGAAGATCTCAATAACCAAATGTCGATAGAACCAATAATCGAAGACTAATAGGATAAAAAAAAGGAACCTTTTATTACGAAATATACGACAATATAACAATAAACATCCGTATAGAAAAGCTAAGAACCCGTATAAATGATTATATAGCGACAACTAGGTATAGATACCCGTACAAAAAGCTAAGAATCCATTCAAACGATTATAATAACGATATGAAAAAGTAGGAATCCGTACCTGGTTGGTCGAAAGTACTCTAGATGCTACCCGTACCTACTTCCCTTATGCACAATCTATCGAATATACAAAACTATGGTTAACCAAACCAACAATTATCTTTTCTAATCAACTTTAATTTTTCTTTGATTTAAATAATTGTTAATTCTTTCGAATATACGCATGTTTCCAAAACAGTGCAACCTAGCTTTTGTGCTTAATCAATCTTCAAGTTATATTTAATTAAGAGTTAATTACAAAAATGGTCCATGTGGTTATCATAGAATTTCAGTTTTGGTCCTTTAACTTTAAAAATTACAAAAATAGTCCCCGTGGTTGTCATTTTGTTTCACTTTTAGTCCTTTAGACTAACTGCAGTTAACTTTAACCGTTAGTTAAAGGGTTTTTTGGTCTATTCAAACATTATCCTTGTGATCAAACATTCAAAACCCGTTACATATGTTACCAAACACCCATTTCTATAATCTTATCACCAAACACCTAATTTTTTACTTTTTATTGATTTTAGAGTTAATTACATAAATGGTCTCTGTGGTTTACAAATGTCCTATGGCCAGTCTCTAAACTTTAAAAATTACATCTACAGTCCTCATGGTTGTAAATTTGTCCCAATGTTGGTCCAATTTTAACTAGGCCGTCCAAATTAACGTTAAGACCTATTTTATGTAAGGGTAAAAATGTCTTTTTACCCTTTTTTAATTATTAAATCATTATAAATCAATTAGTCAACTCTCTCTCATCTCTCCCATCTCTCTCCCTCTCTCATCTCTGTAAACTCTCTCTCTTACACTCTCTCCCTTCAGTGCACACAGCCACCACCACCCCCTCCACCGTATGCCGCGGCCTCCAACACCGCCACCCTCTCCCTCTGTTGGACTCGACGTTTCCTCTCTCTTTTGAACTATTCTATCAGTCCAAGACACTCTCCCTCTCTCTAGACTTCTCTCTATCTACCGAAACCACCACCACCACAGCCGTCTAACCACCATCACCACCGAAAGCCACCCTCGTGACCATCTAAACCACCATCATCACCGGATCTGAACCACCACCCCCGCCATCACCACCGTCTAAGAAAACCCTAAACTTGATCTCTGTCTTCGCCGTTGAAGACAACCACCGTAACCACCATCGCCGCTATCTCGTCGGTACTCAAGAGAGTTACAACAGATGTGAACCACCACCTTCATCGTTCATCGGAGCTGAACCACCACAACTACCATCGCGCCGGAACTCGTGATTTACAACGGATTTGAACATAAGTTCATGAAACCGAACAAAACCATAGGGACTGTTAGATCTGGGTTTCATGTATTACAAATGGACTAACATTGATAGATCTGGGTTTAAGGACTACTACAGATCAACGTTAACTGCTGTTAGACCTGAGTTTCATGTATTACAACACTCCCCATGTTGTAATACTTTAGGGTTTTGTTAGATATGTGGTTCTTTATAATGGTGGGTCTGGTGGTGAGAGAGAGAGACTGAGGCGATGGTGGCGTTGGTGTTGGGATTGAGAGAGAGAGAGAGAGACGCTTGGTTATTTGTGGCGGCGGCGGAGTCGTTTGGATGGTGGTGTAGAGGGTTGCGGTGATTGTGTTGGTGGATGGTGGAGCTTGAATGGTGGTGATGGAGGTTAAGGTGGCTTCTAGATGGAGATGAGAGAGATACTGAGTTGACTGAGAGAGAGAGAGAAGAGAGAGAGAGAGTTGACTGAGATGTAAATGATTTTAAATAATTTAAAAATTAAAAAGAGGGTAAAAATGTCTTTATACCCTTCAAAATAACAGGATTAACGTCAATTTAGACGGAGGGGTTAGGGGTGTAATCGAGCCGAGCCGACACAGTGCAAAGCTCAAGCTCGACTCGGTTCCTAAGCTCGAGGCTCGAAACTCGACTCGAGCTTGGTCGAGTTGTAATTAACAAACTCGAGCTCGACTCGGGTAAGTACTCGACATTCTCGAGCTCGGTTGAATTTTAGTTTAATAAAATTTTGCAACAATTAATGTTAAAACACATTCTGGAACTCTAATTTTGCATTTTCGAACAAAATTCAACAACTAACTACTTAGATACAAGTCCGAAAAGTTTAAATAACGAAAGCAACAACCAACAAGTCTATTATACAAGTTGTGGTAAAAACGATTAGTCGATTATAATAAAGGATTACATAACGAAATTTTGAGAATAGACTTCCAACACAAGCTGTAGCAACATGCTTCCATATATTTATCTGAAAACAATGAAGATAAAGTTCAGATTACATCTTAACCACAAAAAAAAAGAAAAAAAAAACAGCAGCAGTATTGTTAGTAAAAATAGCATCAGATAGTAACATGTTTCCCATTACTTGCTCTCTATGCAGATATACAAACAGCAAGCATAAGAAGACTTGAATCATATTGGTTTAGATAGAGAAGGTGGGTGGTTTACACTTTACAGGATAAAGAGGAACATCAAGCATCTTCTTTTATAGATCTAAACTAAGCAGAATAAAAAGACTTGAATAATATGGTAAAAACAACTTGAATGAAAATAAGCACATTTAGAAACAGCAACAATAAAAATACTAAAACCAACAATAAAAATACTAGAATCATCTGATTATAAACTATATCAATAGCAACAATCTAAAAGACTAAAAGCTGAAATCATATGTAAAAAAAAAACATATAGGAAAACAGTAACATTTTGAATTAACAACTTAAAACAACAATAACCTGATTCATATATCTAAAAAGCAACAAGACTGGTATACATTTAAACAACAGATAAATTTAAATAATATCTAGAATCTTAAACTATATCCATCAGTGTTAGACATTATCATCTCCTATTTTATATATTCTATCTCCCATGTGAAATTGATAAATAATAGCTGCAAAACGGAAACAAGAACGCTGTAATTTTTATTATCGTCATTCAACAGATTACAATGATGACATATATATACTTGAAGGGAAGCTCGATTAAATTTATGCTACAATCGATTAGGGTTAAAAAATGTGACTGGTTCAGAACTTCAGATGATATTTAAGCTTGACGTGCAAAAATATACTTACACTTAGATTTGCATATTGTTTTTCGTGAGTTTGGTGATGAATAACAGCGATTGATTAACAGGGAATGAGGGAAATGCTTCGTGAATCTGAGAATACCTTTCGTGAATCGTGAGATCGTTGGGGAAATGGAACAGGAAATGAGGGAATGCTTCGATTGCTACGGTGCTGTCGTGAGTCTCGTGAGTTGCTGTCATGAACAGGGAAATCGAAAATTTGAATTGTCGAAGGCTCGAAGCACATCTACGAAACGAACTGTCGAAGAAGGTCGAAGTATCGAAGCCTCGGCCCTCAGCGGCTGCTGAATCGTGAGAATAAGAAGGGAAATGGTTTGGAGGAATTAGTAGAAGCTCGATTAGGCTCGCGAGCCTGACGAGCTAAGCAATATGGAACTCGAGCTCGGCTCGAAACCCTACTCGAGTAGCTCGAGCTCGACTCGGTTCACTACGAGTCGATTTCGAGTATTTTCCGAGTCGTTCTCGAGTAACTCGCGAGCTATCTCGGCTCGATTACACCCTTAGGAGAGGTTATAAAAGAACCAACATTGATACAAATTGACAAGCACGGATACTATGGATGTAACTTGTAAAGTTTAGGAATCACCCGACACCCCTGAGAAATTTGGTAAACCGGACAATCTGTGTAATTAACTCTTGATTTTAATCACCTGTCACCTCCATTACTTTCACATCTTTCAAAAACACACACACATCCACTCTCTTTCTCTCTCGTTCCAGAGCAATACCGTAACCACCTCCTCACCGCCGGTCACACCAACACACGACTATCAACGCACCAACTCACTTTGTTTCTCTCTCTTCGATTTACACCGGTCACCAAACAGCACCCTCTCCGCCGGCCGCTGCTCTTGACCGTACAGTACCATCTCCGCCGGCCTATGCTCTTCACCGTACAGCACCATCTACGCCGGCCGCCGCCACTTCTCGTCACTGTACAGCACCATCTTCATCGTACAGCTGCGGTTTTCGATCTATGCATCGCCGCCATCGCGATCTCCACCGTTTGTGTGTGTAAAGGTGTCGCCCTCTCTTAGGTGACGACGGCGGCCATGGCGGTGTCGCTTCATAGTCCTTCTTCCGCCGGCCCATCATCGTACGACCACCACCACTATCTATCCATCGTCTCTATATTATCTTCTCTCTCAAAACCCTAAATCCTCTCTCTCTAGAAGCCCTAAATCAAGTTTTTGTTTGGGTTTTTCCTTAATTTCAGGTTCTATTTATCAGATTCTCGTTCTTTCGCTCAATCGATCTTGTAATAATGGTTGGGTTTTTGTTTCTTTCCTTCAATCGAGTTTGTCTTTGATTTTTAGCGGGTGTTCTTTCATTGGTGATCTTTTAATTGGTTTTAAGCAGGGTTCTAAAAGGCGCGCTATGGCGTCGTCAAAGCGTGAGGCGCTCCGCCGTTAAGAAATGGTCCTAGGCGTGAGTGCTAGGCGTTTTTTAAAAAAATGGTCATTTGCGCGCCAAATGGCGAGTTTTTTATAACTAGGCGCCAAAAAAATTATTTTTTTAAAAAAATTGAACATTTTTTATGCATTTTGCAATCGCGTCCATAGAACTTTTATAAATTTATATTTTATAATTTGTATATGTTATTTTGATCATCATTTCCGTAACTTTGTGTAATTAGTATTTTAATAATGATAAATTTGATATATATATATATATACAAAATCCCTTTCTTAAGTCACGCCTTAAAAAACGTTAAAGCTTCACCATGGCTCCTATAACTTGAGGCTTGACCTCGCCGTCACGCCACGTCTTACGTTATTTAAAACCATGGTTTTAAGGGAATAGGGTTTGTGGTTTTTAGGGTTTATACTTAAGAACAGGTACCATGAACAGTTGAACACCAAGTGTCCAGGTATACTTCAAAAACATACTAAAGATTAAAATTAATTATGAAAAGTAATCAGAACATAATAAAAATAAAAATTAATATATGAATATTAATCAGTAACTCATATGTATAAAAGTAATACTTAACAATATTAATTATTAATTAATTATTAGTTAATGGGAGAATCATCCATAATGTTAACATCACCTAAGTTAGGTGATGTCACACTCACAAACCATTTAAATAAGTAAATACTGAAATGACTAAATTATCTTTCATTAAAATGGTTTGTGAGTACGACATCACCTTGATGTTAACATTACGGATGATTTCCCCTTAGTTAATTTGTCAAATGGGTTAATTAATTATTAATTTAAAAAAAGGTAGAATAGTGTTAAACATTGTTTGGTAACAAAGATAAGTAAAGAATAGACCAAAATACCATTTAACTAATGGTCAAAGTTAACTGTAGTTAGTCTAAAGGACTAAAAATAAAACAAAATGACAATCACAATAATTGTTTTTGTAATTTTTAAAGTTAAAAGATTAAAACTGAAATTTTATGACAACCACATGAACCATTTTTATAATTAACTCTTTAATTAACAACATATAATTAAGCAAATAACTATTTTGACAGTGCTTCAACTGTTTGTTTTCAATACTTTATCTTTTAAAAGATAGCCCACGTCAATTTCAAAGATTTGCATTTATCGTTTGTAAATCCATTCTTGATAAACTTATAATGCTAATTAAAATTCTTGCATTAGCGTCGACACATGCATACATTTAACCTTAAAAGATAACTTGTTTGCGTAATTGTGGTGACCAAAACACGTAGGCCATTAGCAACAGCAGATTACGTTTTTCAACTCATCCCGCTTGCTTACCGCTTCAACGAAAACTTATAAATTTAAGGTCGACCGGTGGGTTCGTATTTAGGAGTAAAAAAACAAACAGAAGGAACATAGGATTTGAGTCGATATAAAGAAAACAGAAACAGGAAATTATAAAGGCCGGCTAACCTTACAATTAATCGCTGTTGAAGTGCGTGAAGCAGGACTATTCTCGGCTCTCCTTTGCTACCACGTACTTTGCTGCCGTTATTCGCCGATTTCTCTCAACCCTCACTCAAGTTTATCGTTTGTTGCGAAAGGGGGAACGTGATGGCTAGAAGCTATTTATTGATGGAAATTGGGAGAGATTCTCGGTGAGATGATAACCGATTGATCTTGAATTTCATTATCTTCTACACATTCAAGTTTTGAACGTATTATTTATCAAGAGTTAGGTAAAACTAGGTTTCAAGCCCGTGTAAACACATGCCAATATGTAAGATCTTCAATTCATACATACATGTTCTACAGTGTGTCGTTTTCATCAGCAATTTGCTACAAAAGATTAGTAAAACATAACATCCATTGTATATGAGAATATGTGGTTGTATGTATGTGATATTCTAAAGAGTATGGAAACCTTATACCATTTGATTTAATGTTGTTGGTTCCTAAGTGCGTATGACAATTAACTAATAATTTTTACATTTTTTTTAACTCATGGTTGTTTTTATTACTGTTGTAACTGGTTACATCAAGTATGATCATATAAAAGAACTTCTTATCACACCTAAATTCAATGAACCGTAAACCTATATGGTTGTCGGGATGTAATGATAACAATTGTTGTTTTCTTCGTCACATGAGTATTTCCGAATGCAATAATTTTGTATAGATATAATGAATTTAAAATATTTTTAAAGATTAGGTTCATAACAATAAAACTGAATTATTTTTTTGAAATTGACTAATTTTTACAAGTACACTTTAAGAATAATATACACACCAATCTTTCACAAGAGATAGTTCAAATTTGTACCTTACCCATTGGAGTCTCTTGATCAAAAAGAAAAGAAAAGGAATCACTAATAAGATAGCCAAAAGGTAGCAATATGCATGAAAAATCCTACATAACTACTTGTGTACGAAACTGAAAACAGTGCTCACCTCTTCACATTTGGAGCTTGTCTCTTCTTTCGATCGGCTTACAAGTTCTTTCAAATTGTTTCTTGAAAGTTCGAATCGCTGGATTTTCTCAGCTTCAGGCACACATGTATTCTCCTGCAAAGAAGTGTATCTTAGAAATTTCTAATCAGAAAGATAAAAATGTTATGAAATACATCCGCAGGTTAATGCAAGTCTAAAACTAAAACCAAAGCAAAGAATGGCTACAAATGAATTAAGTATCGGTTCATAACAATCACATTTCTGGTGAAGCAACAAAGCATTTTGTGATTATTAGGGTTAAAGGTGTTTTGGTAGCTTATCAAAAAGCTCCATAAGCCTCTAGCTTTACTCGCAACACAGAAACGATAAGAAGAAACTAAAACAAATGAACATGCCAATACAACAGAGGATACGATACTAAGCAAGCTCAAAGTTATTTGGAAGGATTGTACCTGCTCTATCTATCCATCTCTAAATTCGAATTCCCAAGGTTCATGTCTCTAATACTATTAGCTTGTTTTTTATTATCAGAATACTCAATATAATTTCCCTTATTTTATATAGAATGAATCATTTTCTAATAAATAAACCCTAAGTTATGCACTATGTGAAAATGATAAATAATAAGAGCCATGGAAGACAAAGTTAATGATAATAATAGCTACCACACTTACAATGAGCATCTTTTTTTAGCATCTTGGCATGCCACAAACTCATAACTGACAAGATTCATTCCATCCCGCAGAGATGTGACGATCGCTTATAAGCCCTTTAGGCAAGAACTAAGCACATATATATTTAGTCCATGAAAGCATATATGGACAAGAATTTTCGCCCATTTTAAAGACCTTACTGCCTTAGTGCCTCACATATCTAATCAAGCTCACAAGCTAGTTTCAAAAATTAATAACACATGAGGCATAAAGACTAAAATCATGTAATCGAAAGCTTTGTCTATAAGAAAAAAGAACAATAAACAAAGAGAACTACGGATCGGTACCAGTGACAGCATATAGTGCACATAAAGCCTGAAAATTCAGAGAGCGGTCCTGCATATATAACAAAATGATCTTCAAATCTAAAATCCTAGATACACATCAAGTATAGGGTGTATGTAAATATACACATGAACACAGCAAAAACAAATATGAAAAATGATAATAATAATAATAATAGTAGTAGTAGTAGTAGTATGTAAATATACACATGAACACAGCAAAAACAAATATGAAAAATAATAATAATAATAATAATAACACATGAGCAGTAAAACGGGCAGACAATTGAACTGAGCGAGTCGCTGTATGAGTCTCTATACTTGTCTGCTAGATCAAACACCTGATACAATTAATTATAAGATTAGCTTGTTTAATGAATTTACAGTTAATGTTACAGAAGAATGCAGGAAATGATGTTAAGCACAAAATTATCAATATTAACAACCGAACAACACCAATCATAAATCATAGATTATGAAGTTTAATCCAAAATTCAAACCTGACTGTCTGAATCACAAGAAGACGATAACCTGTTAGCTCCAGGGATTAAATTTCCATCAACGGTACACGATCCTAATGTCTGGGGTTGTACCCAATGAGCACCAACAGCAATCAGCACAGGTCCCACTGCAGGATATGCAGTAACTTTTCGATCTTTTATTACATCAGCAGCAGCCAAGATAAGCTGTTTGCTGCATATTGGAAATCAAAGGTTTTAATCAAACAATTAAGGGTTTCAGCAATACATAACAATTGCTACCAAATTGAGGAAAATTAGTTGCAGGATGATCAAGAAAGCTCATCACAATCATCCAAGTTCATAAAATGAAAAATGCAGATCAAGCTAGCATATATTAAAAGCAATATACCTTAGTTTTATGTTACACGCAGATGTATACACCTGATATAAAACGGGTACTAACAGATTCAATCAAGTAAACATCGAATCCAATACCCAATTCAAAAGACTCATAGAATTCTGAATTTCTTTATATATTTTACTATATGATTCACTAATTCCTAGCCACAAACAAATATAGTATATCAGACAAAAATCAAGATAAAACATCTTTAGTGGAAAGCCAAACCTGGAAAAATCCATATTCACCTACAACATGCGCGAATAATACATCTGAGTCACGGATACCAGAAGAAACTAAGCACTTCATATGATCCAGTATCGGACGAAAACACTAATTAGTTGTACAATTTACAAACACCTTTTAACTCTTTTTTTTATTAAAACTCAAAAGTAATAGAAGTACTCACTTCAGGAAACTTCTCAAAATTCTGAGTATCCAGTTCTCCGGTGACAATGGGTTTATAGGCAGCTTCCATTTCATAAAGCATATCCCACTTCACTCCTTTAAACCATGGGTGTGCCGAGATGCAGAAGCTTCAAAACTGTTGAATTTTCCAATATTCAATTAATAATTTCAAAGCTCAACAAAAGCCCCAATTTAATGAACATCATCGCTTAGGCAAACAGTTGCTTCGGTTGCCTTTGCAGAAAACGGAAGGCTCTTCAGGGGTATTTCTTCTCCCGGCGACAGTCATACAGCCGCCGTAGGTTCTTTCTTCTCCGGTGTTTTTTTTTCTTTGCGCCGTCGTCACTGTTGGGCTCTCGTTGTCGTCGTCTTCGGTGGTGCTCCACGTTCACCATCTCATGCCTAACTTAATGATCTTCAAAAAAGAAAATCAAGTGTCGCCTCATTGAATGAGAATAAAAAAAAGAAAATGCCCTCATCTAATGTAGAAGTCAAGCCCCAATCTCATGCCACATCACCTAGAATGACTAATTAGCTTTAATTTTAGAAATGGGATGTAATCGACAATGTCAGGTCAATAGGGCTGTAAACGAACCGAACGAACACGAACGGAGTTTGTTCGTGTTCGTTCGTTTAACTTTAGTCAAACAAATAAACGAACAAGAACGGATAAACGAACGGAAATATGTGTTCGTGCTCGTTTTTTTAACTTTAGCCGAACAAATAAACGAACACGAACGGTAAACGAACGAGCATGTGTGTTCGATTCTTTAAAGGATTGCTTAGTTCGTGTACATATTTGTTCGCTCATTTAAGTGATAAACAAATAAACACACACTAAAATACAAATCCAACATTATTAAACACAAATAAATACTATATTTAAAAACACACACATATAATATAAATATATATATTTCTATAAAATATAACCAAACATAAACGAACGGATAACCGAACGTTCACGAACATAAATGAACGAACGAGAGCTCTGTTCGTGTTCGTTCGTTTAGTTAAACGAACGGAAAATCTTGTTCATGTTTGTTCGTTTATTAAACAAACGAACATAAACGAACTTCCCGCCGAACAATTTCACGAATGGTTCATAAACGTTTTGTTCGTTTACAGCCCTACAGGTCAGCATGGATACATTCTGTTTTATATAATAGATAGATAGATAGATAAATAAATAAAGATAGATAGATGGATTAGGTGATAGGGCTTTAATTAGATGGTCTAATTTAGTCCACTTACCCTCCAAATGGCCCATTTAATATCTTAAGATTTTTTTTTATATAAATTATTCTTATCGTTAATATTTTCAGGGAATTATAACGAGGCAGTAGTTAAAACCTAATCGCAGACCGATTATTCATCTTTTAGGTGAAATTCATTGGTAGGTTGTTACTCTATTACGGAGACAAAAGGCGGGAGAGAGTTTGAGGCAAAGCAGGAATACTTATGTAACTATGTATGTATATCTATACTAGTTAAGTGATCTGTGTATCAAAACGAAATAATATATACACGGGATGATATAAATCAATTTTAAATTTATATAGTTTTAAAGTGTCATAACATATAGTAAACATAATTACAAAGCATAGATAGAAAAATAAAATCTCGTAAGAAAATAAGAAATACATAACCATTACAGAATTTTGAAATCCATACATAAGATTATTATTAAATTTTCTATAAAATCTCTTTATAAACAACATTCATGGTTTTATTAGTGGGTTTCCTTCATCATCGCAAATTAAAACTTTTAATCACTCCTTACTTTTCACTTGAGAAACCGTCACATATAACTATCAATGAGTAAAACGTTTATTTTTAATACCTTTATAAATACTCTTTTTAAGAAATATAAAGTTACATTACACGTCTAAAAGTTTTTACTATAATATTAATGTGTTTCTCGTGATGGAGCTTTATCCCGACATTGTAAAGATATAAGTGTAATATTATTGTCGATATTATAATATCAAGTGTTTTAAAAATATTTTTATTAGCCAATTATATATTTGAATATTTGAAATTGTAAACTAAATTTATTAAAAGTTAAATAATAATGACATTCATATAAGTATACACAAATTAGATCGCATAAAAATAAGATTCTAACATAGAATAGATTATGTCTATACATACGTAAATCACTTAAGTGTAATTTATTATTCAATTAAATATAATTGAAAACACGATATCTCACTAGATTCAAATATCCATGTAATAATAACTTTTATTTTATGTTTCAAGTTATTAGTTAAAAAATAAGAAAACTTAAACAATTAAAAAAATTATATAAAATTTCAAGTTGTATGTACAAAACTCACTATCATGACAGTTGTTTCACTACCCAGTTTTTATGTAGAGTTCTAGTTTCTGAAGGGTGTTATTTACTCACAACCTACAATCTATCTATCTATATATCTATATATAAGGCATGCAAATTTTCCAAAAATAACCATAAATTGAGTCTTAATTAACCAATCACAACCTTCAATTTCAAAATTATTTCATTCTCAAAACAATTTTGGAATGATTAAAAATCGTGGATATATATGAGTAATTTGAATTCAATTAAAAATCTATTGAGAGGGGGTTAGATGAAAATTATGAGGGGGTTTTATAAAACATATGAGGTGGTTTTAAAAAAATGTGAGGGGTTTTATAAAAATTATATACTAATGTAATTAATTATAAGTTGTTTATAAATTATGTTTAGTAACTTGTGATATATTTTGTTTAGAAAAAAAATAATTATATATTTACGACCGTCTCATTTTTCTCTACGTTTTGGTATAAATTTTATTGTAATGTAATATGACACTTTTTTGAAATTAGTATATTCTAATCACAAAGGTGATATTTCATTTGCTGCATTATTTTTATTTGAAAATTTTAATATCTTAAATACACTTCCGAAATACCCGTGCGTGCACGAATCAATAAACTAGTTAATTTTAAAAAACTCTAATGGTAGTGGTAGTTTTGTAAACAACTTTATGCCACTAACCATTAGTTATAGTATATTTTTTAATTCTTCTTATCGAAATACCAAGAAATCAGAGATTATATCGACTATATTATGTAGAGGGAATAACTATAAAAGACGAATAAAACATACAATAACTACTTAGATGTTGATAAAAAAATTAAATTATACTAATTTTTTTAAAAACCTCATATTCCGATAAAATTTATATCAAAACGTAGTAAAAAATGAGACGATTACAAATATATAATTATTTTTTCTCAAAACAAAATATATTTGAAGTTATTAAACATAATTTTCTAACAACTTTTAATTAATTACATTAATATACAATTTTCTTAAAACCCCCTCACATATTTGATACTACCCCCTAAACAATTTATATTACACCCTTTTTAAATCCAAGAAACCTTAAGGAAATTGTACAATTATGACGTAAGCAACCTCATTTTTCAGTTGGTGAAGATTTTTTAGGGAAGATTAGAAACCATTTTGTTTTAATAAGTATATAAAATTATTATCAATAATAACTAATAATAATAATAATACTAATAATAATATAATATGTATATATACCTTAAATTCATTCGGAACTGAATTTTGGACGGATAAAGGAGTGGAGTTGACAAGAATGAAATGGAAGAGTTAATTAAATGGAATTTCATCTAACATGTTTTTTTGTTTAGCTAGAATAAAATGAATAGTTAGTATATGATATTTGAAATGAAATAAATTTTAGTAGAAGAAAAAATTAAGAAAAAAATATGAGCTTGTAAATTTCCATTAAATAAGAAAAAGAAAACTTATATGCACTACAAGAAAAATACGTTTTTGCCACGTGAACTTTTTGCGGCGACATATGTCGCCGCTAAAAACCCGCTAAACGACAAAATTTGGGGCCCACTACCATCTGTTTTAAAGATGTCGCCGCACAAAGGTTTTAGCGGCGACACGTAGCGCCGCTAAAAGGCTTTCCCTCTTTTTTTTCCCACCGAAAACCATGGCGGGATTAGTTCCCCCCTAAAATATTCATCGTCGCCGCAAAAGGATTTTCTTATTTTATTTATTTAATTAAAACGAATTTCGATTTTCTTTATTAATAAAATATATATGTCGCCGCTAAAGGCCACATGTCGCCGCTAAAGGCGTCGCCGCAAAAATTTTTACGAGATATAGGGTTTTTCAGCTTTCTTTCTGCCATTTACGTGCTCCCGTCTCTCTCTCTCCCGAAGCTCTCTCTCTCGAAACCACCGCCGGCCGGAGCCTCTCTCAGCCGTGGAAACCGCCGAGCCCGGAGCTCTCTCTCACTCTCGTCGAACGCCTCTCGCCCCCGCTCCCTCTCACCGTCGAAATCGCCGCCGCCTCTCACCACCCTTCTTCCTCCGCTGTTCGGCCTCCTCCTCCGGCGCCGGCGACTCGTATTTGAGGTAAAAATCCCCTTTTTTTGTTTATAAATCTAGGGTTTTTGTTTTTAGATTCTTATATGTTTGTGTTTTGTTTGTTACAAGTTATCTCCTCCTTCTCTATTAGCCGCCGCCGTCGACCACCTTCTGCCGCCGCCGGTCAGAATCTTTCCACCGCCTCCGTCGACCTCCTCCTCCCCAAAGAGGGGGGGTCTCGCAGGCACACCAACTGCGTCGAGATCCTCCTCCCAACATGGATCAAAGGGATTGGGATTTGTACGTCGACTATTATATTGGGGATAAAACCGTTCAACGCTCTATTGCGAACACGCAAGTTAGGGCGCAGCAAGTACATCAAAGCTTGCATGGTCGGAGATCATACTGTCAGTATCGCTTCGAGAACGTAAGTCTATTTATCTCTAATTCTTAATTTTGATTGATATAATGATTGACCCGACCTGTTTGTGTGATATATTAATATTTATTTAGTATATAATGGTCGAGCCGTTTGATTGATATAATGATTGACCCGACCCGTTTGTGTGATATATTAATCGTTATTAAGTATATAATTATTGACCCGTTTCATTTGTTTATAGCGTGACCCGGAAACACAACAACCCCCAAGCTTGATCGAACAATATATGACAAACCATTCACGCAATGGTGTCTTTACATCCTCGGATGTTGAAGAAAATCATGTAAGTAATTATTTATACTTCAATAAAATTATTTATAAAATCTGATTTTATCTTATTTATACACAGCGCCGTATGGTTTTCATGAGAGACAATCAAGTCGGGAGTGAGAACCCTATGAGCGAAGAAGATATTTTGAGGGCGGTGTTGGGTGAACGTCGAGGACACGTTCGTGGGGTTGGAAGAACATTAAGTTCTTCATCCGTATCTGCTGCACAATATACCGCTCAATCCCAGCCTACGGAGAGATTATATTCACAGGCCGAGGTAGATAACATGTTAGGGGATGTCCGGCAGCAGCTACAGTCTCAAAGCGAACAACTGCAGCAGCTACAGTCTCAATCTCAACGTACATCCGATCTCTATGATATATTACAGGCGGCAGGTATAAATACTAATATTTCCTCAAGATCCGGACGTCAACCAACCACCGACTTGGCTGATATTGAAGAGTCTAGTGATGAGGATTAGATTATATGTTTGTTAGGCGAGTACTTGTGATTGTTTAAAAACGTTTTTGTTAACTTTCAAACTATCGTGTGTTCTACTTCGTTTGTTATTACGATTAGATACTTGTTTGTTAAATCGTATTGTTATACTTGTTGTTGAGTTCTGAACAGCAGGTTTTCTGAATATTGCCCGGTTAAAAACGGGTGGAAAACGCAAAATGCAGCAAAAGCTGCTGATTTTATTTTTGCCTTTTTGCGGCGACACTGACGTCGCAAAAAGTACACATGTCGCCGCAAAACGTCCTTAAAAAAGAAATTATATATTTAATAATTAAAATTATACGTCGCCGCAAAAAACAAATGTGTCGCCGCAAAAAGATTTTATTTTAATTTATTTTTAAATTATATGTCGCCGAAAAAAAATATATGTCGCCGCAAAAAAGTATCCACGTGGCGGAAGGTGGTCCCGTTGAGTGTCGTCGCAAAACGTAAAAATTGACGTCGCAAAATGTTATTTGGGACGAAGTATTTGCGGCGATCTTTTTGCGGCGACATGTCGCCGCAAAATATGTTTAGCGGCGTTATTTTGGCTTTTAGCGGCGACAAATGTCGCCGCAAATGGTGTTTTTTTTTGTAGTGATGTAAGAATGAATTTTTTTAAAACATAGGGAATCATATTCAATACATAAAGATCCATTTTATCCTACATGATGATACGTATACATATTTTTCATTACGTCGGAATGAAATATTTCATTCTATCTTCCACTACTTCATACCAAACATTACCTAAACTTTTTAAAAAAAATAGAACACACATAATCTCTAAACATATTTTTAAAGTATACCTTTTGTTCATACGGAGAGTAAACCCCATAACTATGGGAAACACCTTTCTAACATCTTGGTAATATTGGGGCTACAAGCCTTTGGTGATTAATCTCTAAACTTAATATGTAAAATCTCTTTCAATATAAATAGCAACTTACGCTAGGAAGTTAATCTCTCTACTTTATCGTAGAGATAAGTTTTCTATGTTTTACCTATATATCGTAACCATTATTATGAGATTGAATAATTTTTCGAGAGATCTACACTATGTTAATGTTCAAAGTAAAAACTATCTTAACTTAAGGTTTTGTCATGGTTATAGTGTGTATGCTTGTGTATCTTGTGCGTGATCAACAAGCGATTGAACATAAGTAGTAATCGACGAGATGCCACTATCTCACATATTAGACACGTTTGTCTTGTTCGAAAAAATAGGAACATAGTTGACCAAATTCCTGTCATATTCAACTATATAAATAAGATATGACTTCATTGATCATTGTTCATGATTGACATATATAAACAATTTCTGACATATCTAAGCCAAATATAGATATGATTGGCCTAGAAGAACAAAGTATGACAGTGACAGACTTAATGTTGACACTAGTTAATTAATTGAACCTTTGCATGTCATTCAATGAACAATGTCGACCTTGCTTCACTTATTTGAACCAGGTATAATCTTGGCTGACCAATATTGATCGCAATTAACTTATGTCATTTCAAGTTTAAGTAACTACGTATGATTGTAATTCACCTATGTCTACTCTTACATTACATTGATGGAACAATGTTGATATTGACTCACTAATTTGAACAGAATAAAATCTTCTTTGTCTAATGGTGATCATAATTCATGTCTTTCATTTTAAACTCCACATATGATCATAATTCACCTATTTAAACCGTGCAAAATATGATCATAATTCATTTTAAGTTCCAAGTATGATCATAATTCACCTATTTTAAGTTCCAAATATGTTCATAATTCACGTCTTTCATTTTATCGGTCAATTAAAATTTTGAAATCGTTGCAAAATCTCTTGATGATTAGCTACAATTTAGAGACAAAATTTTCCGGTGTTTTATACAGTTTAGAGACGGATTCTGTCCGTGGCTAATTTGCAATAGATTAGCGACGAAAACACTAAAAACCGTCTCTAATTTGTCGCTAACTAGCTACATTTTAGAGACAGAATTTTCTATCCCTAATTTGAGACGGATTTGCGACGGACATAGTTTATATTTATTAAATAATTATTAAATTCTGAAAACCTTCTCTAATTTGTCGCTAATTAGCTACATTATAGAGACAAATTTTATTCGTTTCTAATTTGCCACGGTTTAGCGACGAAATGGCAAGTAATTACAAACCGTCTCTAATCTGTCTCTAATTAGCTATGTTTTAGAGACGGAATATTTTTGTCTCTAATTTTCCACGGATTTGCGACGAAAGTAGTATATTAATTTTAAAATTAAATTTTTAATCAAATCTGTCGTTAAATTGTGACTAATCCGTGGCTAAATAGCGACAGATTTTGGGCGTCTCTAAAATCCGTGGCTAATCAATAGTTTTCTAGTAGTTTTCATCGAACACGTTTTGTGCAGTACAAGTCTAAGAAAGAAAAATCGATAAATAAAATCTAAAACCTATCGAAACCTGATCCCGGAAAGAAGATGATAAATAACAAATAATCAATGCCTAAACTCAAAAAGAAAGAAAATTGTATCAGATGAAGCATAAAACGAATAATAAAGAGGCTGAGTAGGTCGGTCATGCAACCGAAAGACGAAATAGTACTAGTTAAAGGTGGTCAATGATCTTACCTTGATCAATGAAATTGGAACTTACCTATGATTAAATCGGAGACGAAGGTAGTATAAAGAAGAGCCGTCTCTGCAAATGAACATATTGATTCATAAAGATCAATATATTGATTATTCAGAAACATGATTGAGTAAGAGGATCATCTGCCTGTTAAGTTGCAATCGAAGTTTAAGTTGCTTGGGGTCTAACTTCATCACCCGTTACTAAAATAAGAGAACAAAAAGGCTTTGAAAACCATTTATAAAATATAACCTACATGACAACATACTCCTTAACAATAACAAAATATAACCTTTATTCAACAACAGAAAAAGTTAATATATATCAGTATTAATGAAAGAACATATATACTTGTGACTTTAAATCAACTCTACAAAATTTCAGATGATGAAAACATCAAACCAATAGTTTGCCACAGGTAAGAATGTATTAAGCATTTCATCGAACACTGTCTACATCATTTATTTTTCAAGGAATTATACTTAAAGCATAACATTGGATTAAGCATTTCATCAACAAAGCATTTCATAGATTGGCGAAGCAACCATTTGTTGAGTAAAACAATCATCACTATTACACACAATGTAATGGAGACCGGTTATTTGAGTTATGGAGACCGGTTTTAGAGGAGGTCTTTATTAGATGGGCTCTCTATGAGAAATCACATGGAGACCGATATGCAAACTAGTCTTTTATAATAGTACATGAAAACCGGTCCTCATGATAAAACAATTGAAACCTGTTTTTATTTAATAACCGATCTTCATATCATTTTTTAGTAAAAAAAATTACTATATTTTCTTATCATAAAGATCAGTTTTTATGTAATAACCTGTCTTTATTTATTTATATATTTTTTTAAATTGTTTTTTCATTTTTTTCCTAGTAATTCAACACTATACCACTAAACCTAAAAACAATAAATTTAAAATATTACTTAAAAAATTACTACAAAACCGAAGAAATTAAATAAAACCATAATCAATCATATTATGTTACAAATGATAATAAACCATAATAATCATACTATCATACAAATAATAACTTAAATATACAACTAGTGAATAATGTTCCAATCATATTTAGTATAAAAGGTAAACAATCAATCCTTCAAAAAATTCATACAGGGAATAAGAAATTAAAGTGAAGTGGTAGAAGATGTCCAATTTGGTCCAGTTGAAACGCCCGTCTTACCGATCTGCATTTCACAAACAAAGCACCATCATTTTAACATAACAAACATGGAAGGGCAAAGGAGTCTACCTTGATGCCAAATTGGTCAGCTCCTAGCAATTCATTCATCTGATCACTAGCTTCAAATTATTATTAATTACTGAAAAATAGCAATTCATTCATCTTATCTAGGCTGACAGTAACATCTTTAGAAGGGCTTGTCTTGACCATCCTCACCACTTCCCTCGAAGGGTTTGTCATGGCCACTCTTTTTCTGACCATTGACCACTTCCCCCGATCGAAGGGCTTGTCATGGTCCGTCTAAACATATAATACATAAAATATCAACGTACTGTTACACTAAACACGCATAGATAGTGTTAGAACTATAATCCAAATATGAAATCTGGGAAACTGAATCTAATAAACACCGGCCAGTAACGGGTCAATCTATAAAAAGTTGAAGTGTCGATAAGATTTCCAGGAATTCAAGTAATCCGTTACCATAACCACTCGTCACGAAACGCAAGCCTCCGTCACTTTTACTTGTCGCTAAGGCCTTATATACTCATATCCCCCACTTGTGATGCAAACGTACACACATTCTTTAGCGACCAAACCCCACGCACACTAACCCTAGGTTGTCGCTAACATGAACTCATATGAAACCCTACTGCCCATCTAAACATGCAACACACACAAGTATGTGATCAGCCTACCCACCCTTAATTACGTACCTTGTTTCACAATTCCAAAATATCATCACAAGCCTCTGTAACTTTTTCTTATAGCTTTGCTCCCAATTTGGTAACATTCATTTAACCTTGATTAGTTCCACCAAGTACCAGTAATTCATAAAAACAAGAATCGTTGGTTAACTTCTTAATTTATATATTCGATCTCTCGCATCTTATATCCAAATGATGCTAACATCATCATTCCCCTTCTTTAAAAATTCTCCACCAATCACAACCCTTCATTTTAAAAAAAGAAATTAAAAAAATGGATAATAAAAGCATTATGACATCACATAGGGCTTCAAATTCTAAGTCTTCATCGATTACCTTTGCATAATTACGTTAATTGGAAGAGGTAGAATGTAAATTGTTAAGGGGTAGTATGAAATATGTGAGGGGGTTTTAAGAAAATTGTATATTAATGTAATTAATTATAAGTTGTTTGAAAATTATGTTTAATAACTTCAAATATATTTTGTTTTGAGAAAAAATAATTATATATTTGTAATCGTCTCATTTTTATCTACGTTTTGATATAAATTTTATCGGAATATGAGGTTTTTTAAAAATAAGTATAAATTAATTGTTTTATCAACATCTAAGTAGTTATTGGACATTTTATTCGTATTTTATAGTTATTCCCTCTACATAATGTAGTCGATATAATCACTGATTTCTTGATATTTCAATAAAAAAAATTAAAAGTATACTATAACTAATGGTTAGCGGCATAAAGTTGTTTACAAAACTACCACTACCGTTAGAGCTTTTTAAAATTAATTGTTAGTTGTGAGTAAATAACCCTTCAGAAACTAGAACTCTACATAATTACTGGGTAGTGAAACAACTGTCATGATAGTGAGTTTTGTAACTACACATACAACTTGAAATTTTATATAAAAATAGTAATTGTCTAAGTTTTCTTATTTTTTAACTAATACCTTGATACATAAAATAAAAGTTATTATTACATGGATATTTGAATTCAGTGAGATCTCGTGTTTTCAATTATATTTAATTGAACAATAAATTACACTTAAGTGATTTACGTATGTATAGACATAATATATTCTATATTAGAATCTTATTTTTATGCGATCTAATTTACGTATCTTAAATGAATGTCATCATTATTTAACTTTTAATAAAGTTAGTTTACAATTTCAAATATTCAAATATATAATTGGCTAATAAAAATGTATTTAAAGCACTTGATATTATAACATCGACAATAATATTATAGTTATGTCTTTACAATGTCGGAATAAAGCTCCATCACGAGAAACACATTAATATTATACTAAAAACTTTTACACGTGTAATGTAAGTTTATATTTCTTATAAAGAGTATTTATAAAAAGTATTAAAAATACACGTTTTTACTCATGGATAGTTATATGTGACGGTTTCTCAAGTGAAGAGTAAGGATTGATTAAAAGTTTTAATTTGCGAGGATGAATGAAACCATACTAATAAAACCATGAATGTTGTTTATAAAGAGGTTTTACAGAAAATTTAATGACAATCTTATGTATAGATATCAAAATTCTGTAATGGTTATTCATTTCTTATTTTCTTACGAAATCTTATTTTTCTATCTATGTTTTGTAATTATTTTTACTATACGTGTCATGACTCTTTATAACTATATAAATTTTAAATTGACTTATATAATCTCGTGTTAATACACGGGTCGCTTAGCTAGTATTAATTAATTTGATACACAACACATAATCATATTCCTTTGTAATTTGCAAACTGTATTACGTACGTACTTTTTCACGACCTCGCACAGTACACATTAATGTTTTTCTTTATGAGATCCAATAGCATACGCACACCACACATAACTTAATTAGGGTACGTCTTCTATCCAATACACCTGCCCCACTCACTGCTCATGCAATCGACCACAAGTACTCTCTGTCCTCCTATCCCACCGAATACTATAAATATATACAAAGCATGGTTTGGATACTTACTTGATTATGGATGAAGGTGATGATTGCTAACCCTTGATTTGGATACTTACTTCTCCCAATTGCTAATTCCCTAACTGCGCCTCTCAATCTCTTTCTGATACACTTTAATTCTCAGCCGATACAACCCAAACACGTACACTAATACACTATATGGGGATTAGGGTTTAGGTGGTTAATAAGTTACTATTTGACTCCTTTAGTCCCTAAACAACTTTATTACTAGTCATTTAACACTTCAATTTTTCCCTCAGTTTTATTTTCCCCAGCATCAAAGTTTCCCTCTTAAATTTTATTTTCCCACATCTTATAATCTTATCTTATATCTTATAATATTATTAAAATAAATAAAATCGAAAAAAATTAAATAATTTGTAAGGGTTTAAATGTAAATTATTAGGGGGTAATATATGAAATATGTGAGGGCGTTTTAGAAAAATTGTATATTAATGTAATTAATTATAAGTTGTTTGAAAATTATGTTTAATAACTTGTAATATATTTTGTTTAGAATAAAAATAATTATATATTTGTAATCGGCTCATTTTTATCTACGTTTTGATATAAATTTTATCGAAATATGAGTTTTTAAAAAAATTAGTATATTTTACTTGTTTTATCAATTGAGAGCAACGTGTAGGGAATTATTAGACATTTTATTCATCTTTTATATTTATTCCCTCTACATAATATAGTCGATATAATCACAGATTTCTTGGTCTTTCGATAAAAAGAATTAAAAATAGACAATAACCAACTGTTATTGGCATAAAGGTGTTTACAAAACTATCACTACCATTTAAAGCTTTTTAAAAATGATTGTTAGTTGTGAGTAAATAACTCTATGTAAACTATAATTCTACATAAATACAAGGTAGTGAAACAACTATCATGTTAATGAGTTTTATAACTACACATACAACTTGGAATTTTTATATAAAAAATTTAATTGTCTAAGTTTTTTATTTTTTAACTAATAACTTGGTACATAAAATAAAAGCTATTACATGGATATTTGAAATTCGGTGATATCTTTTGTTTTCAATTATATTTAATTGAATAAAAAATTACACATAAGCGATTTACGTATGTACAGACAAAATCTATTCTATGTTAGAATCTTATTTTTTGGTGATCTAAATTGCGTATACTTATATAGATGTCATCATTATTTAACTTTTAATGAATTTAGTTTACAATTTCAAAGATTCTGATATACAATTGACTAATAAAAATGTCTTTAAAGTACTTGATACTATAACATCAAAAATAATATTATAGTTACGTCTTTACAATATCAGAATAAAGTCCATCACGAGAAACACATTAATATTATACTAAAAACTTTTAGACGTGTAATGTAAATTTATATTCCTTAAAAAGAGTATTTATAAAAAGTATTAAAAGACATGATTTCACTTGTAGACAGTTATATGTGACGGTTTCTCAAGTGAAGTGTAAGGAGGGGTTAAAAGTTTTAAATTGTGATGATGAAGGAAATTCTAATAATAAAACCATGAATGTTGTTTATAAAGAGGTTTTACAGAAAATCTAATGATAATCTTATGTATGAATTTCGAAATTCTGTAATTGTTATTCATTTATTACGAGATTTTATATTCTTATCTATGATTTGTAATTATTTTTACTATATGTGTTCATCTTATCTTTAATTCGGTAGCAATATAAAAGAGTAGGAGCCGGTGGAGGTAGCAAATCCGAGAAGGGAATGAGAATTGGATCTTCCACGGTCATTAAGTAGTTGATTCACTCATGCTCAAAAACTTCATAAAGACTACGCAGTAGCAACCCATCCAAGTAAAACTTAAGGTGATTCAATGTTAAAAAAAGGAATTCAAGAAAGAAGATCTAACCATCAAAAATGATGATTTCAAACAAAACATGTCAACCACATAGAATAAATGGAAAAAAGATAAAACAAATATGAGCATATGGAAAGAAGAAGCAAAACACAATATAAAAGAATGTTTGCAACAATATGTATTCAATTCGTTAATCTGATGAAGTCTACAAAATGAAAAAAAATCAGCAAAAGGATATATAGTATTAGTCTCATAGATATAAGAGTGGACACCAAATAGCTTATTTGAAAGTTAAGACACGGTAACCAAGTGTTACCCATAAAGATTAGTGCACGTAGCCTCACAAGATTGCTGACACGCCAGAATTTGAGGCAACAAACACTTGTTGACGATTGAAGGAGCATATATAATTTTGAGTCCCTATATGGCATAAAGTGTGATAAAAAAAATCCCTCAGCAAAAACCTTTGTAAACCAAATTTAAGAGATAAAGAGATAAAGAAACACAATCCACTGCGAATAACTTTACGTGAAATACTGCCATGTTTTTTAATCTGCCACCAAACAAACAAAAAAACATTATAAGCCACCATCAATATATCAGAAGTGTTCCGGTAAGTAGATTTGTGTTATAGAACTATCCTTAAGTTTATTAGGTATTTTTTTTACTTTAACTTGAATTTTTTGCAGCTTGGAACCTTGAGTGAAGATTACCAAATATTTGCTTAGTTGAGAGTAAATCGATAAATTATAAAGTAACGCAACAGATTTCAAGGAATCACCATTCAGTTTTCTTACACATTATAAGAAATTTTAACAATAGAGTCAATTTCAATTCTTATTTTAAAATTCCTATTTTGCAGTTAATTCAAAATCAAGCAAGAACATTGAAAACTAAATGACAAGAGCAGAAATATTGAAAAATAAATTGCATATAAACAAATATGAAATTGTTAAAAATTCTAATATATTTAACACCTAATAAAGGCAAAACCTTATAACGCATACAGTGTTGAAGCATACAAGATGTATATGTAAAGGATACAAAGAAAAATGACATAGAATACATAGCAAAGAATCAGGTAAGAATGCTAAGTAAATCGAACTTGTGCTAATAAAATATAAGCCGAACCACTAATCTGATGTCCACATAAGATCCACCACTCAACAGTCTACTGCTGAATTTGAGCCATCAGCTAACGACATAATCCCAAATTCTAATCGAGTGCTCCATCAGCCAAATTTTCCATTCTCGGTGTTGTAAAAATAAAATTCTCAAATACAACTGAGAAATTATGTACGCCTATTTAAACTGAGAATCGTTCCTCATGAAATGGATGATGCAACCAACGAAAAAGGTTTTAAGGATCTTACCTAAGATGAAATCAGTGATATAGGCGAATGTAGAACCCTGGAAAAACGAACCCTAGTTTGATGAAATTGAAATCAGTTAAGAAAGTGAAACAAAAGATGGGAGATGATAATCGAACCTAATCGAAGATGAAGTGGCGATGGTGCAATCTTAGCAGAGAGCGACTGAAGATCAGAGATGGAGAAACGGGATATGAGGAACTTATCTTCTCCTATTGTTTGTAAGCGAGTGAAGAATCATGGTTTTTGAAGGCATCCGTTGCAAGTTCGTAGGGAATGAGGAAACGGCGATTGAGGGAGACTATGTATCAAAGGAGGTGGAAGTCGGGTTAAGTGGGTACCCGAATCAATAGATGACCCGCGTGTTTTCTAAAATGGGTACTTTCAAAAAAAATTTGAAAAATTGAAAGATTCTGAAATTAGAGGTTGTGACTGATTTTCGTACGAGAACTGCGAGAACCAATCTGAGCCGTCCAATTCCCCCTCCTTTAATGTCATTGCTCACCCATGAATTCTTCACATGCACCTTGCCACACTTGATCTCCTCCACGCTCTCCATCCATAAACTTCCCATATCCATGGAACGGCTGAGATTGGTTCTCGCAGTTCTCGTACGAAAAACAGTTCTCGTTTAAACCCCTCCCCTATATATATATATATATATATATATATATATATATATATATATATATATATATATATATATATATATATATATATATATATATATATATATATAGGAAAGTTTAAATGAGAATGAGAAATTAATTAAGAATGGGAAACTAAATCTTAACCGTTCATTTTGTAAGTGGAATTAATGGATGGATAGCGTGGGGGAATCGAGTGTGGCATGGTGCATGTGAGGAATTCATGGGTGGACAATGATATTGAGGGAGGGGATTTGGACAACTGGGATTGGGTCTCCCATTCTCAACTAATTTAAGGTTCTCATTTGAACCTCCCAATATATATATATATATATATATATATATAGGAAGAAGTTCCATGAAGAACCATTTTTAGTGCGAGAATCAATCTGAGCCGTCCAATTCCCCCTCTTTCAATGTCATTGCCCACCCATGAATTCTTCACATACACCCTGCCACACTTGATCCACCCACGCTCTCCATCCATGAATTCCATTTATCAAATCAACGGCTAGAATTGGTTCTCGCAGTTCTCACATTAAAATCGGTTCTCAATGGAACCCTCCCCTATATATATATATATATATAATCGAGTAACATCTAGATGATTACATACCACTTAACAACGTTTGTGAAGCACGTTTATGGTCACAAGCAATTAATAATGATCAATCTTTATAAACATCTACCGAGATGTACAATATTGGTATTAACATATTATCTTCTAATATAAATAAAATACTAATTTCAAATAAATTCTATTAGATAATTTTAGTCATTAAAGTTAAATAAAAAATTTAATTACCAAATCTTAGGTTCTGTTTTGTTGTAGAAAAATATTCTCTTTTTCTAGAAATTTTTTTAAGAAAATGAAAAACCATGAAAACTTGTTTGGTTGATACAATTTTCTAAAAATTTTCATGTTTTATAATTTTCTAGAATAGAAAATGAAAACTCCATCGTTTTTACCAAACGCGTTTTTATAGAAAATTAAAAATTAAAACTCCACATATTTTTTAGAAAAAATTTCTAAGAAAACTGAAAACAATTTTTCGTAACCAAACACAACCTTAACTATCCATCTTGCTAAAAAAATTCAATCTTTAATTTTTATGTCAAAATTGGATTACTTTAATGTAAATCAAAATTATTTGAAATAATTTCATATATGTCTTTCTTAAAAGTCAAAATATCATATTTGTTAATCTTAATTTACAAACATCATATTACCCTTTATAGTATTTTAAATATCATGTTAAACCAAATTATTAGTTTATACTACAAGAAAACTGCTTATTAGCAACGGATTTTAGAGACGCCCAAAATCCGTCGCTAATTAGCAACGGATTAGCAACAATTTAGCAACAAATTAAAATTTAAAAATTAAATTTTAAAAAATATATTACTTTCGTCGCAAATCCGTGGCAAATTAGAGACAAAAATTATCCGTCTCTAAACCGTAGCTAACTAGCAACAGATTAGCGACGATTTCAGATAATTTGCCAATTTCGTTACTAATCCGTCACAAATTAGCGACAAAAACAGTCCATCTCTAAACCGTAGCTAACTAGTGACAGATTAGCGACGGTTTGAGATCATTTTGCCATTTTTGTTACTAATCCATTATAAATTAGCAACAAATGAAATCTGTCTCTAAACCGTAGCTAATTAGCAACAGATTAGCGACGGTTTGAGATCATTTTGCCATTTTCCGTTGCTAATCCGTTGCAAATTAGTAACAAATAGAATCCGTCTCTAAACCGTAGCTAACTAGCCACAGATTAGCGACGGTTTGAGATCATTTTGCCATTTTCCGTTGCTAATCCGTTGCAAATTAGTAACAAATAGAATCCGTCTCTAAACCGTAGCTAACTAGCCACAGATTAGCAACGGTTTGAGATCATTTTGCCATTTTCGTTACTAATCCGTTGCGAATTAGCAACTAATAGAATCCGTCTCTAAACTATAGTTAATTAACGACAATTTAGCAACGGTTTTCAAATTCAATATATGTGAAATAAAAAATAAATACATCCGTCGCAATTTTGCAGGAAATTAGTGACATAAATAATCCGTCTCTTAAATGAAGCTAATTAACAACAATTTAGCAACGCTTTAAAAAGTATATATTTTTCCTTACGAATCCATAGCAAACTTGTAACAGACAGAATCGTCTCTAAATGGGGTAAAGTACCTTACCACAACAAATAGTATACAACCTATCAACAGAGTGGGGAAAGCAGGCCGCCAACACCTTGTCACTATTCTGAAATGTAAAAAAAAAACGCTGAGTAGTGATATTGCTATTGTTGTTATTAAGTGTTAATCCTTTTACAGTTATTCTTATATATGTGAGGGACTCATAATGCTAATTAGAAAGACTTGGAAAAGATTTAAACAAAATTGGGCACAATACCCTAGGCATGTATTCATTAGCCGCAAAACTGAGACTAGTGACTTTCTCCTATAATGAATAGAATAGGGCCGAGAGCTATGAAAGGTGGAGGATGAACATAAATCAAGTTTGATCACAGATTCACGGGTGGTGCCAAATCGTTCGAATTGAATCAGAAATCGCACATGTATGATTCAGTATATCATCAAGGGGATTTTGAAATTAATTTGGAGTAATTAACTGAGTTTTGTATGAGATTCAATTTAATTGCAATCGAAAAGCATGAGTGGGTTATGAATCGTAAATTGGAGCAAGGATTGAGTCTCTCTGTGAGATTCCCCTAGATCGAACAATGTTATCGTAAAGCACATTTTGAATTGAAAACATGCTATAGGGTTCAGTCGTAAAGTCGTAAAATGAAGGATAAGTGTGAATCGTAAGTCATACGCAACCATGAGAAATGAAAACTAACTATGATATTACAATCGAAAACCATGAACCCAAATTGAATCACAAATCCTTGGTAGGGAAATGAATCGTAAATCAGTAACAATTGTAACAAAATAAAAAATCGCACCTTAATTTATGATCGAAAACTTAAGCAGGAGGGTAAACCAGGATTTAACTTAGAATTGAAAATTGAATAATCATGAATTTTATGAAGTCAATGATCGGAAATTATAATATAAAAACTAAAATAATATTTAATTAATAAAACAAAAAACATTGCTCAAGAATGAAGTTAGCCATAAAATAAATTAAACTAAAATATATAGATTTACGTTTCCCTCCTAAGAAAAATTAAATATTCATTTCCCTCCATAGAAAATTTTCCTCCTCCAATCCTCCGCTCGTATTTCTTGGTTGACCAAACTAAACACAAGGCACAAGCACTTACCCTAGTTTCCTCTTCTTCCCTCTCCTGCCTCCTAGCTACCATTGCTCGACCAGTGCAGCCCCACCATCGATCAACCACCACCAAAATCCATTGGCAATCGTCGGCCTCCGGCCTGCACAACCCTACCATCGATTACCCTGTCAGCCTTTCTTTTCCGAATCTGTATCGTAATTCCATGATTATTTCCACCGAAGTCGAAATTCACACCAGATTTACACTTTGGCTTCGAGAATAGTAGCTAGTTCTCAGAAGGCCGACGTTTTAAGGTGAGTAATGCAATTTCGTTCAAGTTGACTAGGTGACTACTACGATTTCACTAGAATCACACATTAGCTGTTGATTTTGTTCGACTTGTGTCTTTTGGGTGTCGATTTAAGTTTAGTATATTTAGCTTTAACTGCCACACTTCATTTTGGTGATTGATTCAAGTTTAGTGATCTAGCTTTAACTGCCACACTTTATTTTGGTTATTGATTCAAGTTCTTAGTAAAATGAGTTGATTTTCTGCTTTTTGTAGATAGAAGAACCGAGTAACGGTGACCAAGAAAACAACTATACTTTGTCGGTCATTTTTTAATACCGTATTCTATCTCATATTTCCTTGTTTCTTTAGCAGTTCCAGCCTAGCAGGTGATTAAGTTTCTCAACAAAGGATTATGTGGCCATTTGTATCTAGTAGCAACCTGTCATTCACGGCAGTTCTTTGTAGCCAATCGGTCTGCTTTCCTGTTCTTCTTCAAGGTTTACTGGTACCACAGATGCCACTTTCTATCTTGGATATTGGATTTGTTGAGTTGTGCCTATCTTGTTTATTTTCTTCACGGTCTAGCATATATAGTGGATACTAGGTTGCATATCTTGTTTGTTTTTTTATTTATTTCCTACTGTCTGTTTGGTTTTAGCTTTGGAGGCGGTTGTGGCTTATTACTATTTATCTAGCTATATCTCATGCTAATGCAAAAGTTCAATGTTGCATAAATCCTTGCTAATTTTGCAACAAATCATTATTTATTCTATAAGTTTTTATATCATACACTTTTAAAGTTGAAAAGATGGAGAAAATTCGGATTCTTGCACTTTGGATCTTTAAGGTGATTTTTTGAATATCATCTTGCATAATTAATGTAATCAGTGTCGCTGTTGATTTAAATAAAGTGGAGCATTCTAGTCAAAGTTATTGTATTAAAGAAGTTTTACACTTCAAAAGATGTGAGAGATAGTAGAGGATGCATTCATCTATCTATGACATGTAAGTGTATTATAAGTTTACTGAGTTCTATATAAATGGCATTTGACTCTGCTTTCATGAGTGATTTATATATATGCGGTTGTAATATATTTGATTGTTATACATAGGTACTTGAGCTGCAATAGCAACACGAGCAACTTAAAAAAGAAATGTGGGCACATTAACAAGAGGTGTGGGCACTTGAAGAAGTGGAACAAAAGAGTTTTGAAGACTTGCAGGAGATACTACTTTCTAATTTTGTACTCTCCCCTCTAGTTTAAATTCAATGACCAAATGTCAAACGATATGTTATTTTTGTTTTTTTAGCTTTCATTCTGTGTTGAATATTCAAATGTCAACAATATGTTAACTTTAATATTATGACCTGATTTTAGCATCATTCATGAATGTGATTGTGCTTTGTATATTAAGCATAGCTTCATACGTATTTGTGTATAGAAAAATTAAAACCAAAATTATATTTTTTTAATTTTTTTTCAAAATCTGTTGCAAATTCGTAGCTAATCTGTTGCTAAATTTCCGTAGCAAATCCGTTGCTAAATTTCCGTAGCAAATCCGTTGCTAAATTACCGTTGCAAATCCGTTTCTAACTAATCTGTAGCAAAACCGTTGCTAACTTTCGTAGAAAATCCGTTGCTAATTGCGACGGCTTTAGCGACAGTAAATTTTCGTTGCAAAACACCGAAATCCGTCGCTAAAATCCGTCTCTAAAATTAGCGACGGGATGCTTTCGTCTCAAATCCGTGGCTAATATGGGATTAGCGACGGATTAGAGACGGAATTGGCCGTTGCAAATGAGCTGTTTTCTTGTAGTGAATTAATCATTTTAATATATTATATAATTTTTTAATCTTTTTTAATTACAACTAATAAACGTTAATTCTTATTGCCCCCAATCATAACAATAATTATCGATAATCTGTACAAGAAATACTATCATATCTATTTGCATTATGATACCATGTTTCCGCCGTCACGTCTACACTATCTCTCGCGTCTACGTTTCCACTACTGGTTTGAATGTTGATTTTATTTTTTGTTATTTTCTAAAAATTCTCATTTAATTTACATTTTTGTTATTTAATATCTAAAAATTCCTACACATTTTCCTTTAAAAAAATTATTCACGAGGTCAATTTTGTTAACATAATTCTTTGATTTTTTTTCATTCATTAAAACAACTAGTTTACATATCTGTGTAAATACACTGGTTTGACAAAATTATTTATTTAAAAATCGGTTAGCTAAGTATATGATTGCTTTGTAGGAATAAAAGAATAGACTAATCATAGACTTTCTTTAATTAAATAATGTTTATATTAATTTTAGTCCATATAGAAAAGTAAATGATAAAAACTATGTAAAATTTATTTATGATAAAATAAATGATCGGAAATTAAAATAGAGTTATTTTTAAATACGGAAAATGGATAAAACATAATTACAACTTTAGAGTTATTTATGATTATTTTTAGTCATGTATTTTTAAACGTAAATTTGTGTAGAATAATGTATTCTTTTTTTCTATTTATTTTTATTATAATAGTTATTTTTATTAATGTTTGAATGGGATATTGTAAATTCATAAATTGTATAGAAATAGGAGTTTCTATGTAATATATTCATGGAGTATATATAGGGATATGACTATTGTAATAACTAAGGTTTTGCTCATAATGCAATAATAAATAGGTGTTTTCCAAGGTGTAAACCATATTCTCTCTAGTTTACATATGCAAACATTCATCTATCCTACCTATTACTTGAATCACTTGTTATATGGGACTAACAAATATAAACTTATTTCATATAAATTTAAAATAGAGTTTCAATTTTGACTATTTAAAGTTAAAATTAAGTTTTCTATTTTACTATAAATCAATGGTTAAGATTTAATTTAGATAAAATGAAAGGCTACGATCTTTTAATTAAATTAATAATGGTTAGTTTTTTTATATATATTAGAAGATAAAGTCAGGTTTTTGTTAGTTATAATTGAGAATAATTTAAAATGATTATAAAATTAAAAATTTAGTTAAATATATCATTTTGAAATGTTATTAAAGGTAAATATGACTTGTGTAAATTATGGTGGACAAATATGATATTTAATGTTTAGAGAGCATATATAAAATTCCTCTAATAATTTGATTCAATTTTAGCTAAGAAAAGTGAATTAGATTTCCAAATTTGATTAAAACGTATAGTCAAAATTAAGTATTTAAATTTATTATATTAAATCAATGATTATGACCATTTAATAAATTTAATACATATTACTCTTTTATTTATATAGGAAGAAGTGATTTTTTAAACAATCCAACCCTGTGATTTTTTAAACAATCCAACAAGCAAGGTCAAAGTTTCTTCAAAGCATAGCTAGTTGTAAATATTAGTGGGTTGTGAATAAGTAGTTGTAAATATTAGTGGGTTGTGAATTCAAGAGGGAGCAGATCGTTGGTATTATGCTAACAAAAAAATATAATGAAAAAACAAAAAAGTCAAGTATTTTGGTAACAAAATTGACCTTATTGACCCAAAAAAAAGAGTTTATGTGTTTAAAAAAAAAAACAAAAAAACTTTGGTAAAAAAAGAGAGAGTTGACGTACTAGTTTCAATATATTAGGACAACTTTATTAAAGAACTGGGGGAAGATTTTTTCCATATAAAAAATCATAATTAAATAGGAAGTTAGTGGTAAGAATGTAAGATGGACAATTAATGAGGGGCAAAAGAGTCAATTAAATAAAAATTCAGTGGAAATAACAAATTTTGCCGTGGCAATATCATTGCCCATGTAAATAGTCTACTTAAAACTCAAAGTTTGTTAGTGTAAAAAAAAACGTGGGTATTAATGTTAACAAAATATGGAACACATTACTTCTTTAATAAACAAACTTATCTATTTTTTTGTTTTGATCAATTTCTTACGGGAATGAACGAACATACATTTATGTTGGTGATTTAAGAACATAAGTTTCACTACAAAAAAAAGGGGATTTTGCGGCGACCAATGTCGTCGCTAAAAGGAAAATTGTCACCGCTAAAATCTTGTTGCGACGACATGTCGCCGCAAATAAGTCGTACCCAAAAGTTTTTTGCGACGACGTTTTTGCCTTTTTGCGACGTCATTAAACGGGACCGTCTTCTGCCACGTGTACACCTTTTTGCGGCGACACGTGTAAATAAAATAAATATTAAATTAATTCATTTTGCGACGACAATGTGGCTTTTTGCGACGACATGTCGCTGCAAAAAGCCAAGCAAAAATCTGGCAGCAAATTGCTGCAATTTGCGTATTCCACACGTTTTTAACAGCAGAAAACCTGTTTTTCCAGAACTCAACAACAATTGTAACAATATGACATTTTTAACGATATAAAACAATCATACATAACAAACGATAATTTGAAAGTTAACATAAATGTTTTTTTTTAACAATCACAAGTCATCTAACAAACTAATAATCTAATCCTCATCGCTAGACTCGTCATCACGAGCAGCCAAATCGGTGATTGGTTGACGTCCGGATGTTGAGAAAATATTGGTATTTATATCTGCCGCCTCTAAGATATCAATAACGTTTACTTGATATAGTTATGTAGTATCATTAATCTACTTAGGTTTAGTCATTAATCTAGGCCATGAACGCAAACTTTATACTATATATGAAAGAAGTTCATGGAAGAATATCAGTTGTCACCTGGGAAAGTCACACTGCGGGCCACAGTATTGGGCTTTTCATTAGAGTCATAAACTTCTGGACCAACGAAAAGAGATTCTGGGGTCATTACTAAACCAGGCCACCTAATCCCATGCGAATATATATCACCTAATTCCGTCAATGGAGGAAGGTTCGTCACAGAAACAAGATCTCTGGCATTGAACTGTTCGATCAGTATATGGCGGTGTGAACTGATTCATGAATTCATCATCATTAGGAAGTAAACACCCTACGGGCTGCGACTCCTTCTTGACAGTCTCATCGATGGCTTCGTTATACACTATACAATGGATTCGATTTTTAAGTTAGAGTTGAAATTAAATCAAGATAAAGTTTCACAACTGAAAAATAATTCCAATATAAATATTGGACTAGAATCATGCCAAAAGTATTGTTTAATCAGTGTTGTAAAAGTCGGCTAGGCGGGCATAAACCTTGGAGAATAATGGCTACTCGGACTTATTCCTCGGGTTAGGCACTAGTCGGGGCTAGGCGGCATTAGTCGGGTCTAGGCGGAACTAGTCGGGTCTAGGCAGCCAGGCGGTCAACGAAGTCAAATTTTTTTTTCACTAACCGCATAGTGATACTTCATATTTTATTATGTCTTAAGTATTACTTTGATATTTTCATTATGTGTAATTGAATAATACATAGTTCACACTTTGATATTTTATTAGTATTGGATACTTCAAAATTAAAATGTGTCTTGAACTAGTATTTGATGTTTAAATTATTATACTAGTGTCTCTAAACATATTTATTGAATTCTATGAACATTATATTTATATTTGAGTATTTATGAACATTTAGTATATATAATTTTGAAACTTATATGTAAAAAATTTCAATCCGATTACTCCCCGAGTACTCTCCGTCTAGACCGAGTATTCGCTACTCCCCGCCAGCCGCCTAGCTCCCGCCTAGCGAGTTTTGCAACATTGGTTTTAATTAGTAATATACAACCCGTTTTACCTCCTCTCTTGCCAAAAGTATTTTTAAATCCTTCACATCGACATTCACCACCGCATCCGACATTAGCCTATTCGAGGAAATAGTAAGTTAGTAAAACAAGAGATTAACTTGAGAAAGTAAAGAGAATCATAACAATAAGGCCGATAACAAACCTGATAGCACTCACAGTACTTTTTTAGGCACATTGACTTCTTACACTTGCAACCTTTTCTGTGTTTTCCTACAGTTAGCTTCAGTCGATCTCCATCCTCCTGTTAAGAATCATCACGCTTTAATAATTTATCAATTAGCAGCATGTAAAGTTAAACTTGAAGATCATATACTACATTGTAGCTTGTTGGAGACTGTATAAGACAATGAATCTTGGAGGAAAACGCAAATGGATTTCTAAGTTCAATTTGTTGACGGGCATCTTGAACCGTATCTTCTGTTGAATTGAAGCATTCTTGGCAGGAACAAGCTTTATCAAAATAAAATCCAGCAGAAAAGCAATCACAATAACTGTCACGAAATGTACTTCGTTAATATCATCAATTGCATCAATGGCTTTATAATACCAACAAATTGAAGGCAAAATGCAAGAAATCGCCATTAATTGCACCAAGAAAATAAGATTAATTGCATAATTTAGTTTATAATAACCACAACCATGATTAGTTGTTGTAACTCACGGTTTCAAGCACTTTATCTTTTTACACCTGCAGGCTGCAGCGCTTTTGAGCGTCATCCTTGTTGTTTGAAGGCATTCTGGAACAATTAGAGAAAAATGTATCTGGAAGGGCTTTACATCAAGAACAACCATTGCTACAAAAAATACTTTTAAGCTCCCCTATTTAGACTTGGTTTAAAAAAAAACGCCTAAAACTGGGTAAAAAGGCAAAACGCGTTTTTTTTACGATTCGGACCTGGTTTTTTAAAACAAAACCAGTATAATACATAGACACATTTAAGCCCTATTTTTTACGATGAAACCGGGTCTAAAAATTCAAATTGATTCAGACCCTGTTTATTATAAAACGGGTCAAACCTTGTTTAGGGTTTCACTCTTTAGACTTAGTGTAATTCCAACCTCCAATATCCCAATTTCATTTTAAACACATCAATATACTCCTCTTCTGATTCTTAATTCAAAGAAAACCAACGTGACTGTTGATTCATACTTGTCGGCGACAAAAGAAGACTAGGTGACTGTTGATTCTTATTCTCGACGACGAAGAAGTAGGGAGCCGACCTCGTTTCAGACCTGTGCTCTTCTCCAGGTCGTCGTCGTCAAGCCTCTCTTCCCTTGCCTTTGTGACTTCGTCCATTTTATTTTTACTAGATTAAAGATTATCAATCTTTCTGCGGTACATTTGTCAATTTTCAATTTCTGCTTCAACATGTAACAGGGGTTTCTCCTCTATTAAAAGTAGGGTTAATAATGGAAAAAACCTCAAACTTTACTTTACTTTTTGGTTTAAACCTTAATGTTTGTTTTTACATGATTTAAACCTTAAACTTTATTTTACTTTTGGTTGAAACCTTAAACTTTATTTCTAAATGATTTAAATCTTAAACTTTAAATATATTTTTAGAGTAAATTACAAAAATCGTCCCTGTGGTTTGCAAAAAGTTACACCTTTGGTATTTTATAATAAAAAAGTACAGAAACTGTCCCTGTGATTGACATTTTGTAACAACTTTGGTCCTTTAGACCAACGTCCGTCATCTTGCATCGTTTGAGGCTATCACGTGACTTCCATGTGAGGCTATCACGTCATCGTCGTCGGTCGCTGCCCTTGGCCCCGTTGTCGTCCTCACCATGCTTCGCCCTTGGTCCCGTCGTCGTCTTCGACAGTCGCTGCCCTTGGTCCCGTCATCGTCAGCGTTCGCTGCCCTTGGTCTTGTCATTGATTTCGCCGCCGCTCCCCTTTTATGCTCTAAATATTTTACAAGTCGTTTGTTAAGGAGAGATGAGGTAGCCGGTTGAATAGGTTGTAAGTTTACTTTTTACCCATTTTAAGTACGTAAATAAAAGTTTATGGGTTAAATAGAAATATATTTAAAGTTTAAGGTTTAAATCATGAAATAAAGTTTAAGGTTTAAACCAACAAGTAAAATAAAGTTTAAGTTTAAACCAAAAATAAAATAAAGTTTAAGGTTTAAACCATGTAAAAACAAAGAGTATGATTTAAACAAAAAAGTAAAGTAGAGTTTGAGGTTTTTTCCATTATTAATCCTTAAAATATTGACTTAAAATGTAATATGAACTATTTGCAGGATTCAGATTACGATATATTAATGACTATGGAGAATGGTATGGTCAGCGTCACAAAGCATCAGAATTGCAGGTATAGTTTGTTCTTATGAATGTTAATCGCTACTTGATCAATTTCTTAATTTACATGGCATTTTACCTTAAGAGTGTATGGACATATGCATTCCTTTTGAAACCTTCCGTAAGATCAGTCAACACTCTCAATCTATGAAAGTGGGTATTTAAATTTGCATATTTAAACTTGATTAGGTTTATATTCATTTGTTTGGAGCCTTTTGCAATTTATTTGCTTCTTAATAATTCTTGTGGCATGATGCACTTTGTTTGGTTTTTGAATCTTGAACTATTGAACTTTGGTTTTTTTGTATTTGACTCAGGAAGTATTGTACTTTGGTTTGTTTGTGTTTGAATCATTGTCAAGAGCCTAATTTATAAACTGATATGGAACTGTTTATGAAATCGTTAAATGGGTTACTTTGGTTTACACTCGTTTAAGCATCAAGTGTGATCCGAATTATATAATTTTCCACCTTATCTGATTATTTAATTGTCTAAATTAGATGTATTAGTTTTGACTATAAGCATTGTTTTGAAGTCCATCATACATCTTGTAACAGGGCATACTCAAACTTTGTAAAGCACACATAAGTTAGTAAGGGCATAAAACATCTCACAACCAATCTATTTATATGCTCGATCAGATACAGCTATACAAGGTAGCAAAAGCTGCTATGTGTATATATATATTATATGTTTTACAAGGAATGGCAGGGGCGGACCCCGGATTTTTATTGACCGGTTGCACTATATAATGGAGAAAATAAAATAAAATAAAATTGAGAGTGTTGTTCGGGTTTTTTCTCGGGTTTCCGGTTAATTGGGTCGGATTAACGCGGTTCCGGCTGTTATTATGGTATTTTAAAGCCAAAATTTAAAACAAAACACAATTTATATGAAGACACATTGATAGGTTATTTTATTTACTTCTTTTAGTAGTTTATTTTGGCATTTTAGGTGTTTTGCATTTGTATATTTTTGCATTTGTCTTTCTTTTAATTTCTTTGGCCTATTTCGGGTACTTTCTAGTCTTTGTATTTAATTTCAGATTTTTAGAAGACTATGGCGGAGCGGATGCTAAGCGGGTATCAATTGGGAGAATTTGGACTTTAAAACATGTGGGCTTTATACTTTTGGATCAAGAAGTGATGGAAAATTACAAGCTTGGGCTCAAGAGAATGACATTTGGGCTTTATATATGGGCCTTTTAAAATCTGCCAGACTCGTTCACGCGGCCGCGTGAGCTTCTGCGCGGCCCGCGCTAACCCTTCAGGGCCAATTTCGTCATTTTGCTTTGGGGCTTCCATTTTAAAGGGGATTAGGGCAAATATTCTGCATCTTTCACACAAAAAAACAGGGGGCACGACCTGGAGCAAAGGGGAAGCCATTTTTGGACATTTTTGAAGCTTTCTTCAAGATTTCTTCCATCTTGTTCTTCTTTGTTAATGTTTGGTACAATTTTATACTTCCATTTTGCTTTAGTTATGTGTAGCTAAGCTCCATCTTGGTTGACATTGGTGATTCCTTGAACATTTAGTTAGGGTTTTGAAGGGATTTATGAACTTGTTCTTGAAATTTATGAGTATGATTCCTAGTTTAATTCTTGTTTCATTCTTATTTTTGTATGTCATGAATGCAAGTATTTGAATGATTCATGTTAGTTGTTTTCTTGATTACGTAATAGATCTTCAAAACAACAAGTAACAAGTGGTTTCATGAATGTTTATGCATCTCTCAAACCATGGAAATGTATTCTCCAACATGGTAGTGTAAGGTTTTGACTCCTCTTGGATTTGGTGATTCTTAGATTGTAATGCTAGTTGATTTTTGTGAATTAGATGCTTTGTTTGGTTCATGACTTTGACTAAGAAGGTGTGTTAGGAGCTTCTTCAACATCCATACTAATTAAGAAGAGTCTAGGTGATTTAAGCTTTTAAATTGCTATAGCCAAATTAAATTAAAGTTCAAGTATTGCACCATATTCCTTGATGATAAACCTAGCTAGTTGTTCATGTGATGAAACCAATGTTGACCAATTCATATCTCATTGATTTAAACCATCTTGCTTAATTGCAACTTTTATTTACTTGTCATATTTAGTTTAAGTAATTAAATCTCAAACCCCCCTTATTTTTATTTTATTGTTGTTACTAAAATCATATTAACTTTTGGATTGCATAGAAATTAAAGCTGAGCCAGTCTCCGTGGATTCGATCCCTTTACCACTTTACACTATTATTTGTGTTTGAATATTGGGTTATTTGTTTGTTGGCCTCGACAACCACCAAATTTTGGCGCCGTTGCCGGGGACTGGTTTCTTTTAATCAGTTTGTTTTTCTATGCCCAGATCTAATCGTACAGGTAACTTGATTTACAACCCCGAGATTGAGAAAGAAGCAAGACGCTTAGCCAAACAAGCAAGACTACGACGTGGTCAAGCTTCTGAAGTTAACGTGGCGCCAGAAATTTTATTTGAATCTTCAAGTGATAACAATAACGAAACCGACTCAAATCCCGACCTTGAAGTAGTTGTTCCCGAAACACCTCCAGTTATTCAAATCGACATGGCAGGTGATAATCCACCTCCCGAGAGAACCTTGAGGCAAATGATGGAAACCGATGTCACACAAACACCCATAGGCATCAATTACCCCATCCGTGAAAGAGGTATAGAGTTGAAGTCAAGTTTTCTCCATCACCTTCCTACCTATCATGGGTTGGAAAATGAAGACCCTCACAAGCACTTGAAGTTGTTTCATATTGTTTGTGTAAGTATGAAACCACAAGAAGTCACCGATGACCAATTCAAGTTGAGTGCATTTCCTTTTTCCTTAGCCGATAGAGCAAAGGAATGGTTGTTTTATCTACCAACGGGGTCGATAAGCACATGGACCGAAATGACAAGAGCTTTCCTAGACAAATTCTATCTCGCTTCAAGAGTCTCAAGCTTAAGAAATGAAATTTGTAGGAACCGCCAAGGTCAAGATGAAAGTTTTCATGATTATTGGGAAAGATTTAATAGCTTATGTGTGAGTTGTCCACATCATCAAATTCCTGAACAACTCCTTATCCAACACTTTTATGAAGGTTTGTTACCTATGGAGAGGAGATTAGTGGATGCTTCAAGTGGTGGTATGCTAAAATTCTCAAGGAACTTTGCACTAATAAGAGGAAATTAAAAGGAAATGAAAAGATTTCAATGAGTGAAAATGTTTCCGCGGTTTTACAAAGAAAATTGCCTCCTAAGTGCAAAGATCCGGGTATGTTTACAATTCCTTGCAAAGTAGGGAATGTCACTATTAATAGTGCCATGCTTGACCTTGGTGCCTCCATAAACGTGATGCCTTACTCGGTGTACAAATCTTTAAATGTTGGTCCTTTAAATGAAACTGGTGTTATAATTCAACTCGCGGATAAATCTAGTGTTTTTCCTAGAGGTGTCCTAGAGGATGTTTTAGTCCAAGTAAATCAACTTGTTTTCCCGGTGGATTTTTATGTGATTGATTTAGAGGAACAAGTTTCCTCCAAGTCGGCTCTAATCTTGCTAGGAAGACCATTTTTAAAAACCGCTAGGACCAAGATTGATGTACATGCGGGTAATCTCACTATGGAGTTTGATGGTGAAATTATTAATTTCAATATTTATGATGCTATGAGGTATCCTAGTGATGTCTCTTCTTTGTATTTTATTGATACTATTGAACCACTAACCCAAGAGTTGTTTGAGTTGTCTCATGGTGACATGTTAGATATGATGCTAAGCATGAGTTTTGATTGCAAGAATTTCAAAGAAAAGTTGGAGTTATATTCCTTGGATCCGGAAATTCAAGAAATGGTTAACAAGTTAGAGGTGACCGACTCAACTAGAATGGATGTTTCACGAGTGGAACTACCTCATTCTCACACAAAGTTGCTCCCCTCTATTGTTCATTCACCGGAACTTGAGTTGAAAGTGTTACCCGAGCACTTGAAATATGCTTACTTAGGTGAAGGAGAAACACTCCCGGTCATTATTTCTACTAGTTTGACCGAAGTTGAAGAAGAGCAATTGATAAAGGTGTTGAAAGAGCACAAGGAAGCAATGGGATGGACGATTGCGGATATTAAAGGTTTGAGCCCTTTAACTTGCATGCACAAGATTTTGATGGAAGATGAGTGCAAGCCAAGCCGAGATACCCAAAGAAGATTGAACCCACCTATGATGGAAGTTGTCAAAAAGGAGATACTCAAGCTTCTTGATGCGGGTATGATCTATCCAATATCCGATAGTAAGTGGGTAAGCCCGGTGCATGTTGTTCCCAAGAAAACGGGTATTACGGTAATTGAAAATAACAAAGGTGTGATGGTACCCACCCGTGTGCAAAACGGGTGGAGAGTTTGTATTGATTATCGCAAGTTGAATGCGAGTACCCGAAAAGATCACTTTCCCTTACCTTTCATTGATCAAATGTTAGAAAGGTTAGCCGGAAAATCACATTATTGTTGTCTAGACGGATACTCCGGTTTTCACCAAATTCCGGTGGCACCGGAGGATCAAGAAAAGACAACCTTTACGTGCCCATTTGGTACCTTCGCATATCGAAGGATGCCCTTTGGATTGTGTAATGCACCGGCTACTTTCCAACGTTGCATGGTAAGTATCTTTTCGGAGTATGTGGAAAATATAATTGAAGTTTTTATGGATGATTTTACAGTTTATGGAAATTCTTTTTAAGAGTGTTTGACTAACCTCACAAAAATTTTGAAACGATGCATTGAAACAAATTTGGTTTTAAATTATGAAAAGTGTCATTTCATGGTTAGTCAAGGTTTAATTTTGGGTCACATTGTGTCTAAAAAAGGAATTGAGGTAGATAAGACCAAAATTGATGTAATTCAAAGCTTACCATACCCGACTTGTGTTCGGGAAGTTCGTTCTTTTTTGGGCCATGCAGGTTTCTACCGGAGGTTTATCAAGGACTTTTCAAAGATCACTAGACCAATGTGCCTACTCTTGCAAAAAGATATTGAATTTGAATTCAATGATGCGTGCAAAGAAGCTTTCGATAAGCTCAAGGAGTTGCTTACTTCCGCTCCTATCATTCAAGCGCCTAATTGGGATCTCCCCTTTGAGATCATGTGTGATGCAAGCAATTATGCTATTGGCGCCGTTTTGGGTCAAAGAGTTGGAAGAGCGCCTCATGTTATCTACTATGCATCGAGGACGCTAGATAGTGCTCAAAGTAACTACACCACAACTGAAAAAGAGCTCTTGGCGATTGTATTTGCCTTGGAGAAATTTCGGCAATATCTTCTTGGTACAAAGGTGATAGTATACTCGGATCATGCGGCTTTGAAGTATTTGATGACAAAGAAAGATGCCAAACCAAAACTCATTAGATGGATACTTCTTCTCCAAGAGTTTGATTTGGAAATTCGGGACAAGAGTGGCTCCGAGAATCTTGTAGCCGATCACTTGAGCCGTTTGATCACCAATGAAGCACACTTACCATTGAACGATGAATTCCCAGATGAGCATCTTTTTACTCTCTCTAACTCTTTACCATGGTATGCGGATATCGTTAACTTTTTGGTCACAAAAAGGGCTCCCGACACTTTTACTAATAGTCAAAAAGCTAAGTTGAAAAGTGATGCAAAATACTATGTGTGGGATGACCCTTATTTGTAGAAAGATTGTTCCGATCAAGTCATTAGGAGATGTGTACCCCAACAAGAACACAAATCTATTTTACAATTTTGTCATGAATATGCTTGTGGGGGACACTTCGGTCCTAAGAGAACTTTTAGAAAAATACTTGAATGTGGTTTGTTTTGGCCAACAATGGCGCGAGACTCTTATTTGTTTTGTAAGAGTTGTGAACGGTGTGAAAATACGGGTAATATTTCACAAAGGAACCAAATGCCCCAAAACCCGATACTTGTTTGTGAAATTTTTGATGTATGGGGTATCGATTTTATGGGTCCTTTTCCCGTTTCTTTTGGCAACATTTACATCTTACTCGCGGTTGATTATGTTTCTAAGTGGGTTAAAGCCAAAGCCACAAGATCGGATGATGCCAAAACGGTTATCGACTTTTTAAAGTCTAATGTTTTTGTGAGATTTGGTGTGCCTAGGGCCTTGATAAGTGATAGGGGTACACACTTTTGCAACAAGATGATGGAAGCTATGTTGAAAAAATACAACGTTGTCCACCGTGTATCAACTGCCTATCACCCTCAAACAAATGGCCAAGCCGAGGTGTCTAATCGAGAAGTTGAGTCAATTCTTGAGAAAACGGTCAATCCATCAAGAAAGGATTGGAGCACAAGGTTGGACGATGCCTTGTGGGCTTACCGAACGGCCTACAAAACTCCTATTGGCATGTCACCTTACCGTTTGGTGTTTGGAAAGTCTTGTCATCTCCCCGTGGAGTTGGAGCACCGTGCATTTTGGGCGGTCAAGCAATGTAACTTTAGCATCGATGAGACGGGGAAACACCGGAAGTTACAACTACAAGAACTTGAGGAGTTGAGGAATGATTCCTATGAGAATACAAAAATCTACAAGGAGAAGGTTAAATCTTTTCATGACAAGTCCATAACCCGGAAACACTTCATTCCGGGTCAAAAGGTTCTTCTTTATCACTCACGTTTAAAACTTTTTCCCGGGAAGTTAAGATCCCGATGGAATGGACCTTTTGTTGTTGTGAAAGTTTTTGAACATGGAGCCGTTGAGATCCGGAGTATCGAAACCGGACAAGTTTTCAAAGTCAATGGACACCGCTTGAAACCCTTTTACGAAGGTTTCAATGCGGACGCTCTAGACGACATTCGTTTGGATGTCCCGGATTATTGAGGTTGACTTGGCATTAAGTCTTGGCAAAGACGTTAAATAAATGCATCTTTTGTAAAGCATTATGCTTTCGTGATTTCAAAAGACAAATAAACATTTTTTTTGAAATAAAAGTTTACGTTTGCGTAACAAATGCCTTTTGAAATCATGTTGAATGCCCGTGAGAAATTCTCGTTTTATCACGCTTACTTTGAATCCGGGTTTTTCGAGTTTGAATTTAAAATAAGAATAATATTTTGGGAAGTGTTTAATTTTTGAGTGCAGGTGCAGGTTAACGTGGGCCGCGTGGAAAATAGGCGTGACCGCGTGAGAGAATTTGCCAAAAAAAAAATATAATAAAATTTCCAGAAGGTTTGACGCGGCCGCGTAAGATTTTTGCGTGTCCCGCGTGGATTGAAACGGCCGCGTGATATTGCTTCTGCCCGCGCTGGAAAATTGGTAACAAAAACTCCAGGTTGCTTGACGCGGCCGCGTAAGATTTTGCGTGACCCGCGTGGTTTGTTCCAGTAGCTACGGAAAATTTAAGGACGCTTCCGCGCGGCCGCGTTGAATTTTGCGTGGCCCGCGTGGTCTTTTGACTGATTTCATTAAATGAGTTGACCTCCTTGACTTTGTTGACCATTTTGAACCCACCTTCTTCCTCTTCCAAACCCTAACTTCTTCTAATTTCTTTTCTCAAAACCCTAGCCCCCATACCTTCTCCACCATCACCACCTAACCACCCGGCTGCCACCATCTAACCATCGCCGGTCGCCACCTTCACCACCCCAAACCCTCGCTGCCTTCATTCTCTCTGAAAACCCTAGCACCGCCCTGCACCTCCGCCTCTCTCTCTCTCTCCTCGCCGCTAAACCAGCAGACCACCGCCACTCATCTTCTTCCTACTTCTCTGCAAAACCCGAAATCGCCACTGTAACCTACACCTTCGAAAACCCTAAAACCTACAGCCGCTAAGCCGCCGTCTGCCACCGTCGAACACCCCGCTCACCTGCTACACCCTCTCCTCTGCTCAACCCGTCGCCCATCTCGTGAAAACCCCAACCATCGAACACCTCTCTCTCTCTCTCCTCTTCGCCGGTCGGCTCCTATCACCGAGAACCACCATTACCGCCGCCGCTCTGCCTACTCCCCTCTCTCATCCACTCGCCGCACCCACCAAACTCGCCATCACAAAGCCTCCCCTGCTCCGATCTGTTTCAGAAACCGAGAACAGCCGTCTGCCGCCGTGACCCTCGCCGGAAAACAGCGCGAATATTTTCACCGGAAAAATCTTCTACTACACCTACATTGTCAGATTTAAGCTTGGGGTGCGGGATACGCATCTTTTTCGCGATTTTCAGCACGCGATTTTCAGAATCGGCAGCCGGGTCTTCTAATTTCGGTAAATTCTTTCCTGTTTTAGTGCTTTTAACGGTTGAATTATATACTATTTGGATTTGCATATTTGTAGGCTATTTGTAATTTGTTTGAGCTGTTTTGCATCGGGTAGAATATATATTTTGGTGGAATTATTAGAGTTGGCTAGTAATCATGTCCACTAGCGGGACAAAACGTTCCGCTATGTCTAGAAAAGCCAAAAAGGGTTCAAACAAGGACCCTAATGTCCCTAATCTCATCGGCCCGCATAGTAAGAGTCGTTTCCAAACTCTTAAGGATAGGCCCATCAAACCAACCAAATTCCCATGTCGTAGTTCCTTGGCCAACCTTGAGATACTTGATGGGGTTTCTGCGCTATTCGAGAATATTGGATGGGGTACCTACCTCACTATTAGAGCTCCAACATTTAGGCTGCCCACTCTTGAGTTCTTGGCCACACTTGACCAGAACAAGACAGAGTACAAGATAAAATTTCAACTTCTAGGAAAGCCTTACGAGCTCACGTATGGCCAAGTCAATACGTTCATGGGAATAACCACCGAAAGTACATTCTTTGACGACTTTGATTACCCCGATGCTTTCAACAAGACTCAAATGTGGCGGCAGATTTCCGGATGTAGCTCCCTTGCTACGGGTCGAGACAAAGCCTCGGCTATTATTCACCCATGCTTCCGGCTCGCCCATCGTATCCTGTCTTGCACTATCTTTGCTCGCCAAGAGCATGGACAAATAACTGTACCCGAATTATTCTTTCTGTGGTGCATGACTCGAAAAGATGGGCCCAAACCTGACTTCGCCTCGTATTTTGCCTACAAATGCCTATCCATCCGTCACAAAGCCGCAGGAGAGATTTGTTTTGGGGGACTTATCACCGTTATAGCCACCGGGCTTAACATATCTCTCTCCCCACCACATGACCCGCTCGCCGATGCCTCGCTCCTCAATATTGCCACTCTGACGCGCTTCAAGCAAATCCGGCAGCGACAACCTGGCCAGTTCGTGTGGCTCCATTCATTTGATTCCAGCCCCTATCTTATTCTCCCTGATCCTAGGATAAGAGAGTTTGATATCCTGAATCCTGAAACATGGATTTTAGCCCGCACCATCGTTAGTGGTGAGCCTTTAGAAAATGATGAGCAAGGGGACATCCACATGGACGATGCGCCCGAGTCGCAAACCGACCCCCAATCACCGACCTCACATCCACCACCGCATTTTCCACCAGACTTCTTTTCCCGCTTTGATACCCTTGTTAGGCTAACAGAACAAAACACCGCGGACCTGGAGCACCTTCGTGCTCAGTAGGAGACTACCAACCGCCACTTAGCCGACATATGGGAGTACCACCACCGGAGTGGTCACTTCCCACCGCCCGAGCCCCCGTTTTAGTTGCCATTCTACCCTTTCCCTAAGCATTGAGGACAATGCTTATTTCTAAGCTTGGGATGGGGTACTTTTGTCTAGTTAGTTGTTAGTTGCATGCATTTTAGATTGTATATATTTGCTAGTTTAGTTATTTTGCTTACTTCTTTTTTCATTTTTTTTGCATATTAGTTGCATTTAGAGTAGATTGTTTGCATTTAGTGGCATGTTTTTGTTCTCTCTTTCTTCTCATCTAGATCACCCTTAACTGTGAACCATATTATTACTTCATAATTGATCTAGGATTCCTTGACCTCTATGTTTATGATACCACGCTCATCTTTGAAACTTTGGATCACCCTTAGGAACTTTTACATGTTACTGTGATAGCATATGTGCACCAGAAAATGATCTATGCAAATGAAACTAGTCGCGACGAATTATGTCAAACAAAGGGCGCAATGACTATTACCCGTGAGTACTTTTTAATTGTGTGTAATCGGTTAGGATGTATTTGTGCTACAGACTTTGCTTTAGAACTCGAACATAGACAACAACTTTTATAAGGATTCTTTTCGTTTACCTCGCCTCTTTTGCGAGTGCTATTGTTGTCTTAGACTCTTGTAGTCTTCGTCTTCTTAGTTCTTTCTTCGTGATTTTACTCGTCCTATTTACGAGGTGTTGTGTGACTTATGTTTGTCATGTGTTTATGTTATGTCTTAGGGTCACACCCTCATCTTATTTTGACCCGTTTGATTTTACACCATTTAGTGATATTCTTTTCTCCACTTGAGTCTTTATTATTATGGTGAAATTCCAGAAATTATACGGGGAATATTCTGTTTCAAAAAAAAAAAAAAAAGAACAGAATATTACCTTAGTTATTATGAGTTATATATAGAAAAGTTGTTGTAAAACAACACAAAAATAGAAATAAACTATCGTTTGGTTATATTATCTTTTTGTAGACTTGCACGAGTAAATGTGCATAAGTCCTTGTTTTTGCTTAGTCGTGTGACCGTTTCATACATGTGGACACTTTTGTCTCTTCTCCTGTCACGTGTTGGATGTCAATAAATAGCCTTGTTAGTCCATATTTAGTATTGCTCGAGTGGTATTTTTGTGTCTTTTTCGTGTCTTCTTTGTGTTAAGTACCCTTATGCAAGGTTTTGTCTTTGAGAGTTTTGTTGCAAAGTCAAATTAGCCTTAGCCATTCTTATACCGATGCCTGAGCGTACCTCACCATAAAACGAGAGCAAGCCTAATGTGAGGAAATCACACACCTTTTGTGATAAGAGTGCATACACGAGCGTTTGTGTAATTGTGAGCCCGCCATTTGGATTGTGCCATGTTTGTCGTGCTTAGCTGTAAAATGTATAGGTCATGCTTATGCTTTATTTCTACTGCTTTCGTGATATTGCCTAACATGTGGTTGTTCCTAATTGTGATCTTTAGCTTTGAAAATGGACATGATGTGATATGCATAGAGTTCAAGTTACTTACTTTTAATTATGTTGGAATATCTTGGTTTTCTACTTAGGGTGCTCATTCTTTTTCTCTCTTGTGTTTTGATCATTCCCGACTTATTATCTTTCTTGTTTCCCTTGAGGACAAAGAAAGGTTTAAGCTTGGGGTGATTTCATAGGTTATTTTATTTACTTCTTTTAGTAGTTTATTTTGGCATTTTAGGTGTTTTGCATTTGTATATTTTTGCATTTGTCTTTCTTTTAATTTCTTTGGCCTATTTCGGGTACTTTCTAGTCTTTGTATTTAATTTCAGATTTTTAGAAGACTATGGCGGAGCGGATGCTAAGCGGGTATCAATTGGGAGAATTTGGACTTTAAAACATGTGGGCTTTATACTTTTGGATCAAGAAGTGATGGAAAATTACAAGCTTGGGCTCAAGAGAATGACATTTGGGCTTTATATATGGGCCTTTTAAAATCTGCCAGACTCGTTCACGCGGCCGCGTGAGCTTCTGCGCGGCCCGCGCTAACCCTTCAGGGCCAATTTCGTCATTTTGCTTTGGGGCTTCCATTTTAAAGGGGATTAGGGCAAATATTCTGCATCTTTCACACAAAAAAACAGGGGGCACGACCTGGAGCAAAGGGGAAGCCATTTTTGGACATTTTTGAAGCTTTCTTCAAGATTTCTTCCATCTTGTTCTTCTTTGTTAATGTTTGGTACAATTTTATACTTCCATTTTGCTTTAGTTATGTGTAGCTAAGCTCCATCTTGGTTGACATTGGTGATTCCTTGAACATTTAGTTAGGGTTTTGAAGGGATTTATGAACTTGTTCTTGAAATTTATGAGTATGATTCCTAGTTTAATTCTTGTTTCATTCTTATTTTTGTATGTCATGAATGCAAGTATTTGAATGATTCATGTTAGTTGTTTTCTTGATTACGTAATAGATCTTCAAAACAACAAGTAACAAGTGGTTTCATGAATGTTTATGCATCTCTCAAACCATGGAAATGTATTCTCCAACATGGTAGTGTAAGGTTTTGACTCCTCTTGGATTTGGTGATTCTTAGATTGTAATGCTAGTTGATTTTTGTGAATTAGATGCTTTGTTTGGTTCATGACTTTGACTAAGAAGGTGTGTTAGGAGCTTCTTCAACATCCATACTAATTAAGAAGAGTCTAGGTGATTTAAGCTTTTAAATTGCTATAGCCAAATTAAATTAAAGTTCAAGTATTGCACCATATTCCTTGATGATAAACCTAGCTAGTTGTTCATGTGATGAAACCAATGTTGACCAATTCATATCTCATTGATTTAAACCATCTTGCTTAATTGCAACTTTTATTTACTTGTCATATTTAGTTTAAGTAATTAAATCTCAAACCCCCTTTATTTTTATTTTATTGTTGTTACTAAAATCATATTAACTTTTGGATTGCATAGAAATTAAAGCTGAGCCAGTCTCCGTGGATTCGCTCCCTTTACCACTTTACACTATTATTTGTGTTTGAATATTGGGTTATTTGTTTGTTGGCCTCGACAACCACCAAATTTTGGCGCCGTTGCCGGGGACTGGTTTCTTTTAATCAGTTTGTTTTTCTATGCCCAGATCTAATCGTACAGGTAACTTGATTTACAACCCCGAGATTGAGAAAGAAGCAAGACGCTTAGCCAAACAAGCAAGACTACGACGTGGTCAAGCTTCTGAAGTTAACGTGGCGCCAGAAATTTTATTTGAATCTTCAAGTTATAACAATAACGAAACCGACTCAAATCCCGACCTTGAAGTAGTTGTTCCCGAAACACCTCCAGTTATTCAAATCGACATGGCAGGTGATAATCCACCTCCCGAGAGAACCTTGAGGCAAATGATGGAAACCGATGTCACACAAACACCCATAGGCATCAATTACCCCATCCGTGAAAGAGGTATAGAGTTGAAGTCAAGTTTTCTCCATCACCTTCCTACCTATCATGGGTTGGAAAATGAAGACCCTCACAAGCACTTGAAGTTGTTTCATATTGTTTGTGTAAGTATGAAACCACAAGAAGTCACCGATGACCAATTCAAGTTGAGTGCATTTCCTTTTTCCTTAGCCGATAGAGCAAAGGAACGGTTGTTTTATCTACCAACGGGGTCGATAAGCACATGGACCGAAATGGCAAGAGCTTTCCTAGACAAATTCTATCCCGCTTCAAGAGTCTCAAGCTTAAGAAATGAAATTTGTGGGATCCGCCAAGGTCAAGATGAAAGTTTTCATGATTATTGGGAAAGATTTAATAGCTTATGTGTGAGTTGTCCACAACATCAAATTCCCGAACAACTCCTTATCCAACACTTTTATGAAGGTTTGTTACCTATGGAGAGGAGATTAGTGGATGCTTCAAGTGGTGGTGATGTCTTTAACAAAACACCACAACAAACAAGAGAACTCTTCAACACAATAGCATCAAATTCCCAACACTTTGGTCCAAGACAAGACATGAAGAGAAATACCCATCACAAGGTGAATGAGGTTGACACCTCAAGTCTCGAGTCCAAGATTACAAACTTGACCAATGTGGTTCAACAATTAGCTTTGGTAAATGGTCAACAAGTTGTGCTTTGTGGTCTTTGCAACAATGTGGGTCATCATACGGATATATGTCCCATCATAGTTGGAGATTCCAAGGATGTGAACGCTATGGGTGGATATCATGGTCAACAAAAGCAATTGGATTACAAAACCGCCTACAATTCTAGTTGGAAGCCAAAACCCCAAATGAGTTATGGCCCGAAACCACTACCCTCAAATGTCTTAACCGGTAACCCTTACCAATCACAACAAACCCAACATCAACCCCATTACCAACACCAACCACAATACCCACCAAGACAATCTCACCAACAACACTACCAACACCAACACCAACACCAACAACAACAACTTGTAGAACCTCAAGCTAGTAGCTCCGAAATGTCCCTTGAAGACATTGTGAAGTCTCTTGCCACAAGCACCCACCAATTCCAAAAAGAAACAAGAACTAGTATCTCCAACCTTGAAGCTCAAATGGGAGATATAGTCACCTCAATTAACAAGTTGGAATCGCGTGGTAAACTTCCTTCCCAAACCGAAAAGAATCATAATGTGAATGCGGTTACATTAAGGAGTGGGAAAGAACTCGGAGAAAATGCTACCAAGAAAGTTACTAGAGAAATAGAGAAAGAGGTTGAAGTTGTTCCTATCAAGGAACCGGTTGTAGAGGAAAGTGTGGAAGTTGAAACACCGAAGAAGACCACTCCACCTTTGGTCATCCCACCACCCTTCCCTTCACGCTTTGCCACCTCCAAGAAGAAAGAGGAAGAAAAGGAGATCTTAGACACCTTCCGGAAAGTTGAAGTGAACATTCCGTTGTTGGATGCCATCAAGCAAATCCCAAGGTATGCTAAATTTCTCAAGGAACTTTGGACTAACAAGAGGAAATTAAAAGGAAATGAAAAGATTTCAATGAGTGAAAATGTTTCCGCGGTTTTACAAAGAAAATTGCCTCCTAAGTGCAAAGATCCGGGTATGTTTACAATTCCTTGCAAAGTAGGGAATGCCACTATTAATAGTGCCATGCTTGACCTTGGTGCCTCCATAAACGTGATGCCTTACTCGGTGTACAAATCTTTAAATGTTGGTCCTTTAAATGAAACCGGTGTTATAATTCAACTCGCGGATAAATCTAGTGTTTTTCCTAGAGGTGTCCTAGAGGATGTTTTAGTCCAAGTAAATCAACTTGTTTTCCCGGCGGATTTTTATGTGATTGATTTAGAGGAACAAGTTTCCTCCAAGTCGGCTCTAATCTTGCTAGGAAGACCATTTTTAAAAACCGCTAGGACTAAGATTGATGTACATGCGGGTAATCTCACTATGGAGTTTGATGGTGAAATTATTAATTTCAATATTTATGATGCTATGAGGTATCCTAGTGATGTCTCTTCTTTGTATTTTATTGATACTATTGAACCACTAACCCAAGAGTTGTTTGAGTTGTCTCATGGTGACATGTTAGATATGGTGCTAAGCATGAGTTTTGATTGCAAGAATTTCAAAGAAAAGTTGGAGTTATATTCCTTGGATCCAGAAATTCAAGAAATGGTTAACAAGTTAGAGGTGACCGACTCAACTAGAATGGATGTTTCACGAGTGGAACTACCTCATTCTCACACAAAGTTGCTCCCCTCTATTGTTCATTCACCGGAACTTGAGTTGAAAGTGTTACCCGAGCACTTGAAATATGCTTACTTAGGTGAAGGAGAAACACTCCCGGTCATTATTTCTACTAGTTTGACCGAAGTTGAAGAAGAGCAATTGATAAAGGTGTTGAAAGAGCACAAGGAAGCAATGGGATGGACGATTGCGGATATTAAAGGTTTGAGCCCTTTAACTTGCATGCACAAGATTTTGATGGAAGATGAGTGCAAGCCAAGCCGAGATACCCAAAGAAGATTGAACCCACCTATGATGGAAGTTGTCAAAAAGGAGATACTCAAGCTTCTTGATGCGGGTATGATCTATCCAATATCCGATAATAAGTGGGTAAGCCCGGTGCAAGTTGTTCCCAAGAAAACGGGTATTACGGTAATTGAAAATAACAAAGGTGTGATGGTACCCACCCGTGTGCAAAACGGGTGGAGAGTTTGTATTGATTATCGCAAGTTGAATGCGAGTACCCGAAAAGATCACTTTCCCTTACCTTTCATTGATCAAATGTTAGAAAGGTTAGCCGGAAAATCACATTATTGTTGTCTAGACGGATACTCCGGTTTTCACCAAATTCCGGTGGCACCGGAGGATCAAGAAAAGACAACCTTTACGTGCCCATTTGGTACCTTCGCATATCGAAGGATGACCTTTGGATTGTGTAATGCACCGGCTACTTTCCAACGTTGCATGGTAAGTATCTTTTCGGAGTATGTGGAAAATATAATTGAAGTTTTTATGGATGATTTTACAGTTTATGGAAATTCTTTTCAAGAGTGTTTGACTAACCTCACAAAAATTTTGAAACGATGCATTGAAACAAATTTGGTTTTAAATTATGAAAAGTGTCATTTCATGGTTAGTCAAGGTTTAATTTTGGGTCACATTGTGTGCCAAAATTGATGTAATTCAAAGCTTACCATACCCGACTTGTGTTCGGGAAGTTCGTTCTTTTTAATAAAAGAAAGTCTATGATCAGTCTATTCTTTTATTCCTACAAAGCAATCATATACTTAGCTAACCGATTTTTAAATAAATAATTTTGTCAAACCAGTGTATTTAGACAGATATGTAAACTAGTTGTTTTAATGAATGAAAAAAAATCAAAGAATTATGTTAACAAAATTGACCTCGTGAATAATTTTTTTAAAGGAAAAAGTGTAGGAATTTTAAAAGAAAGTGAAAAACTTGTGAAAAAAAGAGAGTGACGTACTGATCTCTAATATGTTTGGGTAATTACTTTAAAGAAATATATATAAAAAAAGTGTGGGGAGATTCTTTCCATATAAAAATCACATTAAATAGGAAGAGAAGGGGCAAAAGAGTCCAATTAAATAGAATTTCAGTGGAAGTAACAATTTATGTAGTGGCAATATCATTGCCCTAGTATATAATATCGTTGGAGTGTTGGCTTAGTGGTTTACCTCTCGAAAGTAACAATATGAGAGCCGATCGATATCTTGAAAGTCGATTATTCTATCTTATAATATTTCTTTCTAATTTTCAGTTTGAATCATATAAACACATTTTAATCAACATAGATGCTAACTTTACATATATTACGCGAGACGAATGCACCCGCTAAGTTGGGAAAAAGGGAGGGGAGTTTATTATTTACTTAGAATAGTTTAAAATTTACTAACATTAATGTAAACTACAGTTATAGCATAAACTTGGAACATTTAATGTATTCTTTAACTAAATATGTATAAAATTTAAATATTAAATATACCCGAGCACCGTACGGATATGTATATTTATTTAGGCTCTATCATTTAGATTTCAATAAATTTTAAAAATATTTTCAAATTTAGTTATATATAATGCAAGCTCAAATTGTAATATGTATATTTAAATGTGTTACAAAGATGATCAAAAACTCTTTTGTTATCAATATTTCTAACAATGCTTTGTGCTCATAACTTCTTTTAAATTTAGTTATATAATGTATGCTCTAATTGTAATTAACAAAGGGCATAGTCACATGGTAAGTGAATCAAAAGTTGAAGGTTCTATACTCTATTCTCTACTATCAGAGGTTTTTTGATCGCAGGCATTGGTGTTTAAATATTTATACTTATATAGTAGAACACTTAAAATCATACGCTATATTATTAGTGTACACTTTCAGTCAATGTTACGTTCGTCATAGTATGAAAAAGTTAACCTAAATATATTTGAATTCAAACCAAATGGTATGAGCGCAGTACGAATTCTTTTGAGTTTTATCTACTTTATTTCAAGATTTATATTTCGTCTTTAGTTTTATATTATTCATCATGAATCGAATTTACTATAGATAATAGAAAAGTTATAAAAGTTAATTTGACCTAAATATATTGTTGGATGTAATACAATAGGTACAAGACCTAAATCTTTTTCAATTTGACCTATATAAGGTGAATATACAAGTGAATACTAAAATAAAATTTCAATACATTTTCAATCTCAATTATTTCAAAAGTTTTTATAAATTTTGTAACTAAAGTGCAATTTAAATTAAGAGCGAATGGTTTTACCGGATACTCAAAACCTAGTTTTCTATATATCTTTGGGCGAAGGAGACATGGGTTATCTTAGGAGTTAGGAACCTCTCTCTTATTTGCAGATCAAAGCAATATGGTGTAATACCCTAAAATTCAAAAAAAAAAAAAATAATAATAATAGAAGAAAAATAATAAAATAAAATAATATTTCTAACTTAATAGGTAATGGATAAAAATCAATTGAAGTAGGCCTTTCAACTTAAGCCCATCTATCCCACAAATTAAGACCATATGAGTTTATAAGTCCAAGTGCTAACATGTATTAGTCTTTGGCTGTTGAAAACCAACGAGAAGATCATAATTCCTACAATCCTACCTGGACTCTAACAACAAACAGAAACGGGAGGATCACGGCTCAAATTCGAATTGAAGGTTATCTCCTCCTGTTCTTTCTCCAGCGATCATGATAAATTCAACTCGATTCATGATAAACCTACAACTTTTGATCCGATTCCTTCGTTATCTCTAAACTCTTCCTCTTGTTCCCTTCGTTAAGTCGAGAGTTGGAAAGGAGAGCTTGGGACTGTGATAACATCAGGCAAGGGAGGAAGGCCTTAATGAGAAGTGAAGATAAGCATCGGTTAAGGTTAGCCTTGCTTTGCTTAATTTCTGTTTTCTACCATTAATCTCACAAGAACCCCACGAAATCTGAGCCAAGTTTTATTCTTTGCTACTGTTTTGTCTCCTGTGATCATGCTAAAGTCTCGTTATTTTAGTTTACATTGTTATTGCTTCACAGTAAGATAACACCTATGGGTCTCAAACTGATCTATGTTCTTAATAATGTACTTTACACGGGAATGGGACCTCTTGGTCTGATTATGCTGGACACCTTTTAACGCAGCAACGATGACAAATGTCAGTTGATTTTGGATAACTGTTTTTTAAAAACAAACTATGATATTTTTGTACCATACATCGACCTGCTAACTGTTAAGATGATTCTTTTTTTATTTTTATAAATTATGCTATTGATTTACAAGGGCGAGAACTAGACTTGAAATTGGTTTTCAGTTTGAATAACTGCCCCATACTTCTGATCTTGAACCCATTCCCACTTGCCATCTAAAAGTGCAAATAGATTCATGAAACCATTGCGATATTCGAAGAGTTCTTTCTGTTCTTAAACCACTTTATGGGTGATTTTATCAAGTAACTATGCAACAAAAGCAAGAGGTCTCTTCTCGATTTATTTTTGATAATCAAATAAACTCAAGAGTAAAGTACACGATTAACAATTGACGTGGCATAAGCAATCTGAATAACAGTAGCAAGAGAATAAAAGGATTCTGGAATGATTTTAGGGTGAAACAAACTGAAACTTGATTAGGAAAGCTATAGCAGCAAAAGGGGATTAGCGATGGGTTATTACTAGAGCTTGGATTCTTGAGCTGTGAAACTAAGGTACGGATTCCTACTTTTGCTATTGTTATATAGTTGGTTGTACGGATTCTTACTTTTTCTGATGTTATATAGTCGGTTGTACGAAAATCTCAATGACCACATGTCGATAGAACCAATAAACGAAGACTAATAGGAACCTTTGATTAATAAATATACGACAATATACCGATAGTTAAGTACAGATATCCGTATAGAAAATCTAAGAATCCATACGATAATATAACTTTTAGTTAAGAAATATACGATAAAATAACTTTTAGTTGGTTAATAATGAGACTTTTTCATTGTTATCTACTTTTCTTTATGTCTATTAGCTTATGTATAATAAATTTTGTTGTCTATTAACTATAGCTGTCAATATTCTGAAAAAGGGAATTACTGTTTTTTTTAAAATCTCTTGCTATGCTCTCCTTATCTACAGTTTTTGGCCTTATCTTTCAACATAAAGTTACATTAACGAAATAAAAACCATTTAAAACACATTGATAACCTGGAATTAATATATTTTAATTTTCAAATGAAAACTGAAAGTAGCAAAGACACCTGTCCTCCAAAACTGATTTATAAAACTGAATAAGTAATGCTTTAATAAGTAATTCAATCATAAGAACAGGAGGATAAAATGTACCACTTTGATTTATGTTAAAGGAAAGACCAATTTGGATCTGTAATTCATTCCTCCTTTTCTCACCTTCACGTAAATTATTCAGAATATAGCCAATCTGACAATTTCAGTAAATAGCCAATCAAATAGTAAAAGTGGAGATAAAATAGTATTTACCAGGAGATATCAGGCTGCTTAAGATATGATTCTACACAATCAGGTTAACATGGTGTAATTAAAATCTAATTATATATTTTCTTTAGGATACCTTTTTTATTTGGAGGTTATTTTCAATAGAAGAAATTGGTTCCTCTATGAAAAAAAGATGGCTTCACTATATGATGTTTTCAATGGTGCTATATCTTATACGAAAAAGAAATTTCTTTAGATACCTTTTTTATGTTGATATACTATTATTTATAAATTAAAATTGTTAATAAATTAGTTTTTATGAGTATCTTATATCTATAGCCTTTTATACACAATTGCAAAGTTGAGTATACCTATTCTTGAAACAACGACCCAGATACCGTACGGGTATTAATTACTCTAGGTCTCTAGTTATAGATTGACTGAAACAAATCTTAAGTTTGGATCAAGACTAGCTTTGAGACATGTTTGATTGTGAAATAATGTACGGATTCCTACTTTTTCTATTGTTATATAGTCGGTTGTACGGATTCTTAGCTTCTTTGTACGGATGTCTATAATTAACCATCGTTATATTGTCGTATTTTCTTAATCAAAGATTCCTTTTTGATCCTATTAGTCTTCGTCTCTTGGTCTTAATATTAAGTTTTCGTTACGTATCTACCCTTTATTAAAAGATTCTTGTTTTCTTTAGCTAAACCTTGTCTTAAAAACAATTTCTTTCTCAAACTATCTTGTTTTAAAACATTTTATATAAGCTAGTCCCAAAACCTTGTCTTTTTACATCAAAACTCAAGTTAGTTCTTTTCACGTCTTATATTGTTTAGCTAGATTGGTTAGACTTCGTTCTTCATTGACTTATTATTTATTGTCATATACCTCTTTACAGTTCCTTACTAAGATCATCATTGTTAGTATCGTATTGCTATTGCTTCATTGTGATTTGTTATTGTCCTATTGTTTGTTCTGGGTATGCGAGCTATTATCCACCTATGGAGTTGCCATAGGCGCGTCATTATATATGGCGTCTCCTCATTGTGGTGTTATAAGGGTTGTAGGAGGCGTATTGGTTAACCATAGTTATTGTATTGTTATTGGTTGTGGATGGAGGCGTAGTGCCCAACACCTCATTCACCATTGTTTGGTACTTTGGATATGCAGGTCTATGTACCAATTGTTATTGGCTATTGCTTGTTTTATACAAGTGTCGGTATTATTGAGCTCGGATTGTTCGTACTCCATTGATTCCATAGTTATAGTTTTGTCTTCGTTTTGGTTTGTTAATTATTGCCGGTCTTGGTTTCGGTATGTCTTGTTCCTACTGTATTATTGTATATCTTTGTTTGTTTTGTATCCGTGCATTAGGCATTTGGCTCATCCGCATTTTTTTCCATGCGGCAGGTTTGCAGGGGAATTTGAAGGGTAAAGAGTTCGAGAGTAAAGCATTTGTTGAGGTATTAAGCTTAGATTTTGCTCTATTTTGTATCTTATGAGTAACCTCCGGAAACGGGGTGTTACACACCTGGCCTAGCTAGCTTGTTAACATATGCATGCATGTACGCATCCTTCAGGCTGTTCAATGTAAACCCTTTTGTGACGTTAAATCCATATTCAACAACTAAACGAATGAGGTTTTTATGCTTTATAACTTTCCTTATATCCATTAGAAACTGTTGTTTATAACCTAATCTCGTCCTTTTTCCTTCAATATAGTCTTATAGCTAGATCCAAAATTTCTCTATGCATCAAATTGTTTACGTTTTTCTCAAATTGCTTCAGGATGGCTTCAAATAGCAATCATGAAATTCAAAAGCGTTGCAAATGTAAAAAGACAAAGTGCTTGAAACTGTGAGTTACTAATAATAAGTTTGTATTATTAATATAATAATATCTGATGATGCAATTGACGATAATACTCAAGCATATTTCTTTAATTTGCAGTTATTGTGATTGCTTTGGCGCTGGATATTTTTGTGATAAATCTTGTTCCTGCCACCAATGCTTCAACCACCCTGATTATGAAGATATTGTTGATGACGTTCGTCAACAAATTGAAGTTAGAAACCCACTTGCATTTTCAACCAAGATTTATTGCCAGTCTCCAACCACCCAAATTGTAACACATATATTATATATGACCTTTAAAACACAATTTCATGTGCTAAATTATAGATTATTAAATCCATATATAATTGTACATTCTTCACAGGAGGATGGAGATCAACCTACGCCAATTGTAGGAAAACACAAAAGAGGTTGCAATTGTAAGAAGTCAATGTGTGAGAAAAAGTACTGTGAGTGCTATCAGGCGAACGTTGGATGCGGTAGTGAATGCCGATGTGAAGGATGCAAAAATGCTTTTGGCAAGAAAGGAGCTAGTAAAATATATAGTTAGATTTGTAGTTACATCTTTTCTTTGTTACTGTTTCAATTATCTCTATCCGATACCTTTTATTACATTACAGACTACAACGTGCATAACGAATTGGTTTCGACATAATCATGAACTTTTGCAATATGTAGAAACTTAAATACTTACATGTTTAGCAACATAGAGAATACATCATCTTCTATGTTACATCAACTTCTATGTTTACTGGATGCTACATTCCATTACAAGGATCTGCTAACATTATACACTCTTAGAAACAAGTGATGATGAGATAGCTAAATTGATTCATTTGGATCAACAATGTTCCAATCTTGAATTCTTGAATTCATTCACGTCTCCATCGATGGACTATCCAAACAATTCAAGAGATAGTGGGGCTTTTTCTTCTGTGAATTCCTTACACGAACCAAAGTTCACTAGTCACTTAAGTACTTATCTTTGGTGGTGGCCGAAAGTTCACGATATAATGAAAATCCCAATACACCTGATACATCAAGTTTGTACGCAACCACATCATCCATTGTAACAAATACATTATCGAGATTCAATAATATAATAGTAGTAGCTTTAAAATCTACTAGTTACAGCAGCTTGAAAATCTATGCCAAGTTATAATTAGAGAGGCTGGTACTTATTAATAAATTACAAGGTCTTTTGATAGCTTTAATGACTAATGATTGTATGTTTCAAGTTGACATTTCCAATGGCTTTTAAACTTGTCTCTTAATGTTGCTAGAAAAGGCAAGTCGGGGTAGTCCCATCTCTGCTTTGATAGTTTTCATTTTCAATGTTTCAACATGCTCACACATAATTAAGAACATATGATGATTTTAATGGTGGACCTACTCCGAAAGTTGAGTAGTAGCATTACTTATATAGAAATTTAGCTTGACAGTATCACTCTATAGATAAATGCGGTTTTAAAAAAATATAACACTAAGCAACATGAAACAAGTTAGGGAGGCTTGTACTTCATAAATATCAATATAGACATCATTTTATACAGGAAGAAATTAACAAACGTACAATTAAATCTCTTGAACTCACATACTAAGATGTACCATGTACGTGGTCATGCGTCTCATTTCAAATGATAATAATAGGTCATTTTACTACCTTTATTGGTGAAGTTATGAAATTTATATAGTTCTGTTTATCATAATAAGTATTGCAAATGAAATAAAATTAGCATTGTCATCAAACGTACATAAGAATAGATTCATACTCAATTAATATGGCTCGGATCATGTTGAAAGCCTTCCTAATTCCTTTGAACTGGGAAGTAGCTATCTCATGTGTTGTTTACTTTTTGAATAAATTTCCAACAATGTCTCTCTAGTGAAAACGTACAAAGAACGATCTCAAGCCAAGAATGAAACGTTTTAAAGGTGTTCGGATTCATTTCTTATACGCCGGATCTAGCTTATGCAAACGAGTAGAAAGTTGGATGATTGGGGGTATTCTTTTTCTACAAACATGCATGGTAGATACCAGGACCCGTCCAATTAGGTTTTCGGACTTGGGGCAAAAAAAATTTAAACAGCTCTCTAAAATAAAAAATGAAATTATAATCAAATAAGCAAAATAACATATATCATTAATCATAAATAAAGAACACAAAAGGTTATTTTGACTAATGTTTTATGGAATTTTTGCTTATTTGACTATAACCTTTTATTTTATTTTGGAGCGCTCTTTTGTTTATTCTACCTCGCCCCAAAAGCCAAAAAGTGACCGGACGGGTTTGTATCTATCATATTTGTAGGCGAAAAATATGTTCTCCTAAAAGTTATAAGATATAGAGACAGAACACTCAACAACAAAGTTTCTTCGTTCCCTTAAAATCCTTAAATAAGCCTATGAATTAAACTTAATAGAAGTAATTGTTTTCTAACTAATAAACTAACTAACAAATAACCTACTCACTCCTCCATTTCTCATAACCATTTCCTACATGAGAAGTTCTTGTATTCTTCTTGTACCTTATGCTTAGAATTTAAGATTTACTTCCGGTTAAGAAATTAAATTTATATGGGCATGTATCATCTTCTCTCCCCGGCGAATCATCCAACCTCTTGCTTGTATGAATATGATCTTGAGCATAAGAAATGGATCCAAACACCTTTAGACATTCCATTCTTGGTTTGAGATCGTTCTATGCTTCTAATGAGGTGATACTTTGAACCACTATTGATGGAAATCTATTTAAAAAGTTCACATGAGATATATTATAATACCATGAAAATTATTAATAACAATAGTGGATAAATAAATAGATAAACAAGACTTATAAACTACTGGACTTATACCTTGCAGCCCAACTTGAAATAAACTTACATATGTTTAAACTAATCGATAGATATGGAACCTTATCTAGGGAACAATTGAACTAACGACAAGAGAAAAGGGGATAAACCTCTAATGATATGCTTCAGGATTCTTCACAAGGATCTCGATATATATTGGCTGCCATTCTCGAATTCCCTATAAAATTAATTGATAGTGTGAGAGAGGGAGCAAGGATAGCGATGTGTGACGGCAAGAGAACAAGGCATGGCCTGTAATTTCGACGACGAGAAGGGAGATCTGCGATTGTGCGACGGCAAGGGGAGGAGGGGAGTCGATTTTCATCTCTTAGTCAAATAAGGTTTCCATAATGCTTCAAACCACAAGGATAACGGTCAAAAGTGCTACAGGTGTAACAAAACGGAGTGATACCCTGGCTGTGGTTATTATAAACTCAATTATGCAATTAATCCCATTTTCTTGGTGCAAGTGATGGCATTTTCTTGCATTTTTATTTCAATTTGTTTGTATTATAAAGTGAATGATGAAATTGATGATAATAACAAAACACATGTCGTGGCCGTTATTGTGATTGCTTTGGTCTTAGATTATATTGTAATAAAGCTTGTTCGTGCCAAGAATGCTTCAATACTATTGATTATGAAGATACGGCTGAAGATGCCCGTCAACAAATAGAACTTAAAGTTCCATTTGCATTTTCCACCAAGATTCATTGTCTTATACAGTCTCCAACAAGCTACAATGTAGTATATGATCTTCAAGTTTAACTTTGCATGCTGCTAATTGATAAGTTATTAAAGTGTGATGGTTGTTAACAAGAGGAGGGAGATCAACCGAAGCTAATTGTTGGAAAACACAAACGGTTGCAATTATAAGAAGTCAGTGTGACTAAAAAAGTACTGTGAGTGCTATCAGGTTTGTTCTCGACCTTCTTGTTATGATTCTCTTTATTTTCTCAAGTTAATCTTATGCTTTACTAAGTTAATAGTTCCTTGAATAGACTAATTTCAAATGCGGTGGTGAATGTCAATGTAAAGGATGTAAAAATGTTTTTGGAAAGAGAGGTGGTAAAACACGTATGTATATTACTAATTAAAACAATCCTTTCGTTGAAATAATTCTCGAAAAGTATTTGTGTGATTGATTGTAAAGAGCAAGAGGAACATAATATAGAGACCGAATGCATGATTCTAGTCCAATATTTATATTGGAAGTTTTCAATTCTGAAACTTAATCTTGATTTAATTTCAACTCTAACTTAAATATGGAATCCATTGTATAAAGTGTATAACGAAGCCATCGATGAAACTCTAACAACCTGAAACCTCGAGGCAGTTATTTATTAATGCAATTTTTGAATTCTCGTTATTTGGTTTGGAATTTAATTGGATCTTAAATAAATTTTTTACGTGTGTATTTAAATAAGGAATCAAGTGTAGGGACTAAAGGAGCAAAATTAAGAACTTTGAGGGATTAACTTGTGGTTAGAGAGAGAGAGTTAAGGCTTCCTTAGGTTATAATCACGTTTTGGCATCCCTAGAACTCATCTACAATAGTTTCTAACTAGGTTTCAAGCCCGCATGAATACGGGCTTATATTTTTAAAGTTTTATTTGATAAATGTAAATTATAATAAACTTGGTTAACATTTATATAATTAGACTTAGAAAACACGAACTTTGAAAAATCAAATTTTCAGCATTAAAACCCTTCAAAGGGCTGCACAGATTTTATCAACATAATATAGTAATTTAAAACAAAATTTTCTGCCAATGTCATAAACATTTTTCACTTTCAGGACTATTAGCACTTGCAGCATTCGACCAATATCTCTTGTTCTAGAGAAGTCGACCCATTAGGTGATGCATAGGTTGATCTCTAAGTTAACACAAACCTAACACATATTAGACAACTTTTTATGCACCACCCAATCTTTTTATAAACTTTACCTATTTGACCCGTTTATCGATAAAATCAATACTTTAAATTACAACTCTAATTGGCATACAAATGGTAAACAATACTCAAATGCATAACACGAAATTGATAATAATAAAACCACCCAACCAAATAATTAACGACTATATATACATTTTTATTTACACGCTCCTCTTACAATTCGGTACATATAAAACATTATATTTTTTTCTACATCTTCATTTTCCACCTTAAGGTCTAAATCGTAAAATGAAACCAACAATCTGGGTCAACTTTGTTTTTAAGACATTATAAAAACTTTCCCAAATCAAGTCATGGTACACCATGCTGGAGCTTGTTATGATGGATGACGAGTCCATGACTCCATCCACTACAAGCACTCTTAGCTGATCTAGAAGCTAAAATCCACATAGTAACACACATAAATATCATATTGTCATCTTGAAGATAACACAATAAATAACAACTAAAAACTCCATACAGAAATCAAAAACCAAATCATGATCCATGTGTTACATAGAATAAATCAAAACCAAACATAAATACTAATCGTAATCCAACTGTTATTGAACTTGAATACAAATATAAATCGTGGCATGTTGGCAAGGGTGGTTCTATCATCTATGTGTAAGATAAAGAGCTACTATAAACTCACTAAATATAATATTACATATATTAATGTTTACGTACAATTTTTGATCCACGCCTTTCTTAAAAAAATAAACGGATCACCTTAAATTAGTAAATCGAATCTAAAGTATAACTAATAAACAGAGAAAAACGTGTTACCAACTAAAATTAATAAACATTAAAAACATAACCTGCTAGTAAAGAAGTTCACTTGTTTTATTAATTTGTAAATTTCTTTGGTCAAAAGGCTATTCCCTATCACCCAGTATCACTTATCACTTCTAGTAAACAATTGTTACTTGAAGAATGTAGAAAGGAAAAAAAAACTTAGATTCACTAACGACAACATAGACGGAATGAAAAATACTAATGCATGACAGAAGAAACAAAAGATACAAGATAACATGATTTGTATTGTTTTGCAATGGAAGTTGAAATATGAATTCATGCTGGCTCTTTTATGTAAATATTGTGAAACCAAGGATAATTCGAGAGTGATGTTACAGAGGGAAACATAGTCAAATATTTGATAGTGAGTGCAATTGGATGAAATTTAAAGACATTTAAAGACACAAGAAAATTTGTAGTTTCAGCAACCAATGATTATAAGAAAGGGTTGGAGTGAGCACCTAGTGCAGAGAATTGATATATAAAATATTCAACCAATGATTCCCAAAAACTATATTGACGCCCATCATCAACAACGTAGTGGTTGGGCATGCTATTTTGGCTTCTTTAAGGCGCTTTGGACTTCAAGCTGGCGCCTTCATTAAATGAAACCCACAGCTCTGAGCTATTACATGCTCACTTGCTGGACGTAATTTGGGCTCTATGCTGGGAGCCAATTAGGGGGGTAACGATTTCAACCCCTTTGATTACCTATTGAAAAGACTAAAGGATCCATCACTTAAAAAATGTTTGTGTCGCAGCACAAATAGTGTTCCTGTTGTAGATATGCAATAATGTTCACGAATATGATTCAGAAAGGGTGTCACGAATATGATTCAGAAATCTTTACTTTTAAGTGTGTCAAAATATACATTAAGCTAATTTGTTGTAATAGTATAAGTACCTTAGTCCTAGCTGCTAGGCGATATATGTCAGGAACTTGAGATTGCTTATGGTGTTTCGGATAAGAAACTTGGCCATACATATCATATTTATCAATCAACTTCAAAATCGAAAGTAAAACTGCTGAATTTGTGGCAGACATTTCATCGTTATTATCACGATTTCCCATTATTAGTGTCCATGAGCTACACAAAAGGTAATGAAACTAACATCATACATAATCATAATTAAGAATATAGAAGTAAGACAAAAGAAAAACAGTGAAGACATACAAGGTTTAAAAGCTCCCTCAATGGACAACACTCCCCAAAAGCTTTCGCCAAAGTGGTCAAGTTCTTTTTAGGATCAGGTCGTGCAAGAGCCAGGATAATAGGCTTATGTGGATTTGTAAAGAATCGTGTTATCTACAAATATAAATACAAAAAAGTGGTAAAAAAATTCATCCTCTATCCTGCAAAAAATGGTATCATTAGATTGGAAATTAATGAGTTTAATCGAAAAGGTTTTGTTGAATGGCAGTGTCATTACCCATTTGATAGCTATCTCAGTTGTAGGTTGAGAAAGAAACTCCATTACTACCTGTTAATATGATCTATGATTTAGTGCTTGCAAAATTAAATGTTATTATCATATGTTAATAATGTATACATGCAAAAGATGATCAATTGTATGATGCTATACTTCAACAAATATACTGTATTATGCTTGTCAGAACAGACAATGGGTTTATTGGTACTTGGATACAACAAATGAAATAAGTATCTAAAATAACTCCTATGTCCAAATACCCATAGCATCAGTGAAAATTTTAAATATTGTAACTAATTTTAAAACCCAAATCCAAATTAAGGGGCCCGATAAAACATCCTATCGTTATAAACTTTGAAAAGTATATTATATGAGCAACAGGTTTATATGTCGTCTGTTTATTTATAAATTAAAATATAACAGCTACTTGAACTAAAAACATGTGAAGCTAACTACAAATAATGAATTTGCTATTGTTACATGTCTTAAAATATATATCATTTACAATAGATGAATATAAAAAATGTTAATGCAATGACTATTAAGAGGTAAATCTTCAACATTAATATTAATACAAATGAAAAATAAAAGGCTACCTGAAGGTATATGTTTAAATTACGATACTGAACTTAAGAAATCCATTGTAAACCACTTTGAAATAGACCAAACTTTATCAATAAAATCCAAATTAATTCCATAACAACCAGAACCAATTTGCTAAATCCATTGCTCATATATTCCAAACCAAAATTGCCAGATAAGCAATTTGGCTAATTCCATCTTGAACTCCAATATGATTTTTATATTGAATTGTTCACTGTTTCTGAACCATAAACAAACTGCATATCCTAATCCATTAGACAGAGATAGCTATATGGCAACAAATGATACCAAATCTGCTTTTCCCCAAATTGCATAATCAAAGTGCCTGCATGCAAGTTGCTGCACATTCAACATAAACACCCAAACTAAATTATAGTTATGGTCATTAAGGTAAGAACTGGAAAGTGCCTGGGTGTGCAATAATGGTGTCACCATAACAAAACCATCAAAAAACTTTTTGACCATAACTATAATATCTAGCAACTCTATCCTTATATCGCCTGCCCATCCCAAGCTCAATTGACCCAGATAAAACAGAAAACAGAAACCACAAAGACAACAATACATGTAGGTTTGAAAATAGACGTGTATAAGATGATAAACCAAAACTGTACACTCGCCAACAATGAGAAGAAAACAAACACATGCGCAAGTTTCGTCATCTCTACTCAAACATTTAGCTTCTAAAAATACGGACACTGAAGCTTAAATTAAGCAAAAGGAAAAGCATATATACTCTCAAAAGCCACATCTCATGTATATAGCTGTCCAAGCATCAAATCTGCTGATATCCATGAATGTTACTCAGAACCACCAAAGCTAAAATAAAGTGAATTTCCAGTTTTCTTCATAACAAATTACTATCTTTAGACAAATGTTTGTATGGCAAGAAGCAGATGCTCACATCCATGGGGTTGCAGCAAACTTAAATCACCAATGAAATCAATTTTTAAGATGCTCACAAACCTAACCTAAACAAATTTAGATTCGTAGCCAAGGTGCCATATCTCTAGGCTAAATAATTATCGAAATTGAACTTAGCTTATAAAAGTATATCTCTAGGCTAAGATTGAGCATCACGAACTGTAACTCATTTACAATAAATGAAAAGTAACCTGCCAGCTATGCTTTAAGAAATTTGGTGAACTGATGATCTGCTAATCATCTTCAGAAAGCATGCCCAAACACCCCTAAATTCAACATATATCAATATATATAGTGCTTCGGTCCAGATTACCTTTGATTGGCCGAAGAAATGGTGGTCGATGGTTATTGCTGGCCGGCAGGGCAGATACTTTTCGATTTTGAGCTTCAGCCCTAATTTTATCACCCTGGATTCTTTGTAGATGGAGAATCAGGTCAGTTAAGTAGTCGATTATTGCTAATGAATAGAAGAATAGCAGTTGGGTGTGCCATTGTTTACCTTTGATTGCCGGAATGTATGGTGCTGGATGGTGATTTCATCGAATAGGTGATGCCTAGCAGCCATTCGATTTCTTTCAGAATGCAATTCTGTGGGGGTAAACACTAAGGGTGAGTTGAGGAGGAAGAATGATGAAAATAACAAATATATACAGCTCAATATAACGGTCGTATGTCACTTCAATACCATCGCATTTAAGATCATTGATCGCTGAATGAAGAAGAATCTTACCCGAGACTCAATTGATGGTGCGGAAAACCGATGGCCAGCCAAAATACATCCTTCGACGACGCCATTTACTACCCTAGGCCGATCATCGGTGCAGAAGGATGAGGGACGTAACATTATCGCGAGGGCAACGTATCGATTGAAACCGCCTACGGCACACATTAATAGACAGAGCCCACAATGTGTTAAATAGCCCAATTGAATGCAGACCATCAGCCCAAATCGTGGTTTTTATGCCACGTCATCAATTCCATAACACTCAATTGCTCATCTTTCAATTTTACACAATCAACGGGCATTGACATATGGGATACATTCAAGCCTAAGATATATAAGATATAGATGGAGAGAGAAGGTTTGAGGGTGTTCATGTGATTGATTAGAAAAGGAGCAACAAAGATCAACTCATTAAGGGTTTAATCGAAGTACTCATTAATCAAGTATGTATTTCCACTCTTTGGTAGTGATTTGAGTTGGTTTTGTGTGATGATTTCAATAAGATTAGGGGCTCGAACAAATCAACATAATAAGGGGTTGGTAAATGACGTATGAATAAAAAACTAATACTTAAAAAACATATATCCAGTTCTTGAGGCAAAAGAAAACCTTATAACATTATACATTCTTTTGAGATTAAGTACATCAAACTTGCTCTTATGTTGTATTTATAGTATATGTTATATGTTAACTTGGTCATGTTGAGTATAACTCTTCTTTTAGCAACAATAAACACTTTTTTTATTAAAACCACTTTAAGAAAAAAAATAAACTTCTTTTAGAGACTATCGCTTATGCTTTCTTGGATTTTGTTTGGTTTCTTAAATTGGTATGGAGCAAATGAGCTCCATGCCTATTTATAGGTGTTTCCACCTCCTTATCACAATATTCTAGATCTTCCTACACACTAGATAAATTTGTGATTATACTAGAACATTCTATCACAATCTATATATTATAAGCTTTTATATGTTTCTAGAATTTTCGAAAGTCTAGGATGTTCTGGTGTCTTCCACGATCTTCTGGAGTGTTCCATAACCTTCCAGGGTCTTTTACGATATTCTTGAATATTCTAGCACATTTAGACTATTCTAGGACATTCTAGAACGTTCTGATTAGACTAGGGATGATTATTCAATACTTCCCCTCAACACTAGCCTCCTTTCATTGCACGATGTTGAGCTGACAACAAAAGTCCTTACACTTTTCAACACTTAGCCCTTTGGTGAACAAGTCTTTTATTTGGTCATTTGTCTTATCTGTCGCATCTCTATTTCTTCATTCAGGACCTTCTCTCTGATAAAATGATAATGCACTTCCATATGTTTGGTTCTAGCATGGAACACCGGATTTTCTACCATACGAATTACGGATTTGTTGTCAAAGTGAAGTTGTACTGCATATTCAACTTTTTGATGCAAATCCTCTATTAATTGTGTCAGCCAAGTGCTTTCTTGAGGTGTTATAGAACACGGGCCGTGTAGCATTGGGATGGCCGTGTAGGGCTACACGGGCCATGTACCATCTGATACGGGCCGTGTAGTGCCCTAAGTGGCACAATTAGCCATGTAGGGGTATCCATAGACGTGTAGTAGTGATCTACATGTGCCGTGTAAGGTCACATGAGCCGTGTAGGGTCTTAGTTGAACACTATGAGGTACACGCCTTGTGTAGTCGTGTGAGTAGGCCGTGTATAGGGACATGGGCTGTTTGAGGCCGTGTAGGTCATTAATGTGAGTCACATTGTGATGTTGATACAAATCCAATTGTTTATAGGTGTTATCAAGTGATTGGTAACTACAAGATTGAATAGACCCCAGAGTCGAGGCAGATCGGCTAAGGTAAGTACCTCAACCTAAAACTTAGAGATGTTAGTTATAGGTAATGGTACGTGTTTAATACCGGAGTGAGATTCACTGCATTATTATTATGTTATGATATATATATATATATATATATATATATATATATATATATATATATATATATATATATATATATATATATATATATATATATAGAATTGTTATTAACTAAATTATTAAATAGTATAGAGATAAATATAAAGTTAACATAGATAAGTATAGTTGTGGTTGAGAAGTAGGAGATAGAAATACGTGCATATGATTAACAAATGAGTATTCTGGCATTATACTAATTAATGAGAGATGAGTATGAATGAATAAATAAGAAGAGAGATCCAGTTAATAATAAGAGAGAAAAGAGTGAGGTTAATATATATAGTTGGTCTTACACGTTTAAGAGCAGATAATTCGTGTTGTGTTAATTACATACTTGAAGAGTATACGATAATCTAAATAAGCGATGTTGAGGTGTATAATTATAGAAATGAGGTGTATAATTATAGAAAAAAATTAAAGTGCTCATACAGATATATATATATATATATATATATATATATATATATATATCTATATAGGGGAGGGTTCCATTGAGAACCAACTTTAGTGCGAGAACCGCGAGAACCAATCTTAGCCGTTGATTTGATATTTGGAATTCATGGATGGAGAGCGTGGGGGGATCAAGTGTGGCAGGGTGGGTGTATGTGAGGAATTCATGGGTGGGCAATGACATTGAAAGAGGGGAAATCCGACGGCTCAGATTGGTTCTCGCACTAAAAATGGTTCTTAATAGAACTTCTTCCTACATATATATATATATATATATATATATATATATATATATATATATATATATATGTATATATATATATATAATACATATCTATATACACTATGAGTATGTGAGGAAATACTAAGAAGAATAGTTCTTTGTGAGATATATAGTCAAGTTTTAGGTATAAAAGTAACGGTATATGTCCACGTAAATATGTGAACATACAAATATGAGAGAATATGATAGACTATGTCTATACACATATGTATCCGTTAACAGAGAAAAGAGAAAGGAAACGAGTCAGAGAGGTAAGAAGAAGGTAGAGATGGAGTAGAGATGTAATAATATATGTATATGCTATATGCTTACACCATAATTGAATGTATCAAGAGTATGAGAATAATGAGAATTAGGGATGTTGTATGTGTTGCTATAATTGTGATAGTTATAGCTTGTCAATATGACTATGTGTGACATGTGCGATCATGTGATATATATATATATATATATATATATATATATATATATATATATATATATATATATATGAGAATGGGAGTCTCAATCTCAGCCGTTCATTTTGTAAGTAGAATTCATGGATGAAAAGCATAGGGGTAGAGTGTGACAAGGTGCATGTGATGAATTCATAGGTGGGCAATTGAATTGAAGGATAGGGAATTGGACGGTTGAGACCGAGTCTCCCATTCTCATTTAAATTCTGATTTTCATTTGAGCCTCCACACACACACACACACACAGATATATATATATATATATATATATATATATATATATATATATATATATATATATATATATGTGTGTGTGTGTGTGTCTGTGTGTGTGAAAAAGTTCATGCGAGAACCGCGAAAACCAATCTGAGCCGTCCAATTTCCCCTCCTTCAATGTCATTGTCCACCCATGAATTCCTCACATGCACCCTGCCACAGTTTATCCCTCCACGCTCTCCATCCGTTTAACTTCTCATATCCGAGGAACGGCTGAGATTAGTTCTCGCGGTTCTCGAACTAACAACGGTTCTCGCATGAACCCTCCCATATATATATATATATATATATATATATATATATATATATATATGTGTGTGTGTGTGTGTGTGTGTGTGTGTGTGTACAAAAATGAGAGATTGTGGTTAAACCTATACAGCTATATGCAATATGTGTATATGTGATGTTTTTCTAAGCCGACGGCCAACCTGCCCGAGTGCCAGTCATTGTCAGTCAATGCGACTGGCCAGATGCTGACGTAGCATCCAGGGATCGATGTGATCCTAGAGGTTGAGGAGAGTCAGAGGCCACATATGTGATATTCAAGATTTGATTGTACATGATGTCTGTTTTTAAATATTTGTATGTGATGTACATGTTATGTGTATTATGTTACGTGTAATTGCCTAGGTGGCAATAGAGATTCCTGAGTGGCAAGCAAGATTTCCTAAGTAGCAAGAAAGATTTCCTGGGTGGCAAGAGATAGTGCCTAAGTGGCAAAACAAAGGTCTGAGTGGCATATAATAGCCTGATGGCACACTTAGATGACATGACATCTACATGTCAATTATTGTCATTTGAGTATTTTGTGGAGTTACTCACGGGGCTTTCTAGCTCAATCCTATTATTATTTATTCTTTCGAGGTTGTATGACGGATAAGGCTTCCACGTGGACATGCTAGAAAGTTTTGTGCAACATCAAAGGAAACTGTTTTGTTAAACTATTACTGTCGGTTGTTGCTCTTTTTAATGAAGTATTACTGTTTTTCCTTATTGTATGTAAATAATGGACGTTAAAACTTGATATCAGAGCCTGTGTTTAAGGGATTCAGGTACACAGAGGTGTTATCTGGACTTAAACTAGGGGAAGAGATATCCACTGGAGTTGAGTTAGAGAAATGACTATCTATAATTGTTTTGATTATATGATCTATGTTTATGTATGATATTATATTCAGTATGTTATAGACTATCTACCTTGATAAAGGTAGTTAAAGGGGATGTAAGACTATTGTTGGTGCGCCGTAATAGCATTCGAAGGTCATGTAAGACTACCGCTAGTACTCTCTAGTAGCACTCAATGTGATATGATGAGATTATGTGTTTATACATGATAGTATACATGACTAAGATTAATGTATTTTATTATGTTCCGAAATAGAGTACAACGTGAATAAAGTGCTAGAAGTTGATATGTAGGAATGACATAACATAAAGAGATTGCTTTTATGGCAAATTTTATGTGAAATTATTGAGCTATTTCGTGATGATAAATTGTTTAACGAGTATAATTGAAATTTTGATTGTGGTTATGTGACCTAAGCTTGTGAATAGGGGTATTTCATGATGACACCAAGAACATCTGTGTACAGTATATTCATCACAACATCTAGCCAGTGTACAATATGTTCATCACAACATATGGCCAGTGTATGTAATGAGCATATGGTATGCAAATGAGCTCGAAATTATAATGTTAGTGACTTGTGAATCAAGTGAATAGTAATTATCTGGTGTTAGAGAAATATGTGAATAAGAGTTGATATAGATGTTTATTTATAAATAAATAAAGTATGAAAATAAATATAGTATTAAAGAGTACAACGTATCAAATTAAAGTGATGGATGTAATCAAATAATAAAATATGAATTGAACAATAAATGTGGTACTAAAAGTATTACATACCTTATTAGGAGAGACAAGGGAGAAATATAAGATGGGGCTTAATTAAGCCTAAAATGAGTGTGAGTGAGAGTTGATGTTGAGGTTTATATAAATACACAGTGTGAGATGAATGATAAATATAATACTAGAAGCATTATATGTATTACATAGAGAAATAAAGAAGATAGATGATATGAGATTCAATTAAAGTGTAAAACTGAGTGTGAATAATATAGTATTAAAAATACTATGAAATATATTGAGAATATAATCCATAATGAGAAAGGGATAATTAATTTGGAGAAAGTTCAAACATATTTTAATGCAAAATGAGGAGAACAGTAGAAAAGAGTTTAATTAAAGTAAAATGTGAGTTGGTAGTAATTATTATACTACTCAATTATTTAATTAACGCCCGAGTAAAAGTGGGTTAGTAAATACCTAATTATGAATATGAGTAAGACGGTCAGAACTAAATTAAGAGCAGACAAGAGGATGCTCAATGAAAAAGCATAGGCGATGTACGCCTAATTGAGAAAGATGATAATAAATTAATACACAAGTGAGAAGTAAGATGATTGTATCTTATTAAACTCCACCAAGAGTAAGTGGTTTATTATATAATAATATACACATGATACGAGAACATATAATGAGGAGGAGAGTTAGGAAAAGAGAGTTTGAAAGAGGGTGGATAGAGTCTACCAAATTACTAAAAAGAGATATAAGTACATGTGAATAAACAGTATTATTCAAGAAGAACCCGAGATTAAAATATATATATGAAATAAAGAGTACGATAAAGAGTTAAACTATGTGAATAGTGGTTTGATTTTTCCATGGGTACTCATGAGTTGTTTATTCCAATGAGATAGAATTAAAATATAGATAATAGAAAAGTAAATGTTAGAAGAGCGAAAGAGAACACTGAGGTAGTTATTGTAGAAAGATCGAGGAATTATATGAACCCCTGTTTGAGAAACGACGTGAGGCAATACCTATGATACGCGTGGAGTGTTGTATCAGATGAGTTCGGCAGATGTTTTAGAACGAATATGCCACCTATAGTACACAAGTTTGTGCATACACTTGTACTATCAGTGGCGGATCCAGACATTTGGAACAATGGGGGCCTATAATTAGGGGTGTTCTTTCGGATCGGATAATTTTGGAACAGATTTTCGGATAATCGATTCGAATATTCGGATTCGGATTATTTTAAACACCCCTACCTATAACCTAATAGTTAAAAGAGTATAGAAAACAAAACAAAATAAAAACAAGTAAAGAGTATAGCAAACCAAAAAAAACCAGAAGAGTGTAGCAAAAATAAAAAGAACTGAAAGTATACAAAAGAAAAGGCATCAATTACATAATGGAGGGGCTGCCATTCACCACATGTTCAAAGCTCTGAGCTTTAATTCTTCAAAATTGGACAGCCATTACACAAACTTGGGTATTAGATAATAGTTAATTCTCTTATTAGGTGCTTATTAGGGGCCTTAAGATTAAATTGGAGGGGGCCTAGTATTTTCAGTCCATATAACTACTAATAAAATTTCTGGGCCATTGGGGGCAGCTCCCCCCCCTTCTAATACCTTGGATCCGCCGGTGTGTACTATGTATTGTAATCTTATTGAGAATTGTTGTGAAAGAGAACTTTTGAGTAAATTGTTTGAACTTTTATTGAGTAGTACATTTTAATGGTACCCTCAGTTAACCCCAAGTGGGGGAGTGTGATGTAAGAGTTAAGATAATTAACAGTGTTAATTTGAATTATATGAACCATTGTGATTGGGGTAGTGATAAGTGATGGTGAGAATTTTGATTTTTAAATAAGCGAGTTACATAAATTAGAGTTGAGAAGAAAATATAACCAGCGTTAAGAAACGCTAAAATGATTAATAAACGAGCACATAGTAAATATGAAATGAGATAGAGAATATTTAAAGTAAAATTCAAATTACACACTATTATTTAGTGTTGAGATGTGAGTTGAATGAAACAAGCGATGTTATTTTATGCAAAATGAGAAAGAGTTTAACGCCTATAAGAGTACTTAAGCTTGTTTTAGAAACTGTTATCTTACTGGTTAAATTAAATGTTTGTGATGATAGTAATATTGTAGAGAAAACTAGAGTAATTAATGAAGTGTTGTTGAAGTGTAATTAAGATGTCGATCTAATAGACTTATTGGTCAAAATTAATTATGTGTGCCGAGTTAGTGCTCGATTGTAAAACCACATACTTTTTGAGAATCAGAGTAGAGTAGAGTAGTGATATTACAGAGAACTATGATGAAACTGGTTTCAAAATTTTAAAAGTATAAACCATGATCTATGTATATGGTGAATTAGAGAATTCAGCCAGAGAAGACTAGATGGTGGATCCAACAGATAGTTGGGTACGATTAGTGTCTTTAACGATTGTTAGCATATAGATGAACATGTTGTTCTATATAAAGAGCGAGAATAATCAAACACGTGGTCTCTTCCTGAGTACCAGTAGAGATTAATTATATTCTTATACGAGAAACGTAAACGTATGTTTATACGTTAGAGTTTAATCATAAGAGTTGTAAGTGCAATACCTAGTATTGAATTGAATGAGTGGTATTGATTAACATGAGGGTTTAGGAGTTGTTATTCCTGAGACTTTTAGATTTGAGATAACTTAGCGATAGAGCGATTTAGGGGACGAAATCAATATAAGTGGGGGAGGGTTGTAACACCCTAAATTTATAAAAGTTATTAATATAAGTGATGGAATAAAGTTGAGGAAAACAAGTAGAAGTTATAAATTATTGTTGAGTAATGTCCCACATCGGACGGAGAGTGACTTTGTAATGAGCTTTATAAGAATCATGAGCTACTCCTCTCATAACCAATTGGTTTTGAGTTGGAACACCACAAACTTACATGGTCTCAGAGCAAGGTTCATCCACTCCACGTAACCCATAAGTATCCACGTGTCAGACACGAAAAAAAAGAGCGCCACACATGAGGGGGCGTGTTGAGTAATGTCCCACATCGGACGGAGAGTGACTTTGTAATAAGTTTTATAAGAGTCATGAGCTACTCCTCTCATAACCAATTGGTTTTGAGTTGGAATCTCACAAACTTATAATTATTAAATGGTTTAAAATAGTGGTTCCAAATATATCCTCGTTGGGACAAACGGATATCATATCGATAGTTGTAAATTGGGAAGGGGAGCGGGATACCCGCTAGTTGAGCCAACCGACCCTTTAGGTCGTCAGCCTTCATTTCTCCCCATGTTTCCTTATTTCCCTTCTCTTTGACTTGTTTCTTCTTCACAAAAACACTACACGCACACATACAAAATTTGAGTTGGAAATTCAATTGAGGAAAGGAGATCAAGAAGTAGTTACAAACTGGAATTTAATCTTCAATTTCATCCTTAACATCAAGATGTAAGTGATCTTATTTGTTCTTGAGGATTTTGAAATATGCAATCATTGACTTGAGTTAGGGGTTGTTTCTTAAAACATAGGTTAAATACTGAATGATTATGGGATCTGAATAACTCAAAGACTCTGAATGAAAATATGACATGGTGTTTGATAAAGATTTTGAATGAAAAATCTGAATTATGTAAATTACCATTTTTAACCTTAATATTGATATATTATATATTGTTTAACAAGACAACGTGTGAAAGAAGGAGTATTAGAATGATTGATAAAGGTTCAGAATGTACTTTGAGTTAGAACGATTCAGCAACATTCTTATGTTTCATTCAACACAGTTTTCATTCAGGGGCAACAAATAAGCATGTTGAATGTGCTTAATGGTTTTATTAAGCAGCAAACAAACAGCCCCTTAGATGATGATTTAATGAGCAAAAAGTGTTATTTTGATGATTATTTATGCGTACTTGATGATTTAACAGGTTCTGAAGTGTCCTAAACACAGCGAATTCCGGCAAAGTGCTGCTTCAAACTACAGATTACGGGCCATGTAGCATTGGGATGGCCGTGTAGGGCTACCCGGGCCATGTACCATCAGATAAGGCCGTGTAGTGCCCTAAGTGGCACATGCCATGTAGGGGCATCCGTAGATGTGTAGTAGCGATCTACACAGGCTATGTAGGGTTTGTTACATGATGTATGAATAAACATTTTGCAAATTCCATCGATGCTTCAAGACGCTAAGTTGATAATTTGTAAACATTTTGCATATTCCATCTCTTATTTGTTGGGTGTGACTTGATTAGCGATTTGGTATTTGAAACTAGAATTAATCGGAAGCTTGGCGTGAACGAAAATTATCGAGAGCTAATTAATTCAAATGTGTGATAAGGTCTCGACGTGCGTGGATGAAAATCAGTTTGCATGGAATTAATTTGATATGCATGGGTTTTGATTTAATGGTTTGATAAATGGACGTGGAGGAATTAATCACATGTGTGGGTAATTTTGAAACATGGATAATGGATTAGAGTTTATCCATTATTACGTTCATGTATTTTCAAACTTGAAGGATTATCACGTACGGCCGATAATATTTGATGTAATTCAAATAGTTTGTGTTTATCACTTGTTTATTTGAGTTAGAATATGATTAGGATTTCTAGTTGGTTGCCTATAAATACCAAGGCTAGGGTAAGTCACATGTACATCAAAATATCTTTGGAGTCATAATAAAGAAGTCTCTGTTCCTGCCCGTGGACGTAGGTCGTGTTTGGACCGAACCACGTTAAATCTCGTGTTTGTTTATTTTCTGTTTTCCACACTATTCTAACGCTGGTTTTAGGTGTCTCGATCCTAACAAGTGGTATCAGAGCCACGGTTCTATTCACCGGGCTCGCGTATTTGTTAATTGTGAAGATGTCATCTTTGAAGTTTGATTTTGAGAAATTCAATGGCTCAAACGATTTCACGTTGTGGAAGGTAAAGATGAAGGCTCTTCTGGTTCAGCAGGGTTGCGCGGTGGCGTTAGAAGGAGAAGATAAACTTCTGAAGGAGATGAAGGAGGATGTTAAGAGAGATGTTCTAGCAAAAGCGTATTCGGCGATTTTGCTGTGTTTGGCTGATGAGGTATTGAGGGAGGTGGTGGATGAAACAACGGCTGCAGGTCTGTGGGAGAAGCTGTGTGAGAAGTATCAGAAGAATACCCTCACGAATAGGCTTTATCAGAAGCAGAGGTTGTATACCCTCCGGATGTCAGAAGGTACCCAGGTAAAAGATCACCTGGATAATTTTAACCGTATTACCCTTGATTTGAAGGCTGTGGGTGTTAAAATTGATGATGATGATCTTGCCCTGATTTTGATGTGTTCACTACTACATTCGTATGAGAACTTTGTTGATACCATGATGTATGGTAGGTCAACAATTTCTGTTGCTGAAGTAAAAGATGTCATGTTGTCGAAGGAACTCAAGCTTAGGGTTTCTTGTAATAAGGGGGAGTCCGGTTCAGGTTTATACGTGGGTAGGGGAAGAGCACATGGTGGAATGGGTGGACTGGGGGAGTCGCGTTCGAAAACAAAATCCACAAGAAAAGTAACGTGTTATTACTGTAAGGAGATTGGTCACGTCAGGAGAGACTGTCCTAAGAGGAAGGGAGATGGTAATGTGGTTCAGGAAGATGAAGACATAGGCGATGCTTTGACTGTATGCACGGATAGTAATCCTGCAGATACCTGGATCTTTGATACGGGTGCATCTCATCACATGGCGTTCTCACGTGATCTGTTTACTTCCTTTAAGAAGTGGAACGGTAAGGTGAAGCTGGGGGACGATGGGATTTTGAGTGTCAAAGGTAGTGGTACGGTGCAGATAAAATTGCATGATGGAGCGGTCAAGTGGTTTAATTGCTGGTATGTCCCGGATCTTCGGAAGAATCTGATTTCTCTTGGTACTTTGGCCAGGAATGGATATGTAAATTCTGGTAAAGGGGATGGACTGAAGGTTTCTCGGGATGCTCGAGTGATAATGCGGGGCAGGCTGCGACGTGGTATTTACGTTCTGGAGGGCAGTTATGTAAGTGGAACGACGGCTGTACCGAACTTGGAGCGGAAAATTGACCTGACGAAGTCGAAACGACACGGGTGGAGTTGGTCTCCGGTTAAGTCGCGCGACGCGGTGTCGGACTTCGTGACTCGGACAAGGAGGTAGTCCCTTCGGGGAGGTTGGCAGATGAGAGACGGTTCTTTGGTATTGACGGTTGACGGTTGAGGACTCGGGTCATGGGAGATTGTCGGATCTGGTTGACTGGTGAAGGGTACTCAAGTCAAGGGGGAGATTGTTGGGTGTGACTTGATTAGCGATTTGGTATTTGAAACTAGAATTAATCGGAAGCTTGACGTGAACGAAAATTATCGGGAGCTAATTAATTCAAATGTGTGATAAGGTCTCGACGTGCGTGGATGAAAATCAGTTTGCATGGAATTAATTTGATATGCATGGGTTTTGATTTAATGGTTTGATAAATGGACGTGGAGGAATTAATCACATGTGTGGGTAATTTTGAAACATGGATAATGGATTAGAGTTTATCCATTATTACGTTCATGTATTTTCAAACTTGAAGGATTATCATGTACGGCCGATAATATTTGATGTAATTCAAATAGTTTGTGTTTATCACTTGTTTATTTGAGTTAGAATATGATTAGGATTTCTAGTTGGTTGCCTATAAATACCAAGGCTAGGGTAAGTCACATGTACATCAAAAATATCTTTGGAGTCATAATAAAGAAGTCTCTGTTCCTGCCTGTGGACGTAGGTCGTGTTTAGACCGAACCACGTTAAATCTCGTGTTTGTTTATTTTCTGTTTTCCGCACTATTCTAACGCTGGTTTTAGGTGTCTCGATCCTAACATTATTAACATAATAAAGGATTGTTAAATGATGTATAAATAAAAAACTAATACTTAAAACGCATCTATTCGAATTTGTGAGGCAAAAGATTACCTTGCAAACTCTTATCATCATACATTCTTTTGAGATTCAAGTAGATCAAACTTGCTCTTATGTTGTATTTATAGTATTATATGATATGTGTTAGCTAGGCCAAAGACCTACATACCTTTGTTTTCGTTGGATTTGTTGACAGAAGGATCCATACAAGGTTTTGACTTTTATAGGCATTTGATTTCATTAGACATTTCCAGTTGATGCTTCAAGACCCTAAGTCGATAATTCGTAAACATTTTGCAGATTCCGTCTCTTATTAACATAATAAGGGGTTGTAACATGATGTATGAATAAAAAACTAATACTTAAAAAGACATCTATTCCAATGTGTGAGGCAAAAGAAAACCTTGCAAACTCTTATATATCATAATACATTCTTTTGAGATTCAAGTACATCAAACTTGCTCTTATGCTTCATTTATAATATTATATGATATATGTTAATACCCCTCCCCCCACCCCCAATAAAATAAAATACCCATCCCCACCAGAACTTCCATACATCCAAAATGGAGTTGATTAGAAGAAATGTTATGGCCTGTATCCATCAAGCACCTAGGTAAGCAATCAGCCAACTGCAAACATCATTAATCTCTTCTAGAATTGTGTGATGACCAAGCCTGAATGGAAAGTAAAATCAATAATTAAACATACGTACATGTGAATAGGTCATGTATAAAACCCAGTCCGTAACAATAGTACCCAATCCTGCTTTGGCGGGATCGATATGTATGGGGAAGACATGATATAAACAATCACACTCTATCTGGATTCTGGGGGAAAGACCTCCAACTTATAAATATGAAAACAAAATTACCCGTTATATGTCCGGAATGTTAGATTCTGAAATCCAGCAGAATACATTGTTTGTGCAGATTTCTCACCAAGTTTATACTCTACTACATCATCAACTGCAACAAAGCAACGGTACATGAACTACTCAACAGAAGCATATACTTATCTTTTTACGGTTTTTAAACTAAAATAGTATGTTTAAGTCTTATGTTTTACGCAATGGTGCATGTGCTCTAAGCGCGCAAATACCTCGACCATGACAATGCAAAATAGGTAGCGATGCTGCACGCCTTGTAGCTTCTTGGGATGCTCCCACTCGAGTCCTTAAATTCCTAGAAAAAGTTGTTTGCTTAGAAAAAACAAATCAATATCATAAATGGTTAGAGTGAGATAGTAAGTTTGTAAAGTAACATAAGTAAAACCTCGAACATGGGAGCCAGCCACTTAGAGACACGGCCGCACTAAGGTTGATGGGGTATCGATTTCCATTCCCATATTGCCCAAGAGCTCGACATGTTGCAGAGTAGAGAGCCACAGATCCACCTATGCTAAAGCCTGCAACGCCTAGCTTGACTGTAAAACAAAAAGGTAGGAAAGAATATTTCGATTATATTTATATTATGTTGTTGAAAACTTGAAATGATGCTTGTTCAGTTATAGAATACGATCAAAAGGTGTTTGCAATTTGAGCATGCAAATTTCTGATATTAAAAGCTAGCTATACATATTATATTCCAATGGTCCCATATATTTGTGCTCTTTGATAGTGGCAAATGATCAATCACTTTTCAATAGTTTTAGAAACGTGACAAGTGAATCTTTCCATTTAAAGAGAAAGGCCACGTATATAATTAATTAAGTTGGAGTAGCAGTTAATTAGTAACCAAATACTGATTTTCAATGTGCACTGCATCTACTTATTTCTCATGCTGATCAGTTTTTGTAGCAGTAAAAATAGAAAACCATGTTACTCTAATACTCTAACTTGACATGATCAAGTAAAAATGTAAAAATTTTCATAAGAAATCAGGGTTGTTAAGAGTTTAATTTATTCGTTGTGGTGATCATGAATTAAAAAAAATGTCGAGCATTGCAAATTTTCGACATTCATACTATGTTTGTGTGCATGTGCGTATGTCTAAAACTATGATCGATATGATTAGACGCCTTCTAACATGAGTAACTAACATTAATTGAGACGTACCATCATCAGGCTCACTAGCTAAGAGATTTGCAACATGTGTGGCTGAAGCATCCAAACCTTCCAAATCGTCACATGCGTCTTCAGACATGCTTGTCATATTAAACCCTGATAATATTGACATATAATGTCATGAAAATCATCAAGTCATTGAATACTATATATAATAGTCTTAAGACGATCTATAGATGCCTAAAGGCGTAAACTTACAAGCAGAGCAAGGATATCCACCAAATAGCGTTACTTGACGAGTTGGTGCACTTGGGCAGATCCATTTTATCTGAATATTCATACATCATATCATGAATTCTCAAAATACGTACTAATGATGCTGTAAATGTAACTAAAATTATGATTGAATGTGCATGAGAGAGGTACAAAACTTGAATCCTTACATGTGGAAGAGGAAAAGTTTCCAAGATCTGAGTCCAACTGTAAAATAATCAAAAAACTGATATCATTACACTAGGAAGAATGTGATTGTTTTTTCTTTAATCTGCAAGATATGATGGGAACAAGAATATGAGTGGAAGAACCTTTTGAGGTGGGCATGGGGTGCAGAAGGTATATAATCGAAACATATGGTCGTGTATGCATTTAAGAGTTGCTATCATTCGGTTAATAACAAAAAACGGGTATAGATGCTTGTTCAAGGACCACATCAATCTCACAAAGACGGTCAAGATTCAAAGATATCACACTTTTCATACTCAAAATTGACACAAAGTGTTCGAGATGTTTTAATTATAAATCTTGGAAAACATGTCTTCTTATGTGATTTAAATATGTTACAAATGAATATTAAGTTTCCCTTCGTTAATTAATTTTGGTGTTAAATAGTAATTATTTGACACTCAAAAAGTCAAGCATGATGATATGCAGGAGCAAGTCATGAAGCATGAAGGACTTCATGAAAATTAAGTTGACCCCAAAGATCCTTGATTATACAAATTATAATGACAAAGTCAACTGTCTAGAAGGTCATAATAAGTAGGATGACATGTTGTTTGAAAGATTAAATTAAATTAAAGAAAGATGCATAATCACCTTGAGCCCTTCTCACCAATGCCATGTAACCAAACAATAGTTGTTTTGTGTGTTCCTTTTGGCATCACCACAAAGGTCCTTCCAAACTCCAACACATTTCTTCTTCCTGAATAAAAAGTATATCAGAGAGCCAAGCTATAGATACTATATATAACCTTAATTAAATTGTAACAACTTACCACACATGAAAGAAATTTCATTTTTCTAATTTTAAAAAGAGGAAGCCTTAGGAAGAAAAAAAAAGCCATTGGTGGGGTTACTCACGGCTACAAGTTATAAAATTAAAGAGTTTAATTAAAGTGGAAAAGAAAGTAATTCTTTAAGACTGTAAAAAGATTTATTTGCCTATAAAATGAGACCACCTTTTGTGCAAGGTGTAACACATGATTTTAAGACAATGCACCAATGATCAAATGCTAAAAGATGTAACAAGGACTAACCCGAGTAGCTCATTTTGTCTTCGATCAACTGGATCTTAGTTACTGCACCAGAATATTAACTGTAACAAATCAAGAAAGCACCAGTCCTGCGATGGACATCGAAGGGCTGATTGTGTCTATTTATAATGATCTTCTGGAAGTGGGAAATTTACAAAAATGGGTTACAAACACATGATATTAATCAGCTATTTCTACACCAGTTAGACATTGCCCGAAACCACCTACCAAACTAGAATCAGATAACGAAAAGCCACCATCTGAGAAAAGGAATAATAAAGTTCGAATATTTGTCAGTATTCAAGATAGAATTCTAACCAATCTAAAACATTAAAATGGATAAAGGGAACCCTAAACTTAAAGTTTCACTCAGGCTGCTATGAGCTATGGATATCATGAGAATATATGCTTGTAAGCCAGTTGGCAGAAGAAAAAGGTGGTTGAAAAATGATATTATGTGAACACCATTTCCACATGACTAACAAGAAGTTACCTCATATATTCTGATCTGGTGACCAATGTACGCACCCATAAGTTGGCACTAGGCATATACTAGAAAGCATTTGCACTAAACATAATGATGTGAAGTTTTGATTAAATTTACATATGAATTTGATATGGTGTGAGCCTGTGAGGTAGAGAGAAGTGCGGTTTCGAGGCATTAGCGGAATCAGAACATTTGTGCAAACGACAATTTAGTACTAAATCCTAAAGTGTCAATATTAAGAAGGATTCGACAAGAAAAGAAAACTAGTAGATTATTCATGTTATAATTTAAATTAGAAGGATTTAATAGGCAAAAATAAAAAATTTCATGATTAAATATATTGGATTGGAGTCCTTGAAAAACTAATTCAAGAACAATAAATATTAGATATATATGCATCTAGTAGAAATAGGATCAATAAAGCTCCTATGCTTAAACAAAGCCCCTAAAGTGTTCAAATGAAGACTATTAGATTTATCAAATCAATGGTCAAGATCTTATAGAATGAAGGGTATTATGGGAATCATTAAGAATTGCAAAATTGATTGTAACCCACGACTTCTTCCAGCCATCTCAAAGCCCTACTTTTTTTTAGGGTTTAGTTCCTAAAAGTACATCGAAGTTGACACTTTTTGCTATTGTGTATACCCATCTTTCATTACTTCCATTTAATACACCGAACTCTTCAAAACTACCGTTTAATGCATCTTAACTTGTGATAGCAGGTTAAGGGTGATGTGGATCCGGTTTTGATGATGTGGCATGTGTTTTGAGTGATGATGTGTAATTTTCTATTTAACAATAACTAAAAATATAATATAATAATAATAATAATAATAATAATAATAATAATAATAATAATAATAACTAAACCCAGGTCTTCATCTTCATCTTGAGGCTTCCATCTCTACGCATATCTTTATCTTCATCGATCTATCTTCATCATCTATCTTCATCGTCTGCTTCTTGATTTGAAGGTCGCCACCCACAACCACCGCAATACTCCGTCTCCTTCAACCTCACCTCCGGCGCCACCCACAACCATCTCCCCATCGAACACCCACGCCATCGGACACATCATAACCGCCACCATCGAGAACACCATCATCGAATCGTTCCAGATCTGGACTTCGACAGCTCCGGCCGTCTTCACCACCGTCTTCATCCTCGTTCCAAGAAAACCCTAAACCTGCGATTCAAAGATTTAGGGCTCGTTCCAAGAAAATTTGAACACTGTTCCGAATCTGGACTTCAAAATTTTGAACACGGTTCCAAGATTTAGGGCTCGTTCCAGATCTGGACTTCAAAGATTTGAACACGGTGCTTCATCGACCATCTTCATCTCGACGGTGCTTCATCAGTTGCAGAAAACCCTAAATTGTTGAAGAACAAATGCTGATTGTTGAAGAACAGATCTTACTTCTCCATTCAAAGGTAAGTACAAATCTGGGTTTGGCTTTTCAAAAAAAAAAAGTACAGATCTTGCTTCATCTTCACTCGGTTTAGGATTTTGTTGATTTAGGGCTTTAATCTTTTTTGGGGTTTTGTTCTTCAACAATTTAGAATCAGATGGTGTTTATGTTTGTAGTTCCAGATTATGTTAGAATCGAGATGGTGTATATGTTCTGATTTCTGATTTCTGGACTCGTTTCATGTTTCTGATTTTCTGGATTCGTTCTTCATGTTCATGTTCTTCATCATCTTCATGTTGTTCATCATCTTCATCTTCATGGTTTAAATTAAAAGAATAAAATATGACGTGGAAAATAATACTGATGTGGCAATACATGTGGCATTTTTAGAAACATTAAAATAAATAAAAAAATATTAGAATTACCGGTTACCTGCTTAGCAGGTAACCCAATATATAAATCGTGAGTTATAGAAAGTTTAATATACTAAATGGAAGTTTTGAAAGATGAGTATGCACAATAGCAAAAAGTGACAACTTCAGTGTACTTTTAGGAACTAAACCCTTTTTTTTACCCCTTAGATCTTTAAATGACCATAACTATTTCAACTTTATAGAATTTGAGCAAAATTATTACACCAATCTACTCATTTTTTAATCATCTTTCAACGAGACCACTCTTCCTATATTTCTGAAAATTATTTGACGAAAATGATGAAAGCTGACTGACTGTTATAGATACGAAAATGATGACGAAAATGATGAAAACTGGTTGACTGTTATAGATACGAAAGTGATGAAGAAAATGATAAAACTGGTAGCTGTTATAGACGAAAATGATGAAAACTGACTGACTGTTATAGATATGAAAGTGATGACGAAAATGATGAAAACTGGCTGACTGTTATATATATGAAAGTGATGACGAAGAAGATGAAAACTGGTAGCTGTTATAGATATGAAAGTGATGACGAAATTGATGAAACTGGTTTCTGTTATAGATATGAAAGTGATGACGAAATGATGAAACTGATAGCTGTTATGGATATGAAAGTGATGACGAAAATGACGGAAACTGGCTAACTGTTATGGATATGAAAATGATGACGAAGATGATGAAAACTGGTAGCTGTTATAAATATGAAAGTGATGACGAAAATGATGAAACTGGTAGCTATTGTGGATATGAAAGTGATGAAGAAAATGATGAAAACTGGCTGACTTTTATAGATATGAAAGTGACGAAAATGATGAAAACTGTTAGCTGTTATCGATATGAAAGTGACGACGAAAATGATGAAACCGACTAACTATTATAGATATGAAAGTGATGACGAAAATGATGAAACTGGTAGTTGTTATAGGTATGAGTGTGATGACGAAAATAATGAAATTGGTAGCTGTTACTTTCTTCCAGCAACCGAAAATGATAATTTTCAAAACATCTACCAGTTCTCATCACTTTCGTCATCACTTTCATATCTATAACAGTCAGTCAGTTTTCATCATTTTTCTCATCACTTTCATTAATATAACAGCTACCAGTTTTTATCATTTTCGTCATCACTTTTATATCTATAGCAGTCAGCCTGTTTTCATCATTTTCGTCATATGGGAAGAGTGGTCTCGTTTGAAAGAGGATTAAAAAATAAGTAGATTGGTATAATTTTTTTGCTTAAATTCTAAAAGATGAAATAGTTATTGTCATTTAAAGATTTGAGGGGTAAAAAAATAATAAAAAAAAGGAACTTTGAGAATGATTAAAGAAAGGCGCGTGAGTTCTTCTAAAAACTTGTTATTCCTATTTTGTCCTTTTAAATTAGTGGCTGAGATTTGGCTTTTAAGGGTTTTATTTAAGATGACTTTGTGAATTCTAACCTGCATCTAGTATATATATATCTAGTTTTTGTATTAGTTTGTTAGTATAATTTAGAAGTTTCTTTCTTTTTTTTAATAATTTAGAAGTTTCTTGTTTCTATGTTATTTTAAATAAAAATGGAAGTTTGTTAGTTAATTTTTCTATATTTGTTAGTGTTATCTGTATACTTTCTAGAATGGATGTTCTTCCTGAAACTTAAACATTACCTTATTTATACATGAAGATGTTGCATAAATAAAATAACGCAAGTTATCATAGTGCAAACAAAAAAATTCAATTTGCCCTCACTAATCTAAATCAACATGTTGTTTAGAAGAAATAATTAAATAGCAATAATAAATTGTTGCATCCAATTTGGTGCAAGAACTTATACATATCATAAAATATGTCAAATCAGAGCGAGGAACTTTTGTAGTTGTGATTCAGCTAGCATATCTTACAAACTCGAACCTACAATACCAAGATCGATGAAGATTTGAAGTTCGCAATTTTTATGGCATGGGCATAAATCATTCGCAAAGGTCGACTACCGTGAAGTTTAGAGGTAGGTGAGATAGTAGAATTTAATTAAAATTAGGGAGTTCACATCGTTCCTAAGGGTTGAAAACGAGTCCAATTTTTATGGAGCTCGAACTCATTCAAGTTCGAGCTCAAGCAATAAAAACAAACTCAAAATATATAACGACCTACCCTTGAGGTTATAAGCAGCTCGTATTTTTCGAGCTTTATATAATATATTACATATGTAAAATGGATTTACTAGGGTTAAACTTATGTTAAAATCGTTTTTGACTTATGGTAGAGTTTTGCTATAATTATTACACATATTTGAAATTACTTTAGTTTTTTTATAAATTTTTACATGTGTTTGGTATAACAATTATCATTATATAAATGTTGGAGCTTTACGAAACGAGCTGTAGCCAATCTTGAACCTTCTTTCAGCCGAGTGCAAGCCTAAAGCCCAGAAAAGCGGAGACAAGCTAGTCGACCACCAAACCAATATATGGATGAACCATCATGTTGTTTGCACAAGTCAATTCATTTTTGTGTCAAGTATGCGAGGAAGAAACAGATGTTTTGATTCACGCTTTTTGGAGTTGCAGAAAAGTTCAAATATGTGGGAAGACTTGTTTAGATGGTGGTCTTTTGAAAATGGTTCAGCGGGCTCGGTTTTTGAATTACTTTATGTTGATACAACAGTTTGGCAAGCTACCATACAAATCTTTCTTTATTTTATTTCGTTGCATCGTAATCAAATTATATATATACAATCGACAAAAGCTTTGGCCGATGTCTTTTTTGAGTTTCCGTTAAAATGGTATAATTGGATCTCAGGCAAATTAAAACCAAAAAGGGTCGACTGGAGCAATCCTAAGTTGATAATGCAAGGTGGTTGAAGGCTTCGGTTCTTCTATGTCCAGTGGTTATACTTGTTGCTGATCATGCTGTTCTTTTTTGTTTTTCGTAGGCTAATGTTCTGTTTTTTCTTGCTTGTTTCATTCCGATTATAGTCTAAGCTGCAGTTTTTCTTGTTGTCTTTGGGTCATTTTGCTCCCAGTTGCAGCTTGCAAATGGAGCTTTTTGGATATTTTATTGTACTATGTAATTCTTGGTTTGTTTTGGTGATATGTTATGGTATGGTATTGTCTTCAAAAAAAATTCTTTTGTTCATCTTCAATTTGAAGCTCATGTACATATGGGAGAAGTTTGCCACATACATACACATAGGAACCTTATATTGAGAATCAATTTTAATGTCACAACAGTGGAAACCGTTGATTCTGGAGATCAATTGTTCAAAATGGAAGGTGGTTTAGTTTGTTATAGTGGCAAAATGTAATACCCGTTTCCTAATGATATTGAACATGTAATATTTTCTACGATAATTATTATTATTTATTAAAGGATTTTGCTATTTAATTTTGGGTTGGTACAAAGTTATTGCATTACAAGAGGGATTATTGCTAGATGGGGTTTTGTTAGGATTTACACTTAGGTAGTTAATAACAAACATGTGGGCTTGAGATAATCTAGAAGGTAATTTTAGCTTGGCCCATAGGGGAAAGTATATAAAGGCTATTAGGGCACAACCTCCACCACTGTAGCATACAGATTCACTTTTAAATATTCATGTGCTTGTTGTGTGTGCTTGGCGGACACGACAGAAGGAGGGAGGAGAGGAAATCACAAGGACTTCACTAAATTATTGTGAAATCGGTCACATCACCTATAGGTTAGCAATCCTTACACTGTTCGATTGATTTTGTGTAGAGGCAACTTAGAACAAATGGAATTTGAGGACTGTTGTTGTGTCACAACCAAGCCAAGAACAAAACAAGGTCTAGCAACCTCAAAACTCTATGATAATCAAATCAAATTGGTAGGAATGACGAATGAGATGATAGGAATGTATAGCAATTGGAATTTCATGTTTTGGATGAGATTTGAATAGATTCAAATTGTTCTATGTCACCAAGAATGGGCATAGCAACCTCAAAACTTGATATTAATGAGATTAAATCTATAGGAATCATGTTTAGGATTTTAGAAAACTATACCAATCAATGAATCGTGTTTTGATTAAGGATTTAACAATAGGAAGTTCAAATTTGGTCAAGAACAGTTATGACCGAATTTCAAGTTAAGTGTTAGCCGGATTTAGGTATTGACCGAATTAGGTTATGAGCGAATGTAAGTATTAGCCGGATTTTGTATTGACTGAATTCGGTTATGACCGGATTTGAGTGGACCAAATTTGGTGTCAACCGAATTCGGTGATGATTGAATTTCACCATTGGCGGTTGACCGAATTCGGTAGTTAACCGAATTTATTAGTATTGACCGAATTCGGTGGTTGACCAAATTTCATAGTGTTGACCGAATTTCAAACTAGTGTATGACTACAACCACGATATAACATTGGAGTCATTGTGGGAACTTGAACTCAGCATTAATCTTGTAGGACGTGTTGTGGTTCCTTGCTGTCGGATTGACTAACCGTGCAACTCTGTGAATTACCGTTTCTTTGCATTGCAGATCAAGTGGGTTACCCTAACTTACTCTTATTTCTTGAAGATGTGTAATGTGGTATGAACGTTACTAGTATATGTATTACATTCATTTATTCGTGATAAGTTGTACATGTTATACGTTGACTGTGTTAGTAACCAATCGGGCCTGTGTGGCTGGTAGGGGTAGATGACTTCATCTAAAGGTGGGACTTGTGATGAGTCATAGCGATCAGGGCCAAGACAGGCATTAAATGTGTGGGACCCAAGATGCGGCAGTGGGGGAGGCCCCGTATAGTATGTGATGCTAGTATATGATTCTTGTGATGGGTAATGGGTAGTGGTAATTCACTAATCTTTGTGCTTACCCGTCATAATTCATATTTCAGGTTCCTCGGGTGTTGATAAGGGCAAGGCTCCGGCAAGATAGCGGCAGTAGCAGTGTTTAGTGATTTGATTAAATTTACATATCTCAAACGATGTTTTCTTTAACCGCTAAACATTTAACATCTTGGTATGATGTTTGTGATATATATATATATATATATATATATATATATGAAGAAATTCCATTGAGAACCATTTTTAATGCGAGAATCGCGAGAACCAATCTAAGCCATCAAATTCCCCCTCTTTCAATGTCATTGTCCACCCATAAATTCCTCACATACACCCTGCCACACTTGATCCGCGTAATGGAACCCTCCACTATATATATATATATATATATATATATATATATATATATATATATATATATATATATATATATATATATATATATATATATATATATATATATATATATATATAAAATATGAATTATTGGATATGTATGATCAAGGGCTATGATTAAAAGTAGTATATATATAGAAACTAACAATTAATTAATATATAAGATTTGTTTAAGGGGCAATTTAGGAACTAAACAAAAATTCCTTTCCTGCTTCAATTTGTTCACGCCTCCCCTCCAGCCCAATTCAAGTTTCCATATTTTTATTTAAAAAAACCTCATTAATCCTTCTAATGATCATAACTATGTCATGTTTTCGATTTTTAACAAAAAAAAAATACATTAGGTTCAGTTTTTCTTCCTCTTTAATTCAAGACCAATCTTCCCATATTTCTAAAACTTTTATTTTGAACATGCAAATACGAAAATGCAGAAACTAGCAAATCAAGAACGAAAATGCAAACTCGCAGCATAACAAGAACGAAAATGCAAACTCCCAGCATAACAAGAACGAAAATGCAAACTCCCAGCATAATAAAGGAAGAAAATGCAAACTCCCAGCATAACAAAAACGAAAATGAAAAAACCCAGCATATCAAAACGAAAATGCAGAAACCGTCAAAACCCACAATCGAGCTAAAGAACTCAAAATGCAATCTAAATGAAAGAAGAGAACCAAAATGCAAAACCATAAATCGTCATATCGTTTTTGCATTTTTGGGGTTTTAAATATGTAATTTTGCATTTTTGTGTTTGAATATGTAATTTTCATTGTGTATGGATTTTTGCATTTTGGGTTTAAATATGTATTTTGCATTTTTGGGGTTGTTTTTTTCATTGATTCAGATTGTGGTTTTGGTATTTTCATTTGCTAATTTAGTGATGTACCGGAATGTATTTGCATTTTGCATTTTCGGAAGCAAAATGCAAACTCAATTTGAAAGAAACCCAGTTCAAAATGCATTTTTTGGAAGTAAAATGTTTTTTTGGGGTTGTAATTTTCATTGATTCAGATATTTGCATCTCCATGACCTGCATATTTGATTTTGCATTTTCGGTATTTTGCATTTTGCATTTTGGAATGAAACACAGTTCAAAATGCAAACTTTGCATTTTCAAAAAAATAAAAAGTTTCATAAATATATCAAGCCTGGTCTAGTTTGAAAGAGGATGAAAAACTGAATCTAATAATATAACTTTCTTGCTTAAACTCTAAAAAACGAACGAGTTATGATCATTTAAAGATCGAGGGGTTTTTTTTTCCAAAAAACTTGTTCCCTTGAAAATTTTTAGGAGGCACGTGGATGTGTTGGTATTTCTATCTTCCAATTTTACCCCTCAGCCATATTGCTACGTGTCACCACCAGAAGTGGTTCTTTAGGTTCTATGTTTAGAGGTGGTTCTATATGTATCCTTAACCTATATATATATATATATATATATATATATATATATATATATATATATATATATATATATATATATATATATATATATATATATATATAGAATTAGGTTCAAGTAAAAAATACCTTAAGGTAGTTAATGTAAGAAGAGTTTTTGGAATGACACGTGTCCTTCCTTAAAGGGCAATATCGACTTTTTTTTTAATTTAATTTCCCGCATATGTAGTTCATGCCAACTATTTTCCTGGTTTGTTGGGGAGTTTTAATTTAATTTCCAAATTTGAGGCTTTTCCCGTCGCCTGTTTGAAGTCTCCCCCATCGCCAGTTTGAAGCATCAACCGTATACCGCAAAACCCTAATCGATCCTGCTGTTCTCACCTTCTATTCCTATGTTGCGCAAATCTAGTGTTTCGAAGGAACATTAATCGAAGACCAAGCATCTCCTCTGTATCTCCGGCCACCACACGCCGCCGTTAATGCATCTTCCTCTGCCACCACCGCCGCTACACCATCAACTGGTTCCTGTGTGACGCGGATCCCATAGTTCAGCGTCGCAGTCATGATCCCCGCCGACTGTGTGCATCCTCCACCTCCAAAGCCCTAAATTTTTAGGGTTTGCTGTGATGAATCCCGCCGCCACCTCGGAAACCCTAATTTTTTAGCGTCGTAGGCTCGCAGTCATGAATCCTGCCGCCGCTGTCGTGCTTCTGAATCAAACCGCCGCCGAGCTGTGCATCAGAATCAAATAAAGTATGAATATTTTTAGGGTTTGCTGTGATTTGTTCATCTTTCGTTCTGAAATCAAATTTAGTTGTATTGTGCATCATATTTTTTTTGAATATTATTCATCAAATTCTTGGTTCACAACTGGTTAAGTTAAGTTGATATGTATCAAATTTTTTTTTTGATGTACTTTTTGATGTGCATCAAATCTGGAGGTGTTTCAAATCTGGTTTGTGCATCATATTTCATTTTTGTTGATTAGTTTTGAATCTGTTATTTTTTGGCTTCTGATTGATGATCAAGTGTTTCCAGAGATGGTAAGAAATTAAATTTTAAAGTTGAATTTTTTAAATTTTATTTGTGCATTTAGGTGAAGAAAAATGTGCATCAATCTAAATGTGCATCAATCTAATTCTGGAAAATCGTGAAATCAGCAGAACGTAAATAAATTAGAAATAATGATGAAATTTCAAAACTTTAATGGACGATTATACCCCTAACTGTTTTTTTTATATTTAAAAGAAAAGGTAAAAAGCCTATTTTTTAGGATCAGATTTAAAAAATTGAATGACTGTGATTTCACCTTACATTTAGTACCATAACATTTTTTTACTAGATCTCTACCTTATATATATATATATATATATATATATATATATAGGGGACGGTTCAAACGAGAACTGTTTTTCCTACGAGAACTGCGAGAACCAATTACAACCATTGATCAAAGAGATGGAGGGTTGAGATTAAAGAGTTGTTAATGGATAACCTTAAACAAATCAAACTTATCCTTAATTAATTAAGGGTAGTTTGGACATTTTTACATTACCCCCGCATTTTTTAAACTAATATATACATCAAACGGAGAAGTGTTAAATTACGAAAATTATACCAAATTAACGAGAAAATTATGCTCTTTAATTTGAGACTGGTCTTGATATATTTTTTGAAAAGTTTTTTTTTTGTGTTTGCTGGGTTTTTTTTCTGTAAAGCTCGAAATTTGCACTAGTGCAAATTTTGCACAAGTGCAAATTTTACTGGGTTTTTTTTTTCTGTACAGCTTGGAATTTGCACAAGTGCAAATTTTGCACATATTTACCTGGTTTTTTCAGCACAGATGTAGATATGCACTTGTGCAAATTTTACTGGGTTTTTTTTTCTGTACAGTTTGGAATTTGCACTAGTGCAAATTTTGCACATATTTACCTGGTTTTTTCAGCACAGATGTAGATATGCACTTGTGCATTCCGAGCTGTACTGAAAAAAAAACCCAACAAACATGAATTTTGCACATATTTACCTGGTTTTTTCAGCACATATATAGATATGCACTTGTGCAAATTTTGCACAAGTGCAAATATGAAAATATTTGCATAAGTGCAAATATTTTTGTACATGTGCAAATATTTTTTCACATATGCAAATATTTTTGCACATGTGCAAATACTTTTCCTAAAGTGAGTTTTATTTAATACGAAGTCCATTTAAAATGTAATGTAAAATAAAATGAATATAAAATAAGTTGGTATACATATTTGTCAAAGTATTACATTAAATATTATCGGTTTATATGTATTATGTCATGTTTCTATTTTCTACATTTTTTTAAAAGGAAAACAAGAAAATAAAAAAAATTCCAACACATGACTGGAATGCCATAAGAATTGAACACCTCATATTAAAAAATATACCAATAAAATTATAGAATTATAAAAACAATAAATATATAGCATTGATTAAACTACAAATCTCATATATATGTGTTTAATAACTACTCAGCTTTGAATACATAACAAACTTATATAAATGCACAATTACCCCTCACTATAAATCATTTCCAAAAACCTTATACAGACACCTAAAGACATATATACAATTACAGATTGTAGAAGGATAAAACAATGTGAAAAAATAGATCAAAAACGATGGTTGAAATGAAAAGGGATATGGAGATAAACATTGAGCACATACCAATAGCAGTTATTGATTATGGTGTTTGCCAGAGAAGTGGTTAACGTATTTAACATGACGGTGGTCTCCGGGATTTTAAGGAATTGAAATCAAACAGGCCCACGGCGTCAAGCGGGTGAAGGAGCTTCAGATCTATAGAAAAACGACGGTGGTCGGCATCCTCTCGTAGGTGGTTGTCGTCAACGGTTGAAGAATGCGTCGCCAGTGGTTTCGTCGGTGGTTAAAGAATACCTTGATGGGACGATGACAGCTTTAGGAGATGATTGTAACACTTATGGAAGTAACATTAATGGTGGTAGCGAGCGTCGACTCCGAGGATGGTGGTGTCGTTGATCACCAGTGGAGATGGTTGAAAAATGAAGTCGCCGGTTGCAATGAAAAATTTGAGATCTGGAAATTTGTAGGGGAAGAAGAAGTATTGGGTTTCTAAATGGAACACTGTAGACACAAGTTAGGTGACGATTATTTGTACTTTGACCGAAATACCCTTAATATTAAAGAAAAACATTTAATGTTATATATTAAATTATTGGCTATAAATGGTTCTCGCTGTTTTCGTACGAAAAATAGTTCTCGTTTGAACCGCTCCCTATATATATATATATATATATATATATATATATATATATATATATATATATATATATATATATATGCACAGCGCATATCTTGTTGAATAGTTTAAAAAAAAAAATATGAGACGTTATGCAAAACAAATTTGTTTATGATTTTCCCTTCGTAAAAATAATTTTCGATCTTGGTTTGTTTTGTTTATGATTAATAGTTGATTTGCTACATTAGTATATGATTATGAATGTGGCTTTTTAAGTTTGTGTTATGTTAAAAGATGGATTTGATTATCCTCTATTGAAAAATTATCTGTATCTGAAAATTGAATTGGAAATAAACTTTTTATGAAAATAAAAGGCGATAATAGGTTTAGTTGCTTACGGACAGTACCTGGTTGTTTTACTTATTAAGACCTATTTGTTTAAGTGGGTTTTATTGTTGCTAGAAAATAAATACATTCTCCTTCAAACCCTCCTTCAAACCGGGATTTTAATGCTTATTTATGTGAGCTTTATTGCCTCTTTTAAGAGCACGAAGTGGCACTCATCACCCACGAATGGTCTCACCTTTTAAATCCATCGTGATATTTGTGACAGTGGTTCGAATGCTTTTTTTTTGGTAATAATAGAATACAAGTCCATTGTGATGGCTATATGTGGTGACCAGTGTGATAGAAAAAACGGACATTAGGATTAGCTTAGTGTGATGGTGTAATATAATACCAACGTAGCCACATATATAAAACTTTGTTTAATTAGCTAAATATATCTATACTATATTACAAACATTTACACATTTTTTTTAATCTCTTAAATTTTAAGTATTTTAAAATTACTAAATTATCCTTCATATAAACTAAATAGAATAACTATTAAATAGATTTAATAACATACCTAGATTCCATTTTTTAATAACTAAATCTTCCATATTCAAAAAATCAATACAATACAAAGTAACTTAATTATTAGAAGATATTTTAATTAAAAAACCTTTCATTTTAAATATTCTATAGTATATTAAATATTTTAATTTAATTATTAAAAAATGTGTATAAGTATAATTCATAAACCTCAATAACCTTTAACCATAATTTATAAACATTTTTAAATAGCACATATAATCAAAATAAAATTGAATATAACTATCAACTATTTACTCTATTTTCTTAATCTCATAAATTTATATAGTTTCACATTACTAATTTACATCCTTTGATTATTTTAATACATTTTACCATACTTTATAAGTATAAACTTTTTTCCTAATTTTATTGTTCTCAAAATTTAATTTAAAATTTATAAAAGAGTTTATGAAGACCAGAAAACTAAACGAAATGAAAAAAGAGAAAGAAAATAGACATATTACCAAACTAAAATTATTCATTGTCACCTTTTTAATGAATATCATACATCTACGTCTTGAAAAGAACATTTTATCGAGAAGAAATCAATTATCACCGCAGCATTGGCGGATACAATGCTAGTAACTAACTAATGTCCGGTGGTTAGATCATCAATTTGTGTTCATTCTATTTTAGTAAAGTTAAGTGCACATGTGACATTAGGAATAGATTATGTACATACTGTAAAGATCCTTGATGTATAAATAGTTTGTAATTAACTCTAAAAATCTAAGATTTCATTGAACGTAAATTTCTCTATGCTTTCGTCTTCTTCACGTGTGTACCATACATTGAGAGTTCATATTATAGTTTGATTGCTTCCATTGTTGGTTGATATAAGATCTACTTGGACCTACACCGATATTTCTTAAGAATTCTCCAATCTACTTGTTCCCTTTTCCAAATGGAATTTAGAGGCCACCAACACTAATCAGATTATTTCTATACCTAGTGAAATATTAAGATTAAGACATTTCATATATTGGAAAAGGGAATAAAAGTTTTGTATACCTCTTAGAGCATCCGCAATCGAGCATATAACAAGCTCGTCATATGCTCTTTCTAGCTTCTCCTATTAGGAGCTTGTATGCTCGTTATAACCATCGCCATTTGTTCATCATGCTTCCATTATTTCTTTGCTCGTGAAGCTGGTCAAAAACCTAGGTGCTCGTTATTTGAGGGTCCAATGATGGTAGTGATGTATATTATGACTGTAGATGGTTAGTAATACTAACTTAACGGTTAATAATGACAGTTATGAATATAGATACTTATATCTTTTAGCAATATTAATACACTTCAAAGTGTGAAAATTCTAATCAAGATTGGAAAAAAATAAGTATGACAAATTTCTATCAAATATCTACATTTAAAAGTGTTAAAATTGTAGTAAAAATCAAATTTATTAGTATGGACAAATTGTCAACAATTTTACACTATTAGGCATGGAATATTTGAAAATAATTCCAAATTTACAAAAGTTAACGCTTTTAGCTGTAAATTTCTCTAATTCTCCGTTTCTTACCAAACTACACTTTTAAAAGTGTGGACTTTTAAAATCAGATCTACACATTTATAAATATAGAGTTTTTATTTTTGTTTTCTAACAATCTTTATATTTAAACTACTTTCTACAATTATAAGTAAGATAAATTTTAGAATTTTTACACGTTTTTTATGAACTATGAAAAAATAACTTTTTTCGTAGTGAGTTATAGTACGTCTTATATATAGGGGTGGTTCAAATTACAGAGAAGATGTTTTAAAAACAATCATTACTATATTAGATAGACCGTATATATGATCCGGCCAAAGGTTCCACGTCTTTAAAATAACCTGAAAAGGGAACATCTTTCTTTTTTATTCTTCAATTCAATGTTTACAGACATTTGTATTTGCGGCCAGGAGATGTGCACGTTTCCATGCTTTATGAGTTGGTGTGTTTTTGTGCGTGCGGGTGTGTATATGTTTGTGTGTGCTTACGTTTGTCGCGTGTGTGCTGATGCATGTTGTGTGTGTGTGTGTCTGTGTGTGTGGGTGGGTGGGGGTGGGGGTGTGTGTGTGTGTGTGTGTGGGTGTGTGTGTGGGGGGGGGGGGGGGGGGGGGGGGGGGGGGGGGGGGATAAAATAGCTGTTTATAGTTAATTAGGCTTCTTTGAACAAACAGTTGTGTTTATATCATATCGTGTCCCCTCTAGCTTCCATGTAGGGAATATTTTTTTTCATGTTTTTTGCTATTTGTTATGTGTTTTTCCTAACTTAAAGAACTTTAGAATCTAATCAAGTAAATTATTTGGATTATGAATATATGTTTTGACTTGCACAATATCAGTTGTCTTATATAATAATACTAGTTTAATACTCCATGTACATTATAAAATAATTGTAAAACATATAAAAAATATACACAAATAATACCCTATGTTGAAATACATTTATCAATAATAAATATCATGTATATAAATAGTATTACAAAATAAAATAACAAATCTAGAAAATAAATTATAAATAAATAAGTTACTTCAAATGATAAATAACTATCTATATATAGTTAATGTAATTTTGAATATATAATCGATAAAATAATTTAAAAGAAACCCAAAGCTATATAGATAATTAATTAAATGCTTATTAACTATTTAAACGATTTTAAAGTAGCTAATCCAACTATAAATATTTCTCTGTGATTAGTTATTATCTTCTTTTAAATCTATGTTAAATAAAGAAGATTAAAGAAATATAATTTTTTGATATTTATCATTGATTTAAGTAAGGGTTATCTTTATCTAATACATATTAATTTAACTCTAAAAAGTCAAAATCAAAATTTTAAATTTAAAAAATTAACAGTTAAGATTAAGGGGGCGTTTGGTTCAATTAATGAATTTTGAAGGGAATGAGATTTATAAATGGGATTGGGAATTGGTAGGAATGCATTTGGTGGGATTTAAATCTCAATACTCTGTTTGGTTCACCAAGACACCAACCACAGCCACTTCACCGCCGGCCACCACCTCAGAACTACGAGCTAGGGTTTCAAAACGAAGGGTTTCCTCACCGCCGGCCACCACCTCTGTTTGCTGCCCCAAACTCTGCGAAGGGTTTCCTTACCGCCGGCCACCACGAACTAGGGTTTCAAAACGACGGCTAGGGTTTCCGTCACCCGAGAACTACGAGCTGCGAACCAAATCTGCGAAGGGTTTCCGTCACCACGAGAACCAGATCTGCCTATCTGCCTAGGGTTTCACCGCCCTTGTCTGTTCGTACCCTACGAAGGTTAGGGTTTCCGTTTAAAGACGAAAGCGAAAGGGAAGACGACGGGGAGGACGAACCAGATCTGACGGGGTTTCCGTTTCACAGCCCTTGTCTGTTCGAAGGGGAAGACGACGGGGTTAGGGTTTGTTGAAATCCTAGGGGACGACGGGGTTAGGGTTTGACGGTGACGGCGACAACGAAGGGGAAGACGAAAAGGAAGACGTAGGGGAAGACGACGGGGTTAGGGTTTTCTTGAAATCGTAGGGGATGACGGCGACGGCGGTGGTTCGCCGGAAATATAGCCGGAAATTCGCCGGAGCAAATGGCTTAGGTATGGGATTTCCAAATACCATGGGGGATGGGAGGATTTCTAAATCACTCATTCATGGGATTTGAATGATTCCCAGGAATTGAAATCCCCCTTCAAATTTACAAGCCAAACACCTCATTTCAAGGGATTTAAAATCCCATTCCCTTGAAATACCACGAAACAAACGCCCCCTAAATCTTTTATTAAATGAAGGGTCTAAATTATCTAATATTTTTTTTCAAATTAGTCTTTTATATATATTAGAGGATATATAACATTTGGTTCAATGTATTAATCCTACAATTTTATATGATGTGTACTTAATTGTAACACTGTTCTCACTAACACTATTTTAAACACGCGCGGAAGCTTAATTAACAAAATATAATATAATATAATTTTGTACCATCAATAATTAACATGTTTGACTTTACAAAACATCTACAGTGTTACTACAAAACAGGCTCTTTACAAAAAACATCAGATATCAAAGTTAGATCAGTCCCAAAATTCCAGTTTAGCTTTTTAATCCATCTACCTGGATTCTCCTGAAAAGAATTCAACAGTGGGGAATTAGCACAAAGCTAAGTGAGAGAATAGATACCACAAACATACAAGGCATCAAGCCCAAACCAACAATGCTCAAACAAACAAGAGAACCGGCGGTCTTGCGGGACCTTCAACCAAATGCCGGCCAAAGCATAGGTCTACCGATAGCCTAGTTACAACAGACAACAATACTAGCAACTCTTGATTACAACAAATGCTATCAAGACGAATGCTAGTACTGTATATCCCTAAACATAGGCCCAGCTGAATAACAACCGCCAAGCTGATCTCACAACAATGTCATGTATATATACAGAAAAGAGCAACAATCAGGTGATATATCTTATACATCCAAGATATATATCCACTCACCAATATCTTCAAAAACTCAGGGAAACTCAGTTCTTTTCTAACTACTGAGTCTTGCTACCACCTGAACAAATAATCAACAATCAGTATTTGTTTAATCATCAAACAATAAACATAATACTTAATTCAAACATATATGTACATATAAAACCACAAGGACATAACATCTCATGTATATACATTCATATACCACAATTCACAATTACTCTTTACTTCTTGTAATTCTTGTGAATTCATCCAACTCCATAGCTTAGGCAAATTTAATCATTCCTTTCATAAGCCAAAGCCACAAGTTCATGTTCATCTTCAAATCATCAATGAATTGGATCTTTCAATATAATTCCCATACAAATCGAATGTGATTCCCACTGTGAATCGCATGTGAATCAAACGCAACTCAACTTCCTTTGTGAATCGCATGCGATTGATTCATGTGAATCGCATGCGATCAACACTAAGTATTCCATGCGATTCAAACACTACGAATATCTTTCTAAGTCAAATCCAATATGATCCAATCGAACGCGATTCAACTCCAGCATTTAATGCAATATATCATTATCCTTCCATTCAATCAAATGCGATCCAAGGAGTTAGGAAAATTTAATCCAATTCCATCCATTGTTATCAAGTGCGATTCAATCACTATCCCATGCGATTCAGCTTAATCGAATGCGATCCAAACATATGTGATTCCAAAAGTTAGGGAAATATTCAATCCACTTGATTCATGATCACTGAAATCCAATGCAATTCGATCTAATCGAATGCGATTCAAGGATATCAATTCCACTACTATTAACATGCGATTAATACAATCAAATGTAATTTAAGTTCCATGCGATCCAAATCCAGCAAGGGCATTTCTAAGTGTTTAATGCAATTCAATTCTACAACAGTCCATGCGAATGAACCCATAAAACTAGAATTCCGATTACTTCATTCTTGAATTCCGATTCATTCATATTTATCATCCAATCATCCATTTCAATCCAGATTTCTACCATTTATAACATGCATGTTCTAACATCATTTAAAACACATAAATGGCATATAAACATATTCATTCTAACAAGGGTTTATCTACATGCATCATGTGTTCATCATAATCGATCAAGAATAGCATGCGATTTATGAACCGAATTCAAATAACAATTAACAACAAAAATCATAATCTAACCTCTTGGAACTTGTTTACTTGAATCTATTATCAAATCAATAATTGTTGCTCAAGAATCGGATCTTCTTTTCTTCTTCTTTAACCGAGAGCAATTTACACACACAAACACTCTTAACTCTTGCATGCAAATGAAAGTGGGAATGAAGAGATGGTGGCTAAACCCACCAAACTCGCCCAACACATAACCTCAAATGGGGTTAGTGGCAAGCCTAGGGGTTAGGGTGGTGACTAATCACTCCACCACGGCCACCTAAACCCCCACCGCCCCACTCACTAAAATGTAATATATTAATTAATTTAATTAACACATATTCAATTAAAACATATAATTATATAAATTAAATCACATAATTAATTAAACAACCAATCAATTAAGGGTAATCCTACTTAATTACCTTAATTCAACTAGACCGGTAAGGAGGGTGTTACAAATTACTTAATGTTGGTGAGTTTAGTGTTATCAAGCTATTTAGTATGATCAGGATTAATGTAAGACTAGCTGAAGTTAGATTTAGCTATGATCCGAGTTTGGAGATGCGGAGTACATGCTTAAATAAGTTAGGTTAATATCTGGAATACGGTGGTCCGGAAGCAGCATTCCTGGAGGGGTGCCAAGAAGTTATCCAAGGGTCTGAGCCCCTTACAATCCATATAAGAAAAAAGGATCATGCCGTTGTTTTTCCCGCCAAAAATAAATACTCATAACCCTCATCTTCTTCTTCATTATATAAACGCATTTAGCATTGTAGAATGGATAGAACACGATTTTGCATCATTACTCTGCCGGAATTTGTTCGTCAACAACACAATTCTAAACAAAGGTATTTTGTGTATTGATTTAAATTAAGCCTGTAATTCAAATCTATATACCGGATTATCCCATATTTGAATTCGTGATACCCCAGACATAGGGACGATTACAGATTTCGAAAAATCTTGTAAGCACGATCCAAAAAATTATCCAAGTTTTGTTATTCTAATCCCTGATTCTAACACTTACCAATTTACTACCGAGAGGTTTTGGATACTTCATATTAAATCATTTTACTCATTATCTTACTTATTAGATTAAGTTATTGACAAACCTGTTCAATTTATGCCATTTGATATGCGACCGATCTGTTGTTCATGTCTATTGTTCAACTTCTGCCATTTGATTCTTGTTTACATGTCACATTAACATATTCTTTTTTTTTATGCTTACGGACTATTGTTCATGATTATATGTTTACTTGTGACTTTTCTTGATTATAAGTTTTATATTATTATTGTTTTTTATTATATGCATTGAAATTGCATCATGGAATACTGAATAACCGTGCTCCAACTCATGGGTATCTGACTAGTCACTGTTTACTTTGGGTACCATGGTTCGTTTTGGTTAGCAAATCAAGGTAACCATCTCGTGCTTCAAGTTAAAAAATTTATATGTACCGCCCCACCTCTAAATACCCCTGTTATTTATTTAGATTTTATTGTGGACATCGAAAGTTATAATACTTTCTTTAAAATAAATGTAAAACTAGTCTTGATAAGATACTATATATGATTTTATTAATTAGTTGATTCCTTTTCCCCTTTTTTTCGTTTTCTTGAAAATGAATCGCAAAAGAAGGAATTCGTTTGTGCATTCATTCGAACGTATCAAATATAATGGAAACCAGACAAGAAAAGGAATATTTCTTTGTAAAAAAAGAACATTTTTTTTTCATTTGGCATCTTGAATCTTTTTCTTGAAATGAAAGTTATAGAAGTTTACACGATGAAAATAATCATCAAATTCTAACTAACTTCATCCCGAGTAAACATATTGACTGATTTATGCTTTAATCACTTGTTCACACTTCACCATATCACTAGCTAGTAAATATGTTTTAATAGGCTATATTGTTACATGATATGTATACTTGTTTAATGTATTTTTTTTTTACCTAATTGTCTATTTATGTGGGTTTTGTAATGACAATTCTAAATCTTGCTCAACATTTGAATAAAGTACGTAGTTTCTTACAAAATAGCTGGATTTTTTTGACTCAATGGGTGTTGTTTAAAAACATATTTACCAAAATGGTGTAGTTTCAAACTTAATTGCCATTTTAGTGTAGTTTCGAACATAATTACCATTTAGGTATAGTTTTTTTACTGTTGTTTTAACCAACACCCACAAGGTCAGTTAGAAAAATATCCACCCTTTGCTCTAGAACGGATGATGCTCTCACCTCATCACTCATCACCATCGCCAGTCACTTCGCCACTCATCACGGACAACGCTCTCACCTTGACGCTTACCTCTTTGTCGCTTCTTCCCCTAAGTTTTTTGGTTACTTTTCTTTGTAATTTTATCTATTATTACATGGTTGATTTGTTGTTCAAGGCCAACTAGATAATTTTTGTGGCTGTAAATTTGATTTGTTGTTCATGGCCGATTTTATCAATATATGGATGTTATTGGTAGATGCTATTTTTGACAAATTCTAGGATTTAGTGGTTGTGTTTGATTAGTTTTGTGGCTGTATTTGATCAATTTTGTTGTTATTTTTTATCAATTTGTGATAAATTCCAAATTGGCTGGCTTATCAACATATGACTTAGTTTGATAATTTTGTGGTTGCATTTGATCAATTTGTGATCAATTTTAAGATTTAGTGGCTATTTTATCAACATATGACTTATTATTTCTGATCAATTTGTGACTATTTTTTTTAGGTGGATCTTTTTACATTGATTCAAAATGAGAATTTCTATGCAATATCTCAAGGTTGCTGTTGCGAGTAATGAAAGAATGAGTGACAATGAAGTTAATGCAAATGACATGTTTGAAGATGATGACATTGGAGATGAAGATGGAGTTGAAATCACTCAAGAGCATAAGTACCTTCAACTTTTACTAGTATGGAGGAAACAAACACGACTGGTGATGGTGATTGGATTATGTTACAATTAGTTAGCAAGAATGTTTTTACACTAGAGCTGGGAAAAGATTCTTTCAAGGATAAATTGGAACTTATTCGAGCAATCAATTTTCACAACATAAGGACACAACAAACAGTTTGAGGTCATTGAGACACGCCTAACTATATGAAGCACACGATGCATGTTAAATTTACAATCTGGTAGCAAATGGCACCTTCATGCTTGTAAACGAAACAAAGTGGATATTTCGAACTTACAACGTACATTCGTCCACATACTTGTTTATACAACAATATTTCTTAAGATCATCCAAACCTAGACGCAAGTTTGATCGCTCATGAAAGTAGACACCTTATAAAAGAGCAACATTCTCAATTAGTAAAGACAGTTAAAAAAGAGCAGTAAAAACAACAATAAAAACTACACCTAAATTGTAATTATGTTTGAAATTACACCCGTTTGGTAAATAGGTTTTTAAACAACACCCGTTTAGAATTAAAAAAAACTCTATATAAATTATAACTAGATTAAACACTCAACAAATACATAACAGAAAACATTCAAAAGATTGACCAAAAGCCTCATCATCCAAAACCAATGAGAATTTTTCTAAGTGAAAAGAACCATTTTCTGTTGGTATGAGACAATATCTCCGGAATAATTCGACTGATGGGTGAGCTAGGCTACTCAATATATAAGAAAGAGGTAACGTCTTAACCATAAAAAATTCCTTTTGATCTTGTGGTAAGTGATATCCTAACATTTATCCAGTTACACTTTCAACCTTGTGCTTGCAATTCATAAAGATCAAAACCATTGTATTACAGTAAAATATCTTTTTGTATAAATTCTTCTTTATCTTATATCCTGGCTTGGAGTCTGTGAGTGGTACGGGAGGCGGTTATCAAAATTTTCACTGTCAAAAGCAGAAAAAAATGAGAAACAAAAGAGATAAAGAATGAGCACATGAGAGGAAACCTCATTTTCCAGCAAGTAAAGAGAACGAGAATAAGAAGTATATTAGTTACTAGTTTAGATACTCGTGTAAATATACGGGTAACTATAATTATTTATGTGAAAGTATTATTATATATTTATGCTATTTTTTGAATTTAAATAATATTTTTATTTACCTTTTACCTTATCTCATATTAGAACTGAATTCGAATAGTCTTTTTTTAGCTTCAAAATAGGGTTTTAAAGTTGACCAAATAAATTGCTAGGATTGTTTAATTAAAAAACAATGTTAATTTTCACTAAGTGCAATGTTAATGTTACTATTTTATAGATATTAAGAGTTAACAAAGTCATAACAGATCTTTGTTTAAGTGAAATAGTTAGAAACAAATTAAATTGACTTTTTTTTTTTGAATGGCAAAGTTAGTTGTTAGTAAGTTGGTAAACTCCAAGTTAGAATTAAACTTCAATGCCAATGTTTGAACTCTGGACCTCCTAAAAGGCTTTGTCTTCCCCTCACTCTTAACCACTAGGCTAAGAGATCATTGGTTAAATTATTGATTGTCTAATTAAAAAATAAATTCATTAAAATTCATTAATTAAATTATAAGGTTAATCTTTTATTAAAATTAAAAATACATGATACACATGGATTTTTCTTATATTACAACAAAAGGTTCGCTTATTTAGTGTTATATTTTTCTTTCATTAAAAAATTAAAAAGTAATAAAATTATAATTGACTCACTCATATGGGATAAATATTTTTCAAAGCTTTTAAAACTACGTTTGTTTTATTACAAACTTTAAATGGTTTACCCAATAAGATTTATCTTATTTCATAACACATTAGTTTCACTCTAAAAAGTCGAAATCAAAATTTTAGAATTAAAGAAATTAACGGCTAAGATTTAATCTTTTATTAAATGAAAAGTCGAGATCATCTAATAATTTTTTTCAAATTAGTATTTTATATATATTAGAAGATTCCTACATAAAAGAACCACATCTAATATAAAATTAAGATGATTTCACTCAAACTAATTTTCATTATCCAATATATAACTACATTATCGATCAATAGTTTTGGTTTAATTGTGGCCCATTTGTTTAAAGTTGGGTGGGTCGTTTTGAATTGGGCTGAAACTAATTATTTTTAATTACAAGCGAGTCCATAACTCCATATGCGCAGGCAGGGTAATGGTAGTGGTGGCCGCCGGCGGTGGGTCATTTGGCGGCGGATTTTAGTCTCTGCGCGCTGAACGGCTGAAGTACAAGGACGCTGAACATCGCTGTGAGTATGTGTTGGCGGTTGATAATCGATGTTCGCTACAGTCTTGTCTCTCAAATCACGTTATGCCATCGATTGATGCTCGGATGATCGTTGAAGCCTTCGATCGATAAATCAGATTGATACTCAGCCGGTTGAGCCCTCGATCAATTGATTGATACACAACCGATTTTACTCTCTGTAAGTTCGACTACAAAACGCATACATGGACTACTTTAAACTTCTGCTGCTGCTTATCTAATGTTAGTGGATAAACTAAGATTGTGTGCGTAGCCAATGGCAAAGACAGAATTGATACCTATTATCGCTGCCATTTAATTGATTCTATGATCGCTAGGAGAAACAAAGGCCGGTAAACTGATGTGGTTAGATTGTTGCAATATCGATCCTTTGGTAGTTTGGTCATACTTTGCAATGTTGGTGTAGTTTTAAGGTTCTGTTTTTTGGTCCTTTTGTATATTGGTTTCAATTTGTGCTCTGGTTTTGCTGTTAGTAATCACGGAGCACTCACACTGTCGCTCATGGAAGATGAAAGTTCACATGAAGAACAGCCATGGCGAGTGCTTGAATTTTACAGCGGCATTGGTGGCATGGTAACCATCCAAAACCTCTCCATCTCTTTCCTTCTCTCTCTCTCTCTTTCGTTATGTATTTGTTTTCGCATATAATTTTCGGAAATAATATTTGAGGCATTATGAACTCAACAGAGATATTCGGCGTTGAAGGCTGGTGTGAATGCAAACATGGTCGAAGCTTTCGACATAAACGACTTGGCTAATGATGTTTATGAGCATAATTTTGGGCATCGTCCCTTTCAGGTATAATAATTTTATCCTAATTTTTGTTCTTTACTCCTTTTCCGAGTTAAACTAGTTTTTTATGTAAATTTTGTGATGAAGAATTGCAAATGTACAATCTTACAAGCTAATTTTCTTATTGCTTAGATGAAATTTTACTCTGTTCATTTCAATCAAGATGCATAGTCGCCAGTTTAAGCCTTTGAGGCATGTGGTTTTATAGTTCTTTGAGAGATTAATAAGCAATTTTAGCTGTAACAAGTGGTATAAAGTGAAATAGATGTTGAAAGTTGCTATATGTAAATGTATAGATGATGTTATCAATATTGCTCAGATGGTTATTTTTGTTTATTTCCTTGAGGTGAATATAGGGTAACATACAGACGTTGAGTGCTACTGATCTTGATCGTTATCGAGCAAATGTGTGGCTTCTTTCACCTCCATGCCAACCTTATACTCGACAAGGTAACATCCTGATGTTTGTCACACTCCTCTTTTTTGTCTGATGATCATTTCAGTGGTTATTCATGAGCGAAATATGTATTTAGGTCTTCAGAAACAGTCTGCTGATGCTCGGGCCTCTTCTTTCCTTAGAATTCTTGAAATCATACCAGAACTTACACAACCTCCGGTCATGCTCTTTGTTGAAAATGTTGTTGGATTTGAGGTTTGGAACCAAAATTTGAGCTTACTTTTTGTGTTGTTTATATAGACAGGTAAATGATTCAATCAGTAAACTTTGGTTTTGTTTCAGACATCGGATACACATCAAAAGATGCTTCAGATACTCGAGGAAAGCCAATTCGTGACACAGGAGTTTATATTAAGTCCACTGCAGTTTGGTGTGCCATACTCCCGTCCACGTTACTTTTGCTTGGTATGTCACTCTTGACCAGCTTACAAGCTTCACTAATGAACAAACTGAATTGATTAGAAAACGAATTAGCTTTTTTTTTTCTTTTTTTTTTTTTTTTTGAAAGGCAAAACGAATTAGCTTTTATTTGTTATGTTTACAGGCAAAAAGAAAACCTTCATCTTTCTGCAACCCAGAGTTCAACAGACAGCTTCTTTGTGTGCCAGAACCATTATCTGGCTTCAAAGAGAGCACATCAATCAGTGATAATGATCAATTAACAAGTACTTGTGTTGATATGCCGCAAAAATGCCTTCCTATAGAAAGATTTTTGGAATTTGGAAACCCCATAAATCATGTTGAAAATGGAACAGGTGAAGGTTCATTAAATCAATATTTTGTTCCATCAAACTTGATAGAGAGATGGGGGAGTGCCATGGGTATCCTTGTTATCAAGTTATCTATTTCCTTTACATTTCTATAACCTCAATATCGTTTTAATCCATGCTGTCACTTGATGTGAAAGTTGTTCCTTAGTTTTGCATAGATATTGTATATCCCGATTCAAGGCGCTGCTGTTGTTTCACAAAGAGTTATTATCGTTATGTTAAGGGCACTGGCTCCCTTTTAGCGACCGTTATGGTAAACATACACAAACATCATGTTTGGTTTTCTGTTGCAAGTAAACCATCATTCCTGTGAAAATACAAAAAAGAACACCATGTTTTGCAAGAATCGGTAATCTTTGACTAAAGGTACCTGGTGTGATGGTTCCTTTTGCATCGACATATATACAATCTGGTATTTCTTGCAAACCATGGTGTCCTTTTGGTGATCTCATAACAATAATACATTCTCCTTCATCTTTAAAAGAATGCAGCTTCTTCAGACCTAACTATGTGCTGATTTTTCTTCCAAATGAACAATTTGCAGCCACTGACAAGAGACAAAACATCAATGGAGGAACTATGTCTTAGATATTTTACCCCTAGAGAGGTGTGTATGTTTCTAATTGAAATTGTTCTTTAGTTTTTAGTGGCTTTCGTTATGGGTTTTCCTTGTTCATTTCACAAGTACATAAAAATAACAATAATAATTAATCATGTTGTAGGTTTCCAATCTGCACTCTTTCCCTATGGAATTTGAGTTCCCGGAACATGTAACCCTTCGACAATGGTACACTTAATGACCCCTTTTTTACCTTTACATTCTGCTAAATGAATTGGAGATTAACTCATATATAATGTAATTTCTTAGAAGAATGGGACTATATTATCTGGATGCTTATTGCCGCTAAATAAACACCGACACCCTTAGCTCTAAAAAAAGAGTGCTCACTTCGACTTTTACTAGCCAACAATTTTGTGTTTTACGATTGATAGACTTTTTGACAGTTTCATCCTCTTATTTGAGTACCTCTTACATAGTTCAGTCTAAACAACAAGCATCTTATCCCATAGTAATTTGATTTTACATAGTTTACATTAATCATACAGCATTTCTGTAAGTTTGTGGGGTTCCAACTCAAAACCAATTGGTTATGAGAGGAGTAGCCTAGGATACTTGTAAAGCAGATTACAAAGTCACTTTCCGTCCTATGTGGAACATTACCAATAATTACTATCTAGAAAACAAATAAATTGATGTTAATAAGAGTGAGCACAACTTTTTATATCTGCAGTTATGCGTTGCTGGGGAACAGTTTGAGTATAGCGGTGGTTGCTCCGCTGCTTCGTTATCTATTTCAGGAGCCATAACTTTTGCTTCGTTATCCATCATTAATCTCTGTTGGCAGCTACTCCCATGGAAGCTGTTATATTTTGATCTACAAGACTTGTTGTGACCAGCCCAAACTAGCCCCATGTGTATCATTAATTTTCCTCATGTACGCATAAGTTTTATGAGACATGATTTGAAGTTTTGTTCTAGTTATCCTATTGTATTTAGTCTTTAATTTAGAACAATGCACAGGCTACCACACAATTTGGTGGTACAAATGTACTACTTGTATCAAGTACATGCTAAGATGTTTGCCTGTCTGGTTTTTTAAGCTCGAAGTGATGATGCTTTTCGTGTATGATTGTAACTCCATGATTTTGATCAATAGGGTCTTTATACGGTGTTTTAGAGAAAAATTAACGTTTAACATTAAAAAGTGGGAGATTCAAATGAGAATGGATATCTATGTGAGAATGGGAGACTTAATCATAGCCCTTTAATCATATCATAAATTGTTATGACTATGAATTGCAACAGGAGAATAGCGATCCTCTAATAGATCAACATATAATTGATGACTGTGATTTGCTCTTTCATTCTCACTTAAATATTCATTTTCACAATAACTCTTCCTACACTATAAAAACTAAGTATTATTGCCCAATAACAATACAAATGCATAAAATACAAAAAGATTTTCTGCTTTTTCAAATATTATTACTTGTTTAAGATGGTATTCATCTTCTAATTCATTTTAATACTTTGCTTGATTTATTTTATTTTTTGTCTTTAGAACTATCATCTTTCATTTTATGAATTTCATCTCATATCATTTTGAATCCGTCTTTTTTTTTACTCAAATACAAATAATATCAAAGTTATAAACATTTGGCGGAAGCGATTAAAACTAAAAACCGATTTGATACTTTTGTAAAATCCGAATTAATCTCTAATGATTACAAAACAACCTACAAAGAGGATTATAAAATTATCTCAGATGCTTAAGCTAGGGCACCATGATAATGTCTACGAACTTGTTTCGGCCAAATCTCAAAAAATCTAAATACCGGATAAACTTTTACTTAAGAAAACAGAAATTCGCTTACCTGAAGAGGTCCCCAAATTCGGCCAAAGACAAGTGTTGAGAGATTTTGTTTTAAAGAATTATGATCACTATAATCCCTTATCTATATTTGGAGAAATTCCCAAAAGAATTATACATTATCCGATCTAGGATAATACAAATTAACCATAGATATGATTATTATATTTTTCAGTTGAGGAAGTAAACTGTCATTTTAATACAAGTCTTACTGTTAAATTTTAATGATTTGTAGAAAAAGAAATTGGTTACGGATCGATCATTAATGTATATTTTCTTTAGTATTTCAAAATTAGCTTAGCACCACTTATTACGGAGCCAAAATGTGCTCACCAAGAAAAATTGTCTTTTGCTGTTATAATTAATATTTATTTCTAATTATTGTGTATGTGTTATATATTTCACAAGTGAGATTTCTTCTAATACTTACGATCTAGATGATTTTTCTAACTTTTAAATTTCAAGATGAACTAATTATTATATAATATTTTCACCCTTTTTTGAATGAATGTTACTGAAAGCTTTTCATCGTAATCAATCTATTATGTAAATTGTGACCTAAAATCAAATGAGTAGTAATGACGTTATTAGAAAATAATCAAATCGGAAATGTAGTTTTGTCAAAATTGGTTACTATTTGATGATATTGTCTTTTGAAATTAAAACACAGATAAAGAAACAAAATAAATAAAACCTCATCCCAACATGAAATGCGGACTATTGAAACCTAGTTTTTTTTTTAAATCCGAATCCTTTATCTTTTGATTAATCAGGGAAAACTATGATAAATTTAGAAATATATTTCTGTTTTTGTATATTAAATAAATATATACCAAAAACAATTTTTTTAATTTTTGGTTTTTAACTCTAAATAAGAAGTCAAGGTCCTTATAAGTTATAACTGCATCAAACATATCATATGTGACCAAAGAGCTTGTAGCCCAGCGGTATCTGGTTATGTAAGATGGTGTCCCCTCCCAATAAGTTATGGGTTCAAGTCCCGGCGTGAATAGAGAAAGTGTGTTTGCCTTAAAAAAAACATACCATATGACATATGTGATATGTATTATTGTTGCCTGTAAACTTTGTTACAGTTTGAGACTTTTAAGTTTTTTTTTATAGTTAGCCAACTTATTTAGCCCATTAACATAATTAGAGGAGCCCGAACTAACTGAAACGATGAGCCCATACTAAGAGAGAAAGAAGCCGAGAAGGTAATCGGCGAGGCGACTCTCTCGAAATTCTTTCCAAGAACAACGTACGATTTATGCCTCTTCCTGCTCTTTGGATCGCAACCCACGAATCTGTAAACCCCTAAATCGAAAGTGAGAGAGGGAGAGAGAGAGAGAGACTTAGGAGTGATGTTTTATAGCCGCGAGTAACAGTGGTGAAGCAGGTTGATCGAGTGTTGAGATTGAAGAACCAGGTCGAGGTTTAGAGTGAGGCAGCCCACGGTTTTAACTGCGATTGAGGTTAGTGTCGAACTATGTTTCTGCTACTCGTCTCACGTTAGGTCTGCTAAGATGATTTTTAATCCATTGATTACACCCTTACCTTCCTAAATTTCGGTTTAATTCAGTGAACCTTTGTGTACAGCTAAAGTTCTGTTACAAACAACTCAAATCGTATCGATTGGGGTCTAGAATTGATTGATTTCATTGATTTATTCTGATTGAGTTAAGCTTCTGAATGCACTGGTTCTTAACCATTCCAAGTTATTTCATCTGATAATCTTGTTTTGATAATGAGAATTCTGATTACAACTTTTGAGTTATTACAAGTCTGATGACTTGTTTTGAAATTTCTTGCGATTATAAAGAACTAATTAATCTTCTTTAGAAATTGTTTCTGTTTGATTATGACCTTGTAACTGGATTCATATGTCCCATATCAATCAAGTTCTCATAACCGTTGTTCATGTTCTAATGAAGGTTTATAAATGCAAAAGTCTTTTTCTTTTTGTTAGTGAAACAATCAAACCTAACAAAAGTTGCATTAAAGTTGTTTTAGTATAAGTCTTTTTAAACTCTATACAATTGTTTGCAGGAACACTTCAGTAATCAAACATGAGAACTCGCTTCCCTCCATTGATTTCTCCCATTCTTGCTCGATCTCGATCGCTAAAGGAATCACTTTTATCATTTTCCTCAATCTCCAAAGACAATCCGTCATCAGAACAACAAAATCCTAACAAACCCAACTCAAATTCCCAATCTTCTGAAAACGCCCCTCACCCTGATTTGAGAACCGAAAAGCCCATCTCCCATGATCTAGTTTTGACTCAGACACATGTCATAGAGGTTCTACTTTCTCACAGAAATGATCCAAATTTGGCTTTGAATCACTTTAAATGGGCAACAAGAAAAGGGATAACGTCAGATAAGACCCCTGGTGATCCGTTTTTTGTTCTTCTCTGTATTTTAATGTGCTCAGAAAAACATTATGGAACTGCTAAGAAATTGATTAGCAAATGCGTTTTAGAGTATTCGGATCCTTGGCCAGGTGAGCTTGTTTCCCAATTTGTCAATACTGCAGAGAGGTTTCAGTTTGATTACAATTCAAATTCTAGGGTTGTTAATTATTTTCTGTGTAGTTTAGTTCGCGCCTCGCGTTTCGAAGATGCTCTTCTTTATTTTAGGAAAATGGTTGAAAACAACATTGTTCCATGTGTTCCATATGTTCATGTTCTTTTGAATGCCTTGGTTAGGAATAACTTGATCACAGAAGCTCAGGCTGTTTTTAACGATATAATAAGAATGCACATTCCATATGATTGTGCAACTATACGGGTTATGATTCGCGGGTGTTTAAGAGAAGGTAAAGTTGAAGAGGCTGCACAGTACTTTTGGGATGCAAAGGGTAATGGAGTTGAACTCGTTGCAATAACTTATAGTACCGCTATTTATGCTGTTTGCAGGAAACCAGATGCTATCTCTGCTTGTAGATTATTGAATGAAATGAAAGAGAAAGGATGGGTTCCTTCTGAGGGAACTTACACGAATGTAATTGGAGCTTGTGTGAAACAGAGATGTATGACAGATGCATTAAGATTAAAAGATGAAATGGTTTGTAATGGAGTTGGAATGAATTTGGTGGTTGCCACAAGTTTAATGAAGGGATATTGTCTTAAGGGAGATCTTAACCGTGCTTTAAATCTCTTTGAAAAGATCATTGAAGACGGTCTTTGTCCGAATAAGATCACATACTCAGTTTTGATTGAAGGGTGTGTGAACAATGGGGATACAAATAAGGGTTTTGAACTATATAATAGAATGAAAAATGAAGGTATCAAGCCCAATGTTTACAATGTAAATTCATTAATGATCGGGTTTTTCGAGTCTGGATTGATAGATGAAGCAAAGAAGCTCTTTGATGAAGCGGTTGAAATTGGTGTTGCCAATGTATTCACTTACAATAATCTCATTTCATGGCTTTGTAAAGTGAACAAAGTGAACGAGGCTTGTGATGTATTTGATAAGATGGTAAAAGACGGAGTTTCTCCAACTATTGTTTCATATAACAACATTATACTCGGCCATTGCAAAAGTGGAAATATGGATATGGCGCTAGATTTGTTTAACACGATGCAAGAAAGGGGTTTCACAGCTAATGTCATCACTTACAGTATTTTAATCGATGGGCATTTTAGGAAAGGTAAAAGTGAGGAAGCTTTAGCTATCTTTGACCAAATGGTGGAGTTAGGGTTTCTTCCTTCCGACTACACGTTGAATATAGTTATCAATGGCTTGTGCAAAGTTGGACAAACATCGGAGGCTAGTAATTTGTTGAAGAAAGTGGTTGAGGATGGATTTAATCCAACGTGTATGACGTATAATAGCATTATAGACGGTTTTGTCAAAGAAGGCACTATTAACTCTGCATTGGCGATTTATACTGAGATGCATGAGGTAGGGATTTCTCCTAATGTTGTCACGTACACCTCTTTGATTCATGGGTTTTGCAAATGCAAAAACATGGATCTTGCTATGAAGATTAGGAACGAGATGAAAAGCAAAGGTCTTGAATTGGATGTTATATCATATGGTGCTTTAATCAATGGATTTTGCAAGATTAGAGACATGAGAAGTGCACGTGAAATCTTTAACGAGCTTTATGAAGTCGGGCTATCTCCAAATACAGCTGTGTATAATAGCATGATAAGCGGATTTCAGGCTCTTGATAACATAGAAGAAGCTGTTGACTTTCACAAAAAGATGGTACGCGAGGGCATTGTATGTGATTTACCCATGTACACTACTTTGATTGACGGGTTGCTTAAAGCGGGAAAAATAGTTTCTGCTTCTGAATTGTATACAGAGATGCTAGCAAAAAACATTGTGCCCGATGTGATTATGTACACGGTTTTGGTCAATGGTCTTTGTAATAAAGGCCAACTTGAGAATGCACGTAAAATCTTGGAAGAGATGGATAAGAAGAGTATGGTTCCTAATGTTGTTATTTATAATTCATTAATTGGAGGTTATTTTAGGGAGGGGAATTTGCAAGAGGCTTTTAGATTGCATGATGTAATGCTAGATAGAGGTCTTGTGCCTGATGATAGAACATATGATATTCTTGTAACGGGTAAAGTCAAAGGGGTTGACCCAATGATCGAAGCTTCATGTTGAATATGAGCTCATTAATAACATCATTTGACTGCATTGACTAAATAGCGCACTGGGAGGTCGATTGATTGGATATTTGGATCTTTAATCCTTTCATTGTGCAGTAAGAAAACATTCTTCTTTAAAGAACTTGTTTATAGTGCAGCATCAGAGGTACATTATCATCCCGTGCTACTTTATATCATGCAGTTAAGTTATATGTTTTTATCCGCTTAATGACTGTTGTTCGCATTTTCAGGATTATGAGAACTTATTTTATATTTTAAGTATCAAATTTTTACCAAAAGTTGTATTATTTATATTCACCTAGTGCCTAATATGTAGATATGACACATGTCTATTGAGTCAACCTGAAATACATTTTGTCTGAAATTTTAAAAAATCTTATATAAATAACTGTTGAATACTATCACAAGAAGTTATATTATTGTAGTAACACATTATATTTGATATAAATTGGTTTATGAGGTTTTGTGGAATTTAACTAGACATTCCACCCGTTTGAACCATTTATCTGTTTCCTTTTTAGTTAATTATTCTAATTTTATCCCTTTTACCCGTAAATAAACCATTTTATAAGTGAATAGGTCAAAACGGCCACCTCTAACTTGCACTGTTGAACTCATATTTTTAGGATGTAGGGATTCACAAATACCACTGGGCCAAAGTCGATAACTCCTGGCTATTCTTGATTATATAACACAAAATTCGATGTGGTTTTCCCGGAGTTTGAGATTTTACATGGACCATGAACAGCTTCTGCAACATTGTTTGGTGCATTCCATCGTTCATTACACACCCAACATCTTTCAAGTCGTCACGAAAACCATTTGCAAGGTATTTTTTTAGTGTTATGTTCTATATCTACCTTACTTATAAAAAGAACCTATACTCTTAAAAAATGACACGTGTTAGTCAAATAATAGTTTGAAACTGTTCAGCTAATCTTGATCGATATCTTCCCTCCATGCCTCAGTATAGATCTTTAAGAATTGTAATTGACTTTCTTTTTCCATCTGCTTTCATTTTCCATTCCTTCCTTTTTACTCAAATCTCACATGCTGAAATCTGTCAAGTGTTCGATGAAATGTCACAATGAATTTTCATGTTCTTTTTAGGGATTCTTCCGCTTCTTAAGATTTACCTAATATTCTGGTTTATGAGGTGTAACAATTACATTCTCCATATTTCAGCAGATAGCATGTAAGCTTCTTAAAGGCACATGGCGACTACATGCCAATTTCATATAAGTTAACACATCCTTCTTATAGTTGTGTTGTAGTTACAGAAAAATTGACGACACACGTAAAAACACAGGGAGAAAAAAAGAGTTCACGAATCCTTCTTATATAAGTTTTTCTTACACTACTATCTTATACATCCAGATTAGAGTTTAGGGTTTAGTATTTTAATGGGAAGGGATCACTACTTATAATTGTTGATAATTATGTGGGGTTTTATAATCATAACTATTATCTGTTAAAAGATTTATGGTATCAGGCTAGCACATTTCATTTGATAACATGAACATGTGACTCATTGAGATTTGGAGTTTGGTGCAAGAATAATTGTTATTAATTTAAAGTCATGCTATAATATGAGTGGTTCTAACTTCTAAACAAATTTCCATGATTCAAGAAATTGTGTGATTTTTTGCTCATATTCTCACATGCCAATTTACTTTGCAGGTAGTGCTTTGGTAGTAAGGGGAAAATACTGACTTTATACCTTAATAAGGTGGATTTTCTTGTGTCAATCTAGCAAATATATACTCTTGTTCCTAGCACGTCTTTTGCTTAATATTGAAGGGTACATGGTGTTTCTCCTATTATTATTATTATCCATTTCTCATATATGTTGGTCTGCGTCACTCCAACTAATGAGAAAGGAAGTTTCATGATACGAGAGAATATAGTTTTTTGTTTGTTCTTTTTCTTGCTTCATTCTTATTACAAAAAAACTCATATTCTAGATATATTTTGATCATTTTACATGTATGGAGGGGTATAATTTATGACTCTGGAGTTTGTAGCAGCATGCCTAAGACGTGTATGTAAGGGAAACTTAGGGAACATGATTCATTACGTTTGCGACATAAATCCATCGAGTTCGTTTATGGTAAAGCTATTTTTAATAATTATATTTATTTAAGGAGGTTATGAGTAAAGAAGAAAAGGAAAAGATTAATTACTTTGTTAAAATGGAATTCAACTAATATTACTAACCACATACAAACACATGCAAAGGGATATTAATGTTGGGCTACTAACCATTTTTAAATTCTTATTATTCTTTTAACGATACTTTTTGTTTGCTTAAAAATTCGATATATGAATTTATGTCTCTTTAATTGGCGCTCCTATCCTCGGAATTACAAGCGTCATATCATTTATATTCTTTTACGTGATTACATACTCATAATTAAAAGATAAACATAAAACATCATGACTATATCCCCTTTGCTGCTGTACAGTGTTTAACACAAAACTTATATACAAATTCTATTATTTTGTTTGAATAACATGTCAAATATTGAGCCTCAAGAAAACGTATGTTTTACAAAATGCATATTGATTATCTATCATCTTTTTCATGTTTTGAAAGACGAACAATTGTTATTGCAATTCAATTGAGCTGGCAGTAACTTTGCTCGGGGTCTCAACATCATTATAATAGCTCGAGTACCTCGGGGTCTCGAGCTTTTGTCCTTGGCCCCAAATAGCATAAGCTTCTTCCCCATGAACCGCTTCATCTCCTACTTCCAACTCCTCATAGGTCAGTCTCAAAGGCACAATTATTCGCACGAACAAACACACTAAACTCGTCATAACAATATTAAGCACCAGAACGAACAAAATCCCGAGCATTTGAATACCCGTTTGCCGAATTCCCCAATGGATGCTTTCTGATGTTCCGATGTGCAAGCCATGGAATAAACCCATGTATTTATTTGCACTTCCATAGAATAACGTGCACAGATGAGGGTCCGAAAAGAGGCCCGTGAGGATACCACCCAAGATTCCCGCTATGGCGTGTGTGTGCAGCACCGCCATCGTGTCATCGACTCTTTGGAAGATTTCATATTTCTTATGCACCACCATCATTGTGAACCATGGGATCAAGCCTGAGCAAATCCCCATTATGATGGCTGAATACCCTTGAACCACCCCGGCTCCTGGCGTGATGCAAACTAGACCAGTGATCATGCCTTGAACAGCACCAACAACCGAGGGTTTCTTGAAGAAAATCACATCGAGAGCGAGCCACATGAGGAGGCTTGTAGCTGCACAAACATGTGTGTTCAACACGGCTAAGGAAGCATCCACACTAGCCACATATGGTGAACCACCGTTGAACCCAGTCCAGCCCATCCATAACAGACCCGCACCTGCTAACATCATAATAATGTTGTTGGGAGGAAATATCTCTCTATCCACGCTCAATCTTGGACCCACCTGTATAAAAGTTGGTCAGCAGGTAAAAAAAACAGGGTTATGATCCTCTCATGTTTGAGTCAAACATGACACATCATGTTCTCTCACAAACATGAGAGTAGGTCCCTTATATCTGTCAAGAATAGGTCCCCTTTGTAGGGTCCACTCTTATATTTGTGAGAGAATATGATGGGTCATGTTTGACTCAAACATGAGAGGATCCTAACCCAAAAAAAGCAGAAGGAAACACTTGAAACATCAAGAATTCGGGGCATACCCAATAAGCAGCGGTGTAACCAGCGACTCCCGAAGATAAATGGATAACATAACCACCTGCAAAATCGATAATTCCCATTTTGCTAAGCCAGCCTTTTGTAGACCAAATAGTGAATGCACCAAAGGTGTAGGAAAAGGTTAGCCACAAGGGAACAAACAGCATCCATGCATAAAAATTCATCCGTCCCAAAACCGCACCCGCGATTAAAATCAAAGTGATGGCTGCAAATACAAACTGGAAGAACACAATGGTGGCACTCGGGAACATCCCGAGAAACGCTTGTTCAAGAAGATACTTGTCCTCGAGGGCAGTCCCGACCTTTCCCCAAACAGGAATGAGCTCGTCCCCGAACGAAAGCCTGTATCCCCAACAAACCCAACACACAAGAACCATTGCAAAAGCATATAGCACCATGAAAGCAGAGTTGACTGCCCATTTCTTCTTGACAGCACCGCCGTATAATATTATTAGCCCCGGGACACTCTGCAGGCCGACTAGTGTTGCCGCCACGAGCTGCCACCCGTTGTCGGCTTTGTTCATCCATTCTGGGCTTGCTTCATTGGGTAACAAATTGGGAGGAAATGCAAAGGGTTGTGTTAGATTGAAGGGTAGTGGTGGTGATGGTGGTGAGAAACTCATCTTTTTTTTCAAGAATTGGTGTTGAGTAGCATCTTAAATGCAGTAAAAATGGAAGTATTAATAGTAGAAAAGGAATAGAAAGATGAATATGACAAACTGCAAGTTCAACCGGCCAAACAACACTAACGATAATTGGAAGGTAATGATGTAGTACTTCCATTTGGCCTTGTGGAAATTGGAATTAAACTTGGTATTAATGTTTGTAATTATGTGTTTGGGTATCTAACAAGAATGTTCACATAATCCCAGTTTACAAAGAATCAATCAAACGTTGATATCTAAGGAAGATTGTTGTTGATTATTGTTTGTTTTATGTGTTTTAGTTTTTTGGGTATCTAACAAACTTCTTGAAAAATGTTTTAATTATGTATGTTTATCGAACTTTAATATTTCATATTATTTAAAGTTTTGATTTTTTTATTGTATATAATTTGTATACATATAATTAGAAAATCTGATATGAATTTAATCACAATAGAAAGTTCATTTCACACTTGAATACGTATAAAAGAAAGATTTAAGGTTTGATTTTATTCAAAGTTTGAATATATTTTTATGAAGTTTTTTTTTCAAAAATTGTCTTTTAATAAAGATACAGATATTTTGTAGCAAGAAGTTGCACCAACTTTTAATAAGATAATTTGTATATTAAATAATTGTTTTGCTAGATACATCTTTATCCAGTTCTATTTGAACATAAAATAAAATAAATGGCCGGTGTAGACTCCGAAAAGTATTGTAGTAAAATACATATTTATGTGTAAAAGTTTAGAGGGAAACGATACTCGAAATCAAACTGCACACGTAACTTAATTTGTAATTCTAAATTTGCCATGAAGTTCTTCGCTTCATACGATTCGGTCAGAAGTCAAAATGTAACTTATGACAGCCGAAGGAAATTAAGATCGAAGTGCAACCACAGATGAACAATGTTATACATCCTTTTATTTATAAACAATGTTATTATATGTAATTAAATTTATTTTATACCTAAAAATATATACAACTTACAAATTTGGTTCATTGTATATAATTGATAATCTGATTACCAGGTTATCGGTTACTGACTGTATATAATAAGGTTTTGGTGCTTGCGCGTTGCGGCGTGCGGGTTTTAACGAATACATTTTATAATATATAGAAATCAACACCTTTTTTACTCGCGCATTGCGTCGTTGAAGGAGAATCCCAAGTTAGGCATAAACGTTATTCAAGATTATGAAGTTAATACTTTATGTTCTCCTTCCTCATATAAACAATCATCATTCACGCAAAAAGTGTGGGTTACCCAGCAACCTGCAAGATTCAACATGAATAATAAATTAACAAATTTTAGAATTATGATTTGTCTACCATTTATAACATATATGACAAGTTCGATAAATATACATGAAGATTATATTGATAGTAACATAATTGAGACACATTTGTTTATAACATAGCATGTCAATTTTTTTTGAAAGACAGCATGTCAAATTATAGGAATATGTAAAATACATTTGAACAAAAACACATCTAATATTTTAACTTAATTGCATTTTGCAACCAAGAATCCTGGCTAAATTATTCGTGAGATTGATTTGATTGTGTTGTTTTTATATATAAGGTGGAAGATTTGTTTATCTATTTCTGTATCAAACATGTATACTTACATAAACAAACTTTGAAATACACATCTATTGAAAAATTAAACTTAAAAACCTCAAGAAAATATGCAAAACTGAGCCTCATTCATTACTAATCGTCACACAAATCAACTATGAGTCATACAACCCTAGAAGGTAGCGGTAGACATAAGATTATTTTCAGATGTTAACTTTAACTATATTAGACTTTGAGGTAGACTTTATTAGTTATAAATTAGACTTTGTATAGAACTTTTTTATAAAAAAATAATCCTTATGAGAAAACTACATTTACCATAGATGAAAAAGTCCTTAGTTTAGATAAATAATATCCTAAAAGTAAAAAAAAAAACTATTGATGAATAGTGCTTAGGAATAGTATACAACATTTGATAAATGTTAGTATGTTTAACGAGCCAAATTTATAAGTTGTTTGTATTTTTAGTTACCTAGGTTACCGGTAGTTATCATAGGTAACTTGTCACATAATCACATTTGTAGTCAATTCTATATAAAATATTTAAATTATTCAAGTCATATCATTTCGTGTTTAGTCAGTTTATTTATTAAACAAACTCTTCTTTAAAGGTGTAAAAGAGATATACGTGTGTTTGTGAGAGAGATCATACAAGTTAAAGATTTTATTTTATAGAATCATAAACTCTCTAATCTTGTTCAAGTGTTAAATTTTGTAAAGATTTATTGAAAGATAAGTTTCCTCGTAAACTTTTAAACATAAGTAGCTTATAATAGAAGATTGACACCAATTAACCAAAACTACAAATCAACCATTAAGTAGTTACATTTTTAACTATTTGTCGTTAGTATTTGCGTTGCTATTCATATCTCTTCTAAAGTCACAGTTCATTTTTCAGCTTCAATTACATCTCCAGACATTTTAATAAAATCCTTAACTACTTGTGGTAATGTATAAAATTTAATGTAGATAAAATAAAAGAAATTTGAAAGCTCATAAAAGTGGGAATAAATGAAGATTCATGTCATGAATATTCTGTAATTAATATAATTGAACGATGATGATATTATGAGAATAAAGAGAAAATATTTTAAGAAGGGAATCCTTATTTATTATTTATGAAAAATATAGTTACTTTACTTTATTAAATTAAGAACTTTAATATAAAGTCACAAATTTATTGGCAAGGCACTACCACAAATATTTGGGTCACTTTCAATGGTGAATAAACAAGATATCCATGAGGCCCTTAATTTTGTTTTTTCCCTTCTTCAATCTAGGTCTCAAAAGTAAGATATAAGGTTTATATTTAAAGTTTTTTTTATTTTATTTTATAGTTTGTGATAAAAGCAAGCCTTTTGTTCTTATATTAATCCTAAAACTGTGTGTGATATAGATTTGTTGAATTTTTTTCGGTACAAAACAAAATTAATTAGAATGATTATATATAGCCAATCATTTAGTAATAATTATACAATATTTCAAGTGTAAAGTTTTTTAATAGTTAACCTAAGGTTTAAAAAAAATATTATATGAAGTGTAAAATCAACTTTGTACAGAAATATACTAAAAAAATAAAAAGAACTTTAAAAAGTAGATATAGTAACCCATTAACGAGGGTAACCAATAACCATGAATCCTTTCAACTTGTTATTTATCTTAGAATGAGTTAGAAGATGATTTAAGTGTTGTAGCAGAAAATAAAAACTAAAAATTAGATGTCTATATGGTATAAGGATTAGTTTTTAAAAAAGTAAACATTAATTAAAAGATATTAAATAATTATAAAACACGAATGAAAATGTTGATATATCAAATTAATTATTTGTTACCAACTCATCTTGACTACATTTTGCTAGATCCGTATATAACATTTTGTTTCTACATAGAATTGATTTTACATTCTTTAAATAAGAAGTTTACAACTTTTATAACTTTTTAGTGAAATAACCTTTCTTAAATATAGTAAATGTGATTATTGTTCTGGAATACAATTATAGAAAGATATTTTACTAGGAATATTTTTTTATTTTTTAGGATGTGTTTGACAAAACTAACTAAAGCTGAGACACCCATTAAATTCATAAGCTTTAATTTCCCACCAAAATATAATTTTATGGAATTTAGAAATATGTAAAATATTCGGAAAACAATTTATCTATCTACGAGTAAAGATATAATTGTCTAAATATTTTATTCCTTATATTCAACAAGGTGAGAAATGTTCAATATAGTCCATACTTATTGCATAGTCCCAAGGGACTAATCTTAGCTTTTGGATCAGCCCCATCTATGGTCCAGATTGAATTTTAAAAATTTGGGCGGAGTGGCATTTTCGTAATTAACATGTAATGATTTTACTATCACATGTGATTGTATACTGAATCACATGTGATTTTACTATCTCAAGGGACTATGCTTTTTATATAGACTATATTTAACACAACTCTCAACAAGGTATTGTGTAGTGTTTATCATTATCACATTATGGAACTGAAATTTGAAAGGAGGTTTTTGGTTAAGCCTCCTTTCAAGAATCGTCATTTTGCTTTGATGTATGCACCTTAATTCTTTATCCAATAAGTCATCAAGTGGTAGCTATAAACTTTTAAAAAATAAAATCAATAAATAGTCCAAATGGCGATTCTTTTATATCCAGCTATAAAAAATTTCAAAACAATAGAAAAAATCTAATCTTATAATGTTCATCATGTTTAATAAAATTAAATGATTTTAATGTAAATTTTGCTAAGCTTTGGTTACTATTATGTGTCATTATGTTAATAAAACAAAATAGATATATATAACGGGAAAATGATACGTATTATTAACAGTATGTATTATATATGATGTCGCTCTCACAAATCTTTTAAAGAAGGTGTATTTTTGTAATTTCAAAGTTTATCTTTAATGCCTCGCTTAAAAGATTTGTGGGAACAACATCATGAATTATACATGACGTTAACGGGATGTATCATTTTACCCATATATAAAAAGCGTAAGTATTAATCTATAAGTGCCCGACGTAACGTGTGGACAAATTAAAACTCGTTAAATTTAAACTCCGGATTTTCCTAGAATCCAAACACCACCTCGATCATTCTCCAACCACCACTATTTCTCTGTCACTAATGGTCAGTTATTCGAAACACTTATCATTTATATTAAGGAAAATGATAACCACGGTCCTAAGGACTGTGGATAAGAATAAAAAATTAAGATTCTAAGTTTTAGACATGGTAACCGTATGTCATGAATGAATAGTTTAAATGTTATTTAAAAGGTGATTAATATGGATTTTTTTGTAAACATGGAAGGTTGGTTATGTAACATGAATTACGAATATTAATATTTAAAAATTAAAATTTCCTTTTATACTCTTATACACAGCATGTATCATCATTTTCTTTATTTTAAACAATCATTATTTTAAAAATGTCTATCCGTTTTGTTTTTTTAATAAGATCTTATTCTAATTCGCTATTATTCTTCCACCTCCTCTCGTTTATATTTAGCCATCACTTATGACTCCCATTTTCATTTTCTCTTGTTTTATTCTTTAACTTAGCTTAATATCCCGTGTATAAACACGGGGAATATTAATATAAATTTTAAATATTTAAGTTGTGAAAGAATGCTAACCAATATAGTAAAACAATTGTAAAGAATACATAGTGATATAAAATCTTTTCAATTAAAGAAGGTTAAATATATTACAAATCAGCAATTTAATGTAACATCATCATCATCCTTTTTGTATAACTTCTTTATAGACAACATTTATCATTTTATTTGTAATTTTACCTTCTTAATCGCAAATAAGAACTTTTGAACGACTTTAATTTACTTTTTACTCGAGAAACAATCCAACATTAAATAAAGATTGACCTTGACTTTTGCTTATTGTCATCGTTATTAAACAAACCTGCACAAAGAACCTTATTTATTGAAACTTGAATGGTATTTGGGATTGGGAGGAATTAACTTTAATGAATATACTAAGTTGAACCATTAACGATAAGATATAATATAAAACAAAATTTATATGAAGTAGCGGTTTACATAAGTGGATAAAAAGAGTTAATTTCTTAGCAACTAACTTAGCATGCTTTGCATAGTTTCATAATTCTCGAGAATGTTTTTGTCTTTCAACTCCATTAATGCAAATTCTACAAATGGCTAATCGTGCAAACATCTGAGGACGTGTAGCCAACATCAAATCATCAAGCACAGGTTTAATGATCATATCTTTTTCACCAATTTGAGCTAAAACTGATGAAAGAAACGTATCCACTTTTGTATGCATTAGAGGTACGAATTTATGAGAAAAAGTATATATAGTCGTAAAACAATAATAAATATATAGTTGGAATAATATATATGAACTATCTCTAGTAATCACAATGAATTTCAAAATGAAATTATACTAATTAAATTTAAAAGAAAAAGGGTACCAATGGTATTGTTTCTGGGCACCATGTTGGTCGTTGGACCCAATTAGGGGGTAAGATTACTCGTGCCGGATGGTCTTTGTATGTTAATCATATTATAATATTAAAAAATTGTAACTTACTTCAAGTAATTTACTTTTTTTATTACTTAAATAGATATACTATTTTGTTGAGACCTGTTAAAGTAACTAAAAACTCGAATTTTCCGATTACGGCTTTAGTTTTCCACTATTGGATTACTACCAAATCTTGATTATTACGAAAATAGACCGGTGGCTATCGCTATAACAGTGGTTATTTGTGCTAATATTGGTCTGTATACAATTGCACTTGTGAAATTTTTTTAAGATGATTGTGAGATTGTCTTATCGATATTATTTGGTGCTTTACCAATTGTAATTGCAACAAAGTTTCCAATCACAGTATAGTTGGACTATAATTTTTGTTGTTCGTTCAATCACATAATCTAATATAAAAAATTAAGGAATTGTTACTGGTTGACTATGATCATGGGTAGCCCGTATCACTATTCAAAATTCTACGCATAGTCTTAATTTTTTCGAAGTCGTATTTTTTCTAGACAAGTGTTACTAGTCAAGTTATATTTCTATATGGAAGTAGTCAATTTCCGGTGACTTGTTCTTATAAGTTATATCTCGATCGTGTCTATCAAATAGTCGATCATGTGAAGTTGATAGACTACCTAGGGTTTGACTAATTTTGGTAGTTAGACTAGCATATATCGTACGTGTATGGTATTTTATTTTGTTGTAAACCGGTAGTGATTTGCGATCTTATTTCCTGAGCTTAATTTTATGTGGGTTTTGGAAGTTGTTGAGTTTCATGGTGATCATTTAACAAAAGCTAAACTTACTGTATTAATAATGTATTGTGTATTTGTTGCCACTTGATCCCATCCCTTTTTCCCTTTTTCTTCTGTTGTAGTAAACATCCTGGGCTTGCTTGCACATAAGTAAGTTTGTTGTGGTGGTTTGAGTTTTGTATAGAGTTTTCTCATGTTTTAATAGTAAAGTCACTTTATAGGAAACATTTTTTTTTTAAAAACGACAAACACTTATTTAATCTAAACTTTATGTTATTAACAGGACTTGACTATCAACCTCTTATAATGAGGGACATGTACTTTACTCACATACTGATACCGTTAGACTAAAAACTCTTTAACTTTACAAGAAAATCGATCAAGAAAGAGTTGGTTCTACCAATTTGCATATAGATATGACAACTTGCAAAAATTTTTACGTTGGTATGTCATTATAATGTTATTTCAGAGCGTAAATTAACCAAGTTTACTATTAATTTTTCCAAGGTCAATGTACCATGGTAGAAGAATCAGACCAAGTTAAGGATACTAAAATGTATTTTCATCTTAAACATAAATATATAAAACTTAAATACTCATAAGTTTTTATAAATCTTAAAGGTAATCAATGCGGCTTCGTTTGTGCCTTCATAAAAAATACTCGCCAAAAAACTATGAAATCCTATATATAAAAAAAACATTAATGTAAAGTTTTCTTCGTTGTGTTTGAGTTAGCTAATATAAGTGGGTGGAGCTTATTACGTATTCAGTTTATAAGAAAAAAATATTTGTCTTACCTAAGATTAATCTTAAGCTCATTTTAATAAGTTATTTTTTGAAATAGCTATCTTATAATTCAGATACTTTGAGCTTATCTTTAATCTTTTTAATCTTCTAATATATATAAAAGACTAATTTGAAAAAAATTATTAGATGATCTTGACCTTTCATTTAGTAAAATATTTAATCTTAGCCGTTCATTCTTATAATTTTAAAATTTTAATTTTGACTTTTTAGAGTCAAACTAATGTGACTAAACATTATTAAATAAGATAAATATAATCCTAATTAAATTATAATATTTAATATAACAATAAAATTAATGCTAAATCTTATCTACGTGTGTTGTACATTTAATAATGTGATTTTGAATTTGATTTTAATATTTAAGATAACTCTTAAATTTAAATTTTTATTTTATTGCTTATAATAGTAACAATAATAATCGGCGACTTGTACAAAAAATACAATCACATCTCTTTATATTATGATACCATGTTTTTGCCATCACGTGAGCTTTCTTGCGTCGACGATTCCATCGCTGGTTTTGGTGTTGACATATTTTGTCTTTGTTTTTTTAAACTCTCAAATCTTTCGCATTTTATAATATTTAATATTTACATTAATTATTAATATTAATTCATTTTTTTAAACAAATCCGTGTATCAAACGGGTATTTAATCTTAATCAATATGAATTATTATATTCCTGTCTTATAATGATTTAATAATTTGTATAAATTTTATTATTTATCTTTTTTAAACGACCCGTGTATCACACGGGAATTAATCTAGTAATATAAATAAAAGACTAACATGATAAAGATCAATTATACAATCCTAACAATTGATTTAGATAAAAATATGTAATTATCAAATCTTAACCATCCAATTAAAATCTGATTTTGACTTTTATGATCAAATATAAAACTTAAATTTGACTCTAAATAAAGTTAATGTTCAAATTCAGTTCTAATAAAAATAAGATAGGGCGTAAAAAGCTTAAAAATAAAATGTCATGATATACTTTATCACTATTTAGAAAAACATTTTGAAAATTTTGCATAATTACATATTTCTTCTTTAGAACGTGATAATTGTTTCCCATATTAAAGTTATTTAACGGTTTTTGTTTCATACTATCAGCCACTTATGTAAGTAAAATTAATTTTACTTTTTAAATATATTTATGATCTGTGATTAAACTAACTACCACAACATAATCAATGATGGTTAATAAACTAAATATATTGTAAAAAAGGTCTAATAAAATATAAACAAAACAAATAAAAAATGATTAAAAAAACTTATAATATTTTATTTATAATTGCATCTTATAAATAAATAAAAAGTTCCTTATGTAACAAACAATTAATACGTCACACAAAATCTTTATATGTTGTCTATTGACTTATATAAAATTTGAATATAATCATTAATTAACAAAAAATATAATTACACAATCATAACCATTATTTGGTTAAAACTAAAATCAATTTTGACTTTAGATCAGGATGATTGTTTATCCAGACAAAATTAAACAACGATAATCAATTCGTTCAAATATTATCAAAGTTTATTTGATTTTTATTTTACTTTTTCAATTTTATGATATGCTCGTATAGATTATTTAACTATCAAAATAAAGCCACGAAAAAATTGAAACCATTTGATTCTTTAGTTATTTTTTAAATGAGTTGCCCCTAATCATTTGATTGATTTCTAAAGGGTTTAGCTTTAAAAAGTATATTGAACTCGTCACATTTTGTTATTGTATATACCCTTTTTTCTAAAACTACCGTTTAATGCATCAATCTTTCTTTAACTACCGTTTAATGTATTGTTACCTATGATAGCAGTTGAAGGGTGACGTGGCACGGTTATGGATGACGTGGTGGTTGTGATGGCAAGTGACATGGCTTTTCTTGTTTAAAATATTATTGAATAATAATAATAATAATAATAATAATAATAATAATAATTAATAATAATAATTAATAAAAACGTATGTATCTGGAACAAGGATCTTCATACGATCTTGCTTTGAGACTTTCATTTGTGAGGGTTCCAAACGAAAAGACAAATCGATTCATGTTTGGGGTTCGATTTGGGATTCCATATTTGGGATTCCATATTTGAGGTTTTGGGGTTCGATTTGGGGTTTTAGGGTTCTTCATCATCAACATGGATCTTCATACGATTTTTAGGGTTTTGGGGAACAGCGATATTCATACGACTGATTTGGACTCCGTCACCACTATTCTTCGAGTGACGGTTCTTCGACGACTTTCAATTAGGGACTGCTCCAGTGACGGAGAGGAACAGGCGATAGTGACAAACAGGCGACGACGACGAACAACACACTTCGATGGTTCGATTTTCATTCATCGTTGGTTCTTAGGCGACGAACATGCAACAATTAGGGTTTCATTCATCGTTGGTTCTTAGGGTTCTTCGACAGATCAGGTTCATCTTGTTCTTCACAGATCGATGTTTAAAGTAAAGTATAAAATTCGATATAATTAAAATAGCTATAAAACGTACATATGAAGTGTTTTTCACCCATCTTTTCTTCTTTTTTGTTAAAGGTTGTTTGAACGGAGGTCTCTTTGAAGATAACGAAAAAGTTTGTTTATTCTTCATAATGGATATAGGTTGAAATATTGTTTTCTTATAAATAAAATCACCTAAAATCTAAAAATATGAAAATAAACCATTCAAATAAAAATAAGATTGAAATAAAGATAAGATTGACATATTGTTTTAATATTTAATATATAAAATCTATTCACCTAAGATAAGAAAATTTTGAATATTTAAATAACAACGCACGTCAATTGAATATAGGTAAAATTCAATAAATATCTAATGTAAAAAGTGTTAAATAAAATTAAGGAATGTGAAAGTTGGGATTAAGGATGATGACATCATATTTGTTTATAAACTTTATTTATTTTTTAAGGAAAAGGCTCCTATTGGTCAAAATTATATTTTAAAAAGCAATATTTTTAATAAAAACCTATTCTTTTAATAATACAATAGATTTATTAGATGGGTGATACATCATCCTTATTTAATTCTTCTACTTATCCTCCTACTCATAAGATCGATACATGTGTAAAAATCAATGGAGGAGGTAATGCAAGAGAATTAGCGGAATCCAAATGTAATCATTTAGTGAGTAAGAGGATATATCATTTTTCTTATTATTATTATTAAAACTATTATTATTATTATTATTATTATTATTATTATTATTATTATTTTATGATATTGCTTACTAATGACCACTTTAAAAAGAACCTTTTTGAATAGGAATATTTAAAAAGTGTTGCTATATTATTATAATAATAATAATTATTATTATTATTATTATAACATTAATAATAATAATTATTATTAATATTACTATTATTGATATTATTATTATAATTATAAATTATTATTATTATTATTATTATTATACTATTATTAGTATTATTAGTAGTAGTAGTAGTAAATAGACATATATTTTATACTTAATCTCTTATTATTAAAATCTATTAAATTAAATAAATAACACTCGTTGCAATCACACGCTTATAAGCCATTTTTTATAACATATATACATCATACATTGTCCCTTAAGCCTCTATCTATAAGAATTAAAAAAATTATTAATTTTATCATAAATTAAAAATACTTCTCAGTTCTCACAAGTCATAAGAGTAGACGGAGTGGGAGAGGGGGTGGGCAGGGGGTGGGAGTTGTAGCGCCGTGGTCATCGTCGGAGCCACGCCATCGCGCCGTGGTTATCACGCAGGGGGTGGTCATCGCGCAGGGAAAAAGGATGTGGTGAAGATGAGGCCCCGTGTATCTGTCTCTCTCTTCTTTCCCTCCACCACAAGGTTGGTTCTTGAATCTGGTTCAGATGATACTTGGTTTCCGGTGAAGGTTGGTTCTCGAATCTGATTCCGACAACAGTTGCCTCTTTGCTGCGACGGTGGTGCCGGCGATGGTCGCCCCTTTGGTGCAACGTTGGTGGCGGCGATGGTCGCTCTTCGGTACAACGGTGGTGACAGAATCACAGAAACCTCCAAAATCAAAACGGCGAGGTTTTTTTTTATTCCGGGAAAGTGTGAAATGTAAATGGAGTTGGAGAGCTGGTGGAGTATGGGGGGTTTTTGTTTTTTTTCAACTTGTACATTGTGTATAAAATTTTGTAAATTGTTTTTTATTTTTTATTTTGATTGTTTATATGTTATAGGTGGGTCCCATAATTTGATGTGATGAAAAGTGATCACTACAAAGATGTTTGATGGGTTAAGTGATTGAAATAAAAAGCTGACATAACGGTGTGGTGGGTGTAGTAGAGAGTAACCACTCCCTCCACTCAAATGGACAATGGAGATTGGAGATAAGAAGAGGTGGCATGGAGAAAATTTCAAAGAAGTGCGAGTGTAATACACGTTCTGAATAAACGCGTGAAGAAGGGTGCCGATGAGATAAAACTTCTCTCCCACACGAATTAGGCCTCTTCTGTACGACTGCGCGCATTACGCACCCCCCCTCTCTCTCCTTTTCCCTTTTTTAGGTTTAAGCCATATCCTAATTTACATCTATACCCCCACCCTCATATATATTTCTCAATTTTACTTTATTTTCTTAAAATTAAATTCAAATAACAATTAAAAACAACCAAACCCTAAGAACACACAAAACACAAATTGGGTGATCCCTGAGTTAATCAAACATCAATTCATCTTAATTGCAGATTCTCGACTATCATATTCGAAGAACAAGGTTAGTGATTTCGTAATTCTTCTTTATATACTCGTTCCCCAATTTACTGGTTTTTATTTAATTTTATGTGTTATAATATACATATCATTGTTTAGATTTTGTCGTAGTAGACGGTGTTTTAAGTTTTTGTTTTTTAATTAACGATTTGAGTTGTTTTGGTGTACCTTTTGTTGATAATTTTGCTTAATGAGTTTAGGTTTTGGGGTATTAAAGTTCTAGGTATTTTTTTGATAAATGTTTCAGGCTTTGATTTGATCATGCTTTTGCTGTAGAGGTAGTTGCGATGTGCTCTGATGATATCATCTTTTTTTTTAATTGTTAATTCTTCTTTTTGTGGGGATTATGAGATTATCTGTTGGTTGCTTGCAATCAATCACTTGGTGATAGCTTCATGATCTTCAAATGATTGATTCTTTCCTATATCCTTTTTCTGTTTTTGGCAATACAGTTTTTAAATATAAAGATCTGTAATGATTTGATGGAAAGTGTGTCAGTTGTGTACATCTAATATATACTAATCTGGATTGATCACATAATTGATAATCAAAAACTGGATCCTCTCACTGTTCAACTGGAAGGATCTGAAGTTATGGTATTATCTTCTTTTTTAGTCAAAGCTCACCTGCCCAAACAACAGACTAGTTATGGCTCTTTTCAGATTTGTTGTTTGCTTTTCTTATCTGTATCACGTAGGCTTTAGATTGAATTGGTTTTTGTTTTGGATCTGTGACTTAATTTTTCTCTTTATATGTTGTGGCAGATTTGGGTGATCTTACCATGAGGTTTAAAAAGGGTTGCAAAGTGGAGGTTATGAATAAGGAGGTGCCTGCATCATGGCGTGTTGCAGAAATCATTTCTGGCAATCGACATGTTTACAATCTGAGATATGATGGTTACCAAGGTGTGGAAACGGTATCCAGGAGGTTCATTAGGCCCTCTCCTCCTGCAATCAGCTCGGAGAATTGGGTGACTGGTGATATTGTGGAAGTGTTTGATGGAATTTCATGGAAAATTGCAACTGTTTCAAAAGTCTCAAAAAAAGGTCGATTTTTGGTAAGACCGCATGGATTCACCCATGAAACGAGTGTCTACAAATCAAACATTAGAGCTAGACAGTCATGGTGTGATGGTCAATGGATTTCAGTTGGGAAGGTATTCTTTCTTCATCCCATCTCTTGCTATCCATTGATTAATTTTACCTGTTGTTTCTTTTGACCTAAAAGATTCTCATCCAATATCCTAACTTCTTCATTTGATCTATTGGTACCTATATATAGGTTTCAGGAAGCTATGGAGATATGAAATATGGAAAGGCAGTCGAACCAAGTTGTTCCATGAAGGTCGGCATCCAGGCACCAGTAGCTGTCTCAAAGATCTGTCACGAAGAAGATGAGTCAAGATTACACGAGTCCTATATTTTATCCAAGAAACTGAAGAGGGCTTCCCCCTTCTGTTCAGCATGTCCTCAGAAAGCTAAGAAAATCAAACATGCTGAGAAAGATAGCAGTCAAAGGCATGTTTCAGGCAATTCATTTGAAAAGGTAGATGCTTATGAGGGTAACAAATACATGCAAGCATCCTTTAACAATGTTAGTTTAAATGGTTATTATGAAATGGAGAAAAGAAAAACCTATGGTGTTGGATGTACACTTTCAAGAATATCAAAACCTAATGAATCTGATAATGACGAGTGCTCTGTTGGTAGTTGTAGTGTTCCTAGTGATGGTCCTAATAAGTTGTCTAGTCAAATTGATGCAGATATTCTTTCTAGTGATGGGGAGTCTTTTAGTACGTCACGGGGTGAACACGAAGTGGCAGTGAGTATTCATAGGTTAGAGTTGCATGCATATCGTTCCACTTTGGAGGCATTATATGCTTCTGGCCCATTAAGTTGGGAAAAAGAAGCATTATTGACCAACCTTCGCATTAACCTCCATATTTCAAATGATGAACATTTGACAGAGCTAAGGCATTTAATTTCATCTGGGGCTCATATTCTTGATTAACTGTGAATTGACGGTTTTCTTTTTCTTTTTCTTTTTCTTTCACCCACCCCCTTTTACGATTAGGACGTGCTCTTGTACAATTCCAATAATATTGTAAGAAGTAAGTAATATGATGAGATGTTAAGTGTATTAGCTTCCGGAAGCTGCCAAATCTCTGCAGTTGCTTAGACGATTTCAATTTTGTAATTAGTGATGAAATGTATCCAAGCCTTTTTATGAAAGTGAAATTAAAACCTCTATCTCGCAGTTGTTTGTCATAATTATGATGATTGATACTTTGGTCCAAATCCTGTTAAGATTTTTTTTTCTTGTTTGGAATAATGTTATTGATGGATCGTATACGTTTTCCAGAGCCACAATTGGAGGCATGCATCTCTTGCTTCCAAAGGTCCAAACAAGATTCTGGTTCTGCTGCCTTTCACTTGGAAAAAGCAGTGGCACATGTCAGCATACATTTGCTACAGATAAGACAGTTTGTTGCCATTGGCACTTATCTGAACAATTAAAACATAGCAGTGGCTCATTATTCATCAATCAGCCATTGCTATCATTATTGTTTAATGTTATTAGCTCATCTGTTGCTATTTCAGTCTCTGTCTTTAAAGGAGTCTGTCTAATATATAATTGGCTGGCTAATTGTGTTGTAATTACCAACTGAAGATAGCCATTAGCCAGCCATATTTTATCAGTTGCTCCTAATGTTATTATTAACTACGATTGTCCCATATTGTATGATTATTATCGTCTTAACCGCAATGTAATGCAGGTTTATTATGAGAAGAGACCCCAAGTCAACTGTAAGTGAATTACTCTTCAGATTCTCTTCAAGCAGGCCATCATCTATAATATGTTTACAAAAACATATATGATTTTTTGAGTAACATGTAAAGTTAACTTCATAGTTATTATAGTAAACTACAGTATTTCATAGGACATTGACTTGTTCTAGGAAGATTGAATAATGGGAAATTTGAGAAGATGCCAACTTTGGGCTCTCTATTTTGTGCTGTGTTTACTTAATATGAAACTAAATTAATATCTGAATATAACTATTGTAATGTCCATAAAAGATGAGTATATTTGTGTCATGTCTTAAAATCGAGACACGTAAACAGGACATGCTGCAATTCTCTCGAGACTTAGCGCCCTTCATCCAGTTGAAGTATAATATTTGAACTTCATAATGCTATACGAGTTTTGTTTGTTTCGGTTTTTGATCTTTCCATTTATAGACTGTTGTTTTCTACCAAAAGGGTGCTATAACTAGTCCATCAGGTCATGTTTTACTTTTGCCCAGATTTATCAGAACAATATAACTCTGGTATACAAAAGCTCTATGCCCACCTTGAAACAGAATGAAGAGCAGTGGCCCCTCATTGAAAACTTGTTATATATCACTATATCAGTAGTCAGTTAGTCACTCTGGTGTTATATTTTGTGTGATGATTGATGTAATTTTAACAGTTACGTAAAGAAAATGAAACACCGTTCGGTGTTAACAGTAAACTAGATTAATATTGTTGGGAAAATTCAATTTTCAGTGTATTTTGTGAGGATGAGAAAGAGCAAATAGATAAGAACAACAATAAGATGCCTTGCAAGTTTTGTAATCTTGAAAAGAAGTATGACATGGTTGATTGTATATCTTGCTAGTTGATTGTCAAGAAAAGTATCAGATAATCCGGTAATTTTATGTATGTTTGTGGCATTCATTTGGTTTAGTTGGTATGAAGCTGTACCTTACTTGGGGAAAACTCCAAATCTTTGCTTGATAGACATTACCAAGAAATCAAGAATGACAGGTATCATCTATCTGTTTTTAATTAAAAAATTCGCTATTATATGCACTTTCAGATTAATGAAATGTAATATACATATCTAGGATGACTGGTAGAAGAAAGTTACATTTTTCATCATTAAATTATCATATGTTGATGCTGTTTAGCTGATTTATCGTTTCATCATGATATCAGATTGTAATTTCTTGTGGATATCTCCTATTTGAAGATGGTTTCACTTGTGACAGGAGGAAAGTGATGCACAAGTTCAATTCAATAGTGATGCTGCAGGATCTTGAAATGCATCTTTGGTCTAATATTGTATTTCCTCGTTAACTTGATAATCTGTCTGTCTGTAGTGTGTGTGTGTGTGTGTGTGTGTGTGTGTGAGTGAGTGAGAGAGAGAGAGAGAGGACACATCTTGTGGTAATCTTGTGCCTGTGGATCAGATTGCCAACAATACATTGTGTATTTGTGTATACTTTAATGCAATTCATTTCATATAAAAACATTCATGATATGTGCAAGTAATTATACCAATAATTATTGTTTTCAGCATTAGGTTCAAATGTAGAAGCAACCAAAATACCATATATTTGGTGCTTAGTCATTATTTGGTTCAGATTTATAACACTTTATTTGTTGGCAAATGTGTGGTTTGGTTTAAAATTAAAACCCAATCAAAACTGAACCAAAACTAACCCCTTTGCCCAACAACCCAACTATGCATGACCAAACCACAACGAATTTCAATCAACTTTTGACCAACTTTCCTGTTTTGATTTATATTGTTCTCAACTTATTATCGATAGGTGTGACAATCATGTCGTGCTCGGATTAACGGGTTGGCAAGTCACAAACACGATGGTCAACAAACATGATTGTGTCAAATGGGTTAGAGGGTTGAAATAAATAAGTGTAAACAAACCTATATTAAAATAAAGGGGTTGGCATTTCGTAGATATAAACATATTCACGGGTTAGAATATATTAGGTATTTGAACCAAGCCTAACCTGAACACGCCCGATTACAAGACCGACTATGGGGGTCAGCCGGAAAACTAGCCATAACTATACGTGTTAAACCAAACCCGTTAAGGTTAATAATTTACACCCCTGGTCATCTGGATCATAGCGAAACACTGAAACAAAATCACTTTGGTAGGGAGAAACTAACACCCTCAACTCCACAAGGTTGGTTCAATTCATCTTGAATCAAGCCATCAATTCAAAGCGCAGCCGCTAATGCAACGCTTTAATTAAAATGTACACATATTGTTGTGGATAACACTAGAGTTGTTGATAAATTTGGACATATGTCCACACATTCTCATTCCTCTAAACACAAGAATACAAGATGAAGAATATCTTTCTCCCAAACAACTCTTGAAGATGATGAATAAAAATGCACAAACCCGACATAAAATCGACTTCAAAGTCCAGAAATATAGATACTAACCAGACCTTTTGTCTATTCAAAAGCATCATCATCATCATCTGGAAGGGGTTGGTTTGCAGCTTGTGCAAGCTCAGCCTCATGCCTACAAAACACAAAACACATACATCATAAATAAAAATATAAATACTTGACTACATAAACAGCAGGCAACATTGGAGGAAATCAATTTGGTCAGAAGCAAAACTTACAGTTGTTGAGCAGCAATATCAATTTGAACTTCTGGTGGAGCAAGTGCAGGAGACTCAACAAAGTGCAAGTTTGCATCCCTACTCACAAACCACAAAAAAAAATAAAAAACATCAAGACTCGGATTTTTAATTTATAAATCATTATTGTGCAACATTAAATAAAAATCAAAATTTTCAACTGTCGATTATTTGTTTTTTCTTTTGAAGGACAATAGAGTATATAGCTTGTTACGATTTAATCATAGTTCTTTATTACACTTGATCATACCATTTGATAACTTTGTTCAAAAGAAAAGTAATAAGTGGATCATGAAGCGAATTGTAAAGTGACATTAGCATATAATTAAAGCCTAGTTTCTACAGAAGAGCTAATATTAATAATTACCCAGCAAGTTTCCTGGCAAGGTAGAGGAAAGGCTTCTCAAAGTTGTAATTGCTTTTGGCTGATATCTCGTAATACTGCAAGTTTTTCTTCCTGTGAAAAGTAACCTGCTTTGCTTTCACTTGACGGTTCTTCACATCAACCTTGTTTCCACATAGCACAATCGGGATGTTCTCACATACCCTATTAAAATTACACAACAGTTAATTGTCTAAAATACCATTCAACAATATGACCATATTTATTGAGTACCAAAAAAACAAGAGAATCAATAATTTGTGATGCGGAAACTGGAAATAAATACATAATTTTGGCTTAAATCTTGCAAAAGAATATAGTAAGATTTAGCTAAAAAAAAATGAATCTTTGAATACCTGCAAAGATCACGATGCCAGGTTGGAACGTTCTTGTAAGTTAATCTAGCTGTTACATCAAACATGATGATTGCACATTGACCGTGAATGCTGCAAATGGTTAATTCTCCAATCATTATCAAACAGACGTATCACAAACCAACATCCAAAAATATGTTACTTTTTGGTTTTTTACTCCTAGTAGTATAAGTATGTAATAAATAATAAAAAAAATTCCTTAAACCATCATAAACCATTATGTTTTTCATGGAAATATAAGTATTTACAAACACACTAGAAATTCAAACCATATTCGTAATTTACAAGAAGCCCTTTGGCCATATTTTACAAGTTAATTGGCAGAGATGTGGATAGCAATATTAGTAAGAATTCAAGAATTGCTCGACAGAATTTGGTCAACATTCATAATAATACACTGCAAATATGAACAAGACTTACTAATATCCATCTCTAAGACCACCAAATTTCTCTTGCCCAGCGGTATCCCAGCAGTAAAACCGAATCTTGCCACAATTAGTGAAGAAATCCAAGGGATGAACTTCCACACCGATGGTTGCTAACCATGATGAAAAATATTGACGTTATCAACCATTCATTTTGATAACACCATAAAAAAAACTTTTACAATTCCTTACGTTCATATTTCTTCTCAAATTCTCCAGTCAAATGTCTCTTTACAAATGTAGTTTTTCCTGCAGAACCAGAACATCAGAATTCAGAAACATTAATAAACCATAATTCCCACATTTAGGAACACTAGATAGAAAGTCGATAAACTAAAACTCAAGCTATATATAATCACCATAATACAATCAATTGGCAACAGAGTGGTTCTGTTGATACATCTACATTATAAAAATGTACGTTGGATACTTGGCAAATGTCTACCTTTTCAGATACACAAAAGCAGTTTATCTGAGGGTTAAAAAATTGAAAATTTGATTCTGATCTTTCAAGGTGTGCAGCACATTAAAACCAAAACTTTAGTAAGATTTAACTTTCAAAGCCAGTAAAACACAAATATTCCTTAAGTATAAACTTTAATCTCATTATTTTAAGAAATTGCCACCAACAAGTTCAGATTTTATTGTTAAATCAAAAATATAAACAAGCAAAACAAAATACAAAATGTGCTCAGTTTTATCACTCAAAAACTAGTAAAACCTTGTTAAAGAAAGCGCGTCAAGCAACAACACTTTCAATGGGAACTGAACTTAAATGTAGCAAATTTCTTATATTATGCAAAACAAGATTTACACTTTATCAGTAATCTTTGCATTTATAAGGTGAACCATTATTGTAACAAAGATAACACAGAACACCGCAAGAGCTTCCATCGACATGAACATAAACCCCAAACCTAAAAGTTGTGTAAATATACTATATAATCGACGCTAAAATGAAATTCGTAAACTGGCTGATCAGTGAATAGAACAATTCGAAGCTATTAGAAACTACAAACTGATCACAAACACTATTATAGATCATCAATTCAGAAATGATAATATCTTCCCCGATGATTCAAAGTGCATGAACAAAATCTGAAAACTTACCAGTTCCACCATCGCCAACAATAACAAGTTTGAAACTCGGGTAATCAACAGTTTGCTGATTTGGTAAAGCCTAAAACAAAACAACCAGAAAAATAAAACTATAAGTTCATCGTCTCCATTAAACAAAACACGATCCCACAAAATTAAACACGAAACCCACAAAAAGTAAAGCATAAATTCAAAGTTTTTCAGCGTAACAACACAAACCCACATGACATAATCATCGATTAGGACAATTGGGTGAGAGAATTGAAGGGAAGAGCTATACTGACCATTTTCAAAACTCGGCGTTGACGGAGAGAGTGAGACAAAGGGGTAGTATGAAGAAGTATGTATAAATAGTACAAGGATTGAGGAAGCTGGTGCAGATTCTGCGTTTTGAAAATGAGTATAGAGATACCCTAAAGACAACGCTATACGATTGTTTAGCTTTAATCTCACGCATCGTTTCCACCGTCCGATCATGCTCGTCCATATCAAACACTTGATTAACTGGTCACGTGATAACCACGTGAAATTTGGAAAATTTCCCCCTCTTGTTTAGTTGTTTCGTGATTTATATTATCGTCACTTGAAATGATCCTTAACGAGGTATTTTTCGCCCACGCTTCGCAGCGGGGTTTAAAAACATATATTTAAAACATGTTTTTTATGTTTTTTTAATAGGTAAACTATTATTTATGATTTTTTTCGTATATCAATTTAGTTGATAAAAAAAATAAAAACGTAAGATATATGTAATGTAGTTGGTTTGTGTAATTATATAAAATTTTGACATTTGATTTTAAATTATATGTACAACTATGTGTTCTATATTAAAAGAAATTTAGAAAAAATATATATTATAAATACGTTCTAATTTTATTCTTTTTAGTTCTTCACATATATTAAAAGTCATTGACTTAAAGTTTACATTACATATTTCATAGTCTAAAGAACTACAAATAATACAAAAAAGTCATGTAAACAGTTATTTACAAAACAATATTTAATCTTGTTATAGAAAAATAAAAAAATAAAACAAATATAATGATGCGAGCTTGAGTAGAAAAATGTGACAAAATACTAAGCAATAATATTATAAAGATAATACTAAGTAAATAATTTAGCTAACAATATATTGTTAAGGCAATGTATAACAAAAGCAATATTTTATACTAATATTAATGATGGAACAAAAAAAAAAATTAATAATCTTGTCCATTAGAAAACCATGATGTGACAAAAGTTAAAAAAAAATATATTGTTAAGGCAATGCATAACAAAAGTTGTCTTGCAAAAAAAATGTATAACAAAAGCAATATTTTATACTAATAGTTATGGTAGAACAAAATAAAATAAATAAATAAATAAATAAATAATCTTGCCAATTAGAAAACCATGATGTGACAAAAGTTAAAAAAAATACAAATTTAACCTTAGCATGATTCGAACACTGGTCTGCAAGGCCAAACGCAAGCGCCATTACCACTCCTTCTAAATGTGATTTTGTTATTTTCACGGACGTTTATTTGTATATCGTATTTGCGCTAAGTGAATGAAACGACAAAATAATTTCCTGAGAAATGTATGGTATAGTAATGTTAACCAAGTAAATACAAAAATCAATTAAATTATGTGATGTTAATATTATATAGTAAGAGTGAACGTATAGGCATAATTTAAAGGATTTAGTTAAATTTGAAAAACATGTTAGGTGATGTGTATTGTATGATTTTTAAAGTCTAAACTTGAAATTTTAATATTATTAGGAGTTGAGGGGTCGAGCCTTCTCGTGAGGTTCTAGGGGCAACACTCCTGGTAACAATTTTGCTGGCCAGTTAGGAGCAAAGCACCGAAACCTAAACAAAAACTCATAATGGTTGATCATTTGATCTTCACACATCCCATACCTTTGAAATTGATCAACAAGTTGACCTAAGTGTTAAACTAATGGTTGAATGTTGAGCTAAGTACTCAAGTGACTCTTTATTTGTGTTGAGTTGAGTGTTCAATACTTAGCTAATTGATGTTGTTACTGACCCAACCTGTAACTAGTTCTAAATAATAATGATCCATTATATAACCAACTTCGATGATTATTTACACTAACATTTATGTGTGAATATATTATATCAACTCAAATTGAAAATATGTTACTAAACAAATTATCGGAATTGTAACACTGTACTTTTTAAACATATACTTTACTGCACGCGGAAGCTAATTACATATAATTATCTTAATTACATAATAGATACAAAAGATTTAACTTGTTTTACACAACAAAACCGTTACAGTGTTAATCCAAAACAGGCTCTAAACAAAAAACTTTGACATCAGAGTTTAGTCTGTCCATATTCCCAGCCCAAAGCATCAAGATCACCTCAGAGGATCTGCAAAACAATCTAGTGGGGAATTAGCACAAAGTTAAGTGAGGGAATAAATATCTAAACATACACAAGGCAAATATGCCCAAACCAAATAGCTCATGAATCCCAGGAGAACCAGCGGTGTTGCAAGCACCTACAACCAAGGTCGGCCAAAACCAAGGTTTACCGATAGCCTTGCTAACATGGATAACAGTACCATCCCCCTTGAGTACCTCAACGGTACTGCAAGATCAGATACTATAATCCCCCAAGCAATAGGCCCAGCATCATACTGATCTCCAAATTAACATGTATATACAATCCAAACAAGAGCATTCCAAATAGGATATCATATCCTGTATATCCGAAGATATAAATCCACTCACCAAAGTCTTCAAAACCTTGGCACACTCAGATGACTAAATTCACCGAGTCTTCTCAGTTCCTGAGATTGAAATAACCCAAGTCAGTATTCAATTCATAATACTAATTTAAAATACATAATACATGCATTCATACATTACATGATAAATATTCATGTATAACTATCATCTATACCAAATCATAGTTTGATCTCTAGGAATAACTCCTACACCTCAAATTCTGATAAAATCCAGTTCTGATCAAAGTCGGATTCCAAGTGATTGACAAATCCCGATAATATCAAATCCCGAGAATGGGGAATCCCGATTAACTCCAAATCCGAGAAAAGGCACAATCCGAGAATATGCACAATCCGATAAAATACAATTCCGATAGAATGGAAATCCCGAGCAAAGGCACATAACGATAAAGTCAATACCGATAAAATCAATACCGATAGAATACACAATCAGATAAAATGCACAATCCGATAAAATACAATTCCGATAGAATGGAAATCCCGAGCAAAGGCACATACCGATAAAGTCAATACCGATAAAATGAATACCGATAGAATACACAATCCGATAAAATGCATGATACGCGAATATCAGTCTTAAATTTATAAACTAATCTAACCGTATTTGACTGACACACTAACGGGCAAGCGCACCCGATCGTATAGCAGTAAACCAGGCAAGACCAGGATCGTCTCCACAGGGAACAGTTATGGAATATACTATTATGAAATAAACTAGTTACACTAAAGTGCTTTAAAGTAAAAAAGGGTTTTTTGAAACTAGTAGCTAACCGCTACCAAGGTATTGAATTATTAAATTAAAGCAATAAAGTAGAAACAATTTTAAGAAGTTGAAATTAGTTGATAGAGATGTATTTACCTATGAATCACTCCCCATAGGTTCAATTTGTTATAAACATAAATAATATGATAGGTTTCTAAGGGCGTTCGAACCAACAACCATCAGTCCTACTAATCCGATTACGACTTAATCTTTCCAAAACACACTTAACTCTCGTTGTATGGTGAATTAGACTCAAACTTTTATCTATGGTATTACTGAATAATCTTAACCCTCATTATCTCAGAAAAGTTATCTATCCTATTGAATGCAAACGTCATTGTCTCAGATCAAGCAAACAATAATCCAGAAGAAAATACACGTCTGTATCTAACAAATTACTCAGCAAAAGTTAAGATCAAAAACTTAAGGTTCATGATTAAGCATAAACAAAACCAATCATATATTTATGAATAAAGATACAAATCAAAACTAGGGTTTGCTCATCATGGTAAATACAAGAAATGTCTAACTCATAGACAAGGTAGAAAACAAATACAAAGAAAAACAAGAATTGCAAACCATTATAGACCGATGGTAGCAACCTAAGTTAACCCTGCAGATGTTAAAGCCTCTCCTCTCCATCACTGATTCCTTCCTAAAACTGCCGCATGCTGTTCTCTGTTCGTCGACTGCTCAATCCAAAATATACGATATATTCCTTATCGCACAAAGAATATCAAATATCTGATGATGATCTGCCGCCTCCAAAAATATGATATATATTTCGTAATCCCTTTTAATCAATTCATGGGGTCTATTAATAATTGGTGTATTGGGCCTCGTAGCTGATTACAACAACTCAAAATAAGAATGGCATTGGCAACCCATGTACTATATATATTTCATTCCCTTGCTCCAATTCCAGCCGCCATTTGATCAAATATATAATAACTATATATCATCTCCTCGTTAATTCATTTGAAGCCCACATGATTTCTTTGTTCTCAATTTTCTCGGCCCATATTACAGCAGCACTCTCTCAATTCATCTCTTTTCTTCATCATTTTCCATCAAATTATCTTTTTCTTCTCTCAAGAACCCTGAAAAACATATTACAACAAATTAAGTAGATAATTAACTAAATTCTTTATAAATATTCATTAAAAGCACGAGATATCGGATATAAATTATGTGTGTATTTTAGACGATATCAATGCACAATCCGATAAAATACAATTCCGATAGAATGGAAATCCCGAGAATAAAGTCAAGGCTACAGTTCATCTTTATCGGTATTCACTACAATTCTATCAATTCTCTCGGATTTATTCTATATACCGAGAATAATTCATCGATATTCATCAATACCGATACATTCATACTTAAATCCGACAGATTCATGTGTTCATGCATAAAATCGATTTCTAACTTAAATCTTACTGATTTTAAGCATGCAAATAAACTAAGTTTCCAGAAATTATTATAAACATGTTATGAACACATTTTAACAATAATTTCTAACATGTAAACATCCTATAATCATCAAGAATCAATCGGTATTCATATATATATATCAAAACCGAACATATAAACAAATAACCAACTATAAATCAGTGTTCTAACCTTAAGATGATGATTCTCAGTTAACAACTTAAAGCATGCAAAATTGAAAAACCAAATGTGAATTCTTTCTTCTTCTTCTTCTTCTCCTTCTCGGCCGAAATACACACACAAGACACACACAACACACTTGTCTATTTTTACACACAATGAGGTATGGTGGTGAGAGTGGTTGCCTATACTCACTACAATCGGCCACAACCCCCCCCCCCCCCCCCCACCAACCCAATATAATATAATTATTTACTAAAAATAATAAAACAACTTAATATCACCAATTTATCAATTATAACATATTCCAATTAAATTCAATTAATCAAATTAAATCTCAAACTTAATTTAATTAATTACCTTAATTAATCTAGGCCGGGTAAGAGGGTGTTACAGGAATTATCCCTTATTGACATTTGAAGTACTTAAATACGAGACAAATAATCAATCCGGAAGAGTAAATCCAACAAGTTCCAGATATTATCCAAGTCAATTCTTATACCATATACGATGTGTGGGAGCTTGTGAGTGTAATTTGTAGGATATCACGGCGTTGTTGGACTTTTCTCACTTCATCATGACGTGATGAACGAGGCGCGTGGTAAGAAATGCGAGGCGCCCAAGGCCTAGGGATTTGCGTTTGGAAAGTTTTTTAAAAAGCTGATGGGTTGGAAATCATCATGTTGTTCTCCGTTAATTATAATATCCGGTCAAGTTTTAGTAGATGAGGAAGGTGAAGTAAAAGATGCCGAGCTCAATGTCATGTTTATAAAACAAAAGAGGTAATGTTTATATTCTTAATGGCAAAGATGAAGATAACCAACAAAATGCGGTTCACATGCTATAGAACAAAAGAGGTTATACGTAATACTCTAACGATATGCATTTAAATTCATCTTATCAACTTATAGTTATAGTAATATTTAGACTAATTTTCATTCCTATTTATGTAAGATGAATGCCCATTTGACGTAGGCACATATTTTGTTGTAAAATGGTTTGGTATTTAATTGAAAATGGTTTCATATTTATGATAGTTTACTAAATGCAACTTACAAATTCATATGTTTTCGTTTTTAGCTTCAGAGTACATGAAAATTCTATTATTTGTGTTAAAATATTGGTTACGTATATTTTCTTATGCCGCTTTATTATGTTCATTATTTAAAATAAAAGACCTCGTCTTTGTCGATGAACACAACAACAAGTCTCTTTTTCTTGAAATATATTTTTGGTAAATTTATATGTTAGCTTCAGCGTACATGGAAATTCTATGACTTGTGATTAGATAATGGTTATCGATTGAACAATTAAATTTGACATGGTTCTAAAAGGTAGGCTAACCTAAAATGCTTTCTTATTTTACACTAATACTAGAATTTTTTTTATACTTGACATGCTTTATATATTTTTTACCAATTTTCTCATTACATTTTTACATAGTTATTATTGATACCTATTAGAAAGGAACATTTTGAATGAGATGCGAAGGTTAATGGTTCTGTTGGCCACTTTCATATTGAGTGCTGTAATTATAAGGGGATTTTATGTTTTTGGAATTAAACGAGTAAGACATCATGTAGCGTGTATAAGTAATCATGATTTTTTTTAAAAGTTTAACAATTTATTTCTTATTTGATTTTGATATATATCAAGTTTACTTGCCACTTAGGTTGTAGCCTAATGGTAAGCACCAAGTGTTTAGGTGTGGTGCCCCATTGACCAAAAGGTCATGGGTTCAACACCCTGTACGAATCTATAAACTACTAAATACTAAAAAGAGTAAATAAATAACAATAACCTATCTGGTTTTTTTTACCGGCAAATGGGGACACTTCCCCGCCTCTCCAGTATGGGTTCAAATTGTTTGGTGGTGGATTTTCAACTACCCCTCATTATTTAGCTTTAACCAAGGTTCGAACACCACACCTTCACTCCATAAAGAAAACCCTTAAGGAAAAACCCCAATCCACTGCATGCGACAGGATTTGATCCATCATTCTTCAACACTAGCTTATCAACTCAATCACATATGCATCATAACTTGATGCTCAACAAATATTTTATCACGTACACTATATTCATTACCGTAATATAACACGATTAAGTACTAGTAACAACTAATATACTAGAAGAATAAATACACAATGTATATGTATCTTTTTTTTTTCATTTATCATCACATACATAAAAAGCACACCACATCTTAACTATTTCTATATACCGTTCTTAGCGTTACTACTACTCTTGTGTTTAAGTCCATTTTCAAAAAGCAAAAAACTTGTTTATTCTTTACTAAATATATAATTAAGAAACACTCTTAATTTATAATTCCCAAATTAATATTTTAAACACTTTAATTGGGAACCAAATCAACCTCTATCAGCTTCTTCCCAACATATATATTCATTCATTCAACCAAGTCTTCGAGGATTCCTAACGCTCAAAAGCTTAACATCGTCAATAACAGGTCCACAAAGTGAAGAAAAGTCGTCACTTCTCATAGTGTAGAACGTACTATAAAACATGATCCTCGTCCTCGTGCTCGTCGCCACAAACTTAAGAACCGCACGCTTAAACCCTCCTTTACCCTTTGATTGGTAAGGCACTTTAAGCGTTTCTTTATTCGCGAATGCCTCGACAATCATCGAGCCTTCGCACGAGTTACTCGCGTCTCCCACTGTGAAGAACAGTTGGTAAGTCTTCCCAACAATCGTTCTGGCCACTTGAGCAATAACGCTCTCCTTCCCTGCCACGAGTTCGACTGCACGTCGGCCTTGTGGCACGGAGAAATGGTCTGAGTCGATGTATTTTACGGCTTTAAGCGACTCGACCATCCAGGCTGGGAGTGGAGAATGGTCATCTTCTATGTTTGGTGGGACCAACACACCCCATGTTGTGTTTGGGAATATATATGGGCCTTCTTCAAATCCTCCATTTTTCAAGATATTATCTGCACCAATTGAAAATGTTAAAATCCAGATAGACATATATATATAGTAGACATGGGACATTAAACTCAAACAATATTTATTGACATGGGACATGGTTTAATAGATAGTAGACATGAAGATGACGTGGCAAATTTGAATCCACAAGATTTGGAACATATTGATCATGAATACTTGGGATTTTTTGTAGTAAATCTACATTAAAGTGCTGGATTTTAGAATTTGAAATTAAGTTATGAACTATATAAACTCAACTTGCATATAGTCACCATTTATTTAATAATAATTCAATAATAAAATGACCTTACTTCCTACCTACACAACACCAACAAGGAACATTAATTATCTAATTCCTTTTATATGAGTTATTAGGAAGGCAAGATACCGGATAGCTTATAGACTAATTGGTGTTTATGCTATCTTATAAGGTTACGGGTTCAAGTCTCATAGTTGATAAGTTATAGAAACTTACCTTTTGATGGTTTAGGAGGGTACAAAGTTTTAATGGCCATAGAATCGATAAGTGGACCACATGCGGGATCCTCCTCAACTCCTGGATTATGCAACTTAATTGTAACAGTACTATACTCTGCTTGAAAAGCCCAGGCATACGAATCCCATCCGCTACTGCTATACAAGGTCTGCATCGGTAACACTCCAAAATCGGGTGTTACCGACACGTTCAGTGTCTCTTCTTGTGCACATGTTCGAGCAGCACTAAACGTGATGGAATAATACATTCCTTTAGTCACGTTTATTGTCTGCTCGATTGTTGCTTCGTTTCCTAGCCTAACCGCAAAGGCTCCCTCAGGGACAACTAGCAACATGTCGCCTTGTTTTTGGCCCGATTTGATATACTCGACGAAACCGAATATCTTCCATCCAGGGATCGCGTCGTGCTTTAGCACCTCTGTGCCTTTCATGTCTGAAGGTTTTGGCCCTAGCTCAAAATTCCCATTATATAACAGCCCTGCATTTTTAGGACCAAAATGAAATTAAGTATTGTTATATATATAGTTTGGAAAATGTAGAATTAAATAAACGATATCATAAGTTTTTTTAACAAAAGATATTAATAAAACCTATAGGAATAAATATTAAATAACGGAATTATAATTATTAATTAACTTATATATATATTGTCGATTACAATCATCTTTCATTCTAAATTTAGACAGCGACCAGAGTTACGTGAGCATGTGCCCACCCACGTGCATATGCAGGCTTTTATGTACAACCATCTGATGCGTCGTTTGTACAATTTATTGGACCAAATTATGTAGCTATTTTAAACTCTATATATATAAGTATATAACCTTGACCACATATAATTATTTGGCTATAAAAAGAAAACTCAATATTTATATTTATAGAAAGTACGTAGGCAAGTTATATTATTATTATTTTTTAATTTAAATAAGTTATTGTGGGTGTGTTTGGTGAAATTAGCTTGAGCTAGAGCTAGACTTGTTAATTGATAATCTCAATCCCGATTTATAAGTTACTTGAAAAGGTTTTACTTTGAGGGCTTATAGGGGATTATTAATCCCCTCAAGATTTTAAAATCCAAACGAGGCTAGTGGACTGAGAATGACGAAAACTAGAATCTCAAGCCCCTATAATCCCTATTAACCGGCCAGTTATCGAAAACACCCTTAATATTAATGGTATATAGAGCTTGAACCAGGTTATCCTGATATGTGATCATCCATGATCCATATGTCATGATATATAACTAGTTGAAATTGATATTATATAGGTTTAAGGAAAGGTTTATGTATCTCTTTTTTTTAAAAGCTATATATAAAAATAAAAACTAACAAGTTACAAGAAGATATTACTATAGGCTATTACAACACTACTAATGAGGAGGGTTATTCCCTTCATCGGGTATGTGCCGTATTTTCGTTATATTAAAAAATAAGAGATGATATTTCCACTTATAAAATTGACTTATCCGAAATATACATATCCTTGTCACTTGAAAATATACCCCTTTATACAACTTTTACCTTTATTTTATTTTTTTATAAACGCATATTGTTAGTAAGAAAAATGTGTGAGAGATAGAGAGAGCGTGTATGTGAGGGAGAGGAGGTAAAATAGCGGAATGGTGAGCGAAGCAAAGGATTCGCTCCCCGTGCCTTTCATCGAGGTTACTACTCATGTTCTTTGGTGGGACCACTGTGCCAGCTCAACTCGGCTATCTTGTTAACAATATTAGAGTGTCATACATCCCCTTATACTGTTCTTGACAACTAACCCAATCGTTTTGGGAGATGATATTTTTACTTATAAAGTTGATTCATTCATTACAAACTCATGTTTCACTAACTTGTAACATAGCTTCAAATGTGTTGTACCTTTAGTGGATGAATCAAATTTATAAGTGGAAAAATCAACTCCCAATCGTTTTACTATAAGTTAAACTATTCTATAAGCTAAATTATAAAAATTAAGAAAAATTAAAAGCATGCTCTAATAAGTAATTCAAACTACTGTACTCCCAATAAACGAGTTAATCATAAAAAATAATCGTTCTCACCACTACATTTAATAAAACGGCTATTTATGATAATAATTTAAAAAAAAAAAAAAAAAACAATAAACAAGAAACCGGCCACCAATCACACATGTTCACAGTCGAGACAATTTGACCCTGTTCTTTAAAATGGGTTCACATCGACCCGAACTCAAACCTTCCATTTTATGAGTTTTAGAGTTTACCTTTGGACCTCATACACTAACACATATTATTATACATTTTAATTTTAATTCAAGTAATTGCAAAATCATGCTAGCTTACATTAAACAGTTAAAATGGAAATTCTGTTTGAGTTTTATCTAATAAATTAACTAGAGAATTATGAAAAATAGAGTTGGTTGGGAGGAGTGTATATATATTAGGTTACCGTCGGTGACAGCGACGGCGGTGTGGATGGTGGCGCAGAATAGCAACACCGACAGCACGGCGGCTGCTTCCATACTAGAAAGCCTGTACATTTAGAGAGAGAAAGAGAGAGATGGATGGATAAACTTGATCTGGACTTTGGAGTGGAAAATAGGGAGGGAGCAGAGGCCCAGTTATATGCATGGAAAGGGGTAAAGATGCCCTCATATTTTGCGATATTAACAAAACTACCCCTGGAAGCATTAGCTCACTTTTTTTTTCACTAAAAAGGGTAAACATGACATCCAAACATGGACTTAGGTCGGCCAATGGAGTCACTCAATTTATGAATGTGGTTAATGGGAGTGTTTGCCTGCGGAGTTGGTTGGACTTTTTAACCATTTAAATTTTAAGGAAAAGGATAATAATAATAAAAGTTAATTACTGATTTTGTCTCTGTGGTTTGCACTTTTCTACTAGTTTGGTCTCTAACTTTGAAAAACTACGTGGATAGTCATTACTGTAGCAAAGTTGTTGCACGTTTGGTCCCTTTTCAACTTGAAATGATTTATATGCCCTTACCCTTTTAATTTTTTATTTTCTTTAATTATTAATCAATATTTAAATATTATTTAATATTTATGTCTTTTTTTAAATAATTAAATACCAGAATTCTCTCTCTTTTCTCTCTTACTCTCTCTCTCTCTCTCTCTCTCTCTCTCTCTCTCTCGCGGGTTACATAACAGTCTACCCTTTCTCACTCTTTGTTCATCTTTCCTCCACCGCCCCCTCCCCACCTTGAGCACCCACTGCCGTCACAAACATACACATTCTCTCTACTCTCTATCTCTCTTTCTCTCTCTCTCTCTCTTATCTGTTAGTCTTCCACCACCGCCCCACCACCCTTGTGCACAACCGCCAACAACCACAGCCAACCGCAATCACCATCGTCTGGTTTTTTTCCTCTCTCTCACGCCGCCACCGCCACCGAATATCTCACTATTGACGCCTGTGTGCAACAAAAACCCTAGATCTATGTATGAAAATCCTAAATCTTTCATCTTGTGCAACAAAACCTAGATCTATGCGTGAAAATCCAGACGAAGAAGATGGTGTTTGTGTAGAGAGATAAAGTTCACAGATCCAGACCTTGTCAAGATAAACTTCACAGATCTAGAACAAAACAAAAAAAGGGTGGTAGATGTTGTAGATATCGACGGTGAACACCCTATTCAACCCATGGCCGTTGTTTGTGATAGTAGATCTGGGAATCAATGTCTTTGGTGGAGGAGGCTGGAGGTGTTGATGATGGAAGAAGCATGCGGCGATGGTGGTGCTCGGTAATGGTGGTGGTTGCATGTGGTGGTTTAGGAACACGGAAGGTGGCCTCCGTAAAGTAGCACCATAGGCGGCGGTGGCGGAGCATTATGATGATGGCGGTGGTTTTAAGAGATAAATAAGTTTAGTAGCAGTGGTTTTGAGTGAGAGAGAGAGAGAGAGATATATATAGAGAAAGCGAGAGAGTAACAGAGAAGAGATATATAGGGGAGGTGGTAGTGGTGACGGTGGTGACCGATGGTTTCAGATGGCTGGAGTTGTAACACTGTACTTTTTAATTAACATCAAACTGCGTGCGGAAGCTAATTTCATATATTTAGATTTAATAATCAAAAGATAAATACAACTTTAACTGATTATCATTTACAAAATACCACTACAGTGTTATATACAAAACAGGCTTTAATCAAATACTTTGATATCAGAGTAGTGGTCCGTCCATAATCCTAGTCATCATCATCCAAAAACTCACCACGGAGTATCTGCAAAACAATCTAGTGAAGAATTAGCACATAACTAAGTGAGGAAATAAATATCTAAACATATACAAGACAAACATGACCAAAACACATAGCTCATAAATCCCAGGAGAACCGGCGGTGTTGCAACCACCTACAACCAAGGTCGGCCAAAACCAAGGTTTACCGATAGCCCTGCTAACATGGATAACAATATTAGCACCCTTGAATACAACAAATGCATCTTAAGATCTAATACTGTAAATCCCCAAGCAACAAGCCCAGCCGCTCGGCTCATGCTGATCTCCAAAATAACATGTATACAGTTCAAACAAGAGCATAATATCAAATAGGATATCATATTCTGCATATCCGAAGATATAAATCCACTCACCACAGTCTGCACTGATGAAGCACACTCAGTTTGACTAAATCACTGAGTCTTCTCAGTTCCTGAAAAGGTATAAACACAAGTCAGTATATAATTCCCAATACTGATTCATAATAAATAATACACTTATTCATACTTCACATGAATATACACATATCACATATATCACTGACATATCAAAATCAGTATGTCATAATCTGGATTGTTAAATAAATCCTTAATATCCCAAATTCCGGATATATCATACGGAATTATCATAATTCCGAATCCAACTCAAATTTCCAAATAAATCATAATTCCGAATAAAAGGGTAAGGGCATATAGGTCGTTTCAAGTTGAAGAGGGACCAAACGTGCAACAACTTTGCTACAGTAGGGACTATCCACGTAGTTTTTCAAAGTTAGGGACCAAACCAGTAGAAAAGTGTAAACCACATGGACCAAATCAGTAATTAACTCTAATAATAATAATTACTAGAAAATAAGTTAATGGACTCTTCGTCGAATTCAAAGAAATTAATGAAACTGAACTTATATTTTATGCTATATTGCGTTAGGTATTTTTTTTAAAATAGAATCTCATTATTCAGAATGTTTACATTCTTCCAGGTAATTAAAAGTTCGTTTCATAATTGGTCTTGATATAATTTAAATCAATTTCGTTTCTTCAAATACTTCAAAACAAACAATACCTAAGAGTTGAATGTTGTTTTCTGTTTAATCTGTTTTCATAAATATTTAGGAATAATCCTAACTGAAACCGAAACAGTTTAAAATACCTAAAAATGATTTAATTACGTATCTAAAATATATATCTAAAAATATGTTTAACAAGATTATTGTAATATATGTCAATAACAAATAAGTAGATGATGATAAGAGATGAAATATATTTTTCACTTGTCAAAAATTATAAATGTTAAAACGATATTGAATAGATATAAACATCATTACTCTGAACTGTATATACTTCAAATGCCATAGTTAATTACTTGATTTATCACACTCCTTGTATTAAATATTCTAATAAAATAAAAAAATTAGCACAAATAAATTTTATTAATTATTAGTTATTGATTTAGATAAAAATTTTAATTATTAATTATTAACATCTATCATATTAAATATTGAAATTTAATTTTGGTTTTTTATTAAAGTTGAATTCAATTATAACTTTAATTTGAATTAAAATTATTAGAGATAATTTTATATATGACTTTTTAAACCTTAAAATAGCGTATTTGTATAATCTAATTTGCAAGTATCATATTTATCTTTTTATAACATTTCAAAATCACATTCACCCAAAATTTCAGCTTTATTATTTTAAAATATTTTATGATATTCACACTTCTTTTTAATTAGAACCAATATGTATTCGATCATATCGCCTAAATTGTAATAATAATGATAACAACTTGTGCAAGAAATATAATCACATCTATTTACATTATAATATCACGTTTCGTTGTCACGTTTTTCCTTCCTTCCTCTGCTAGTATAGATATTGACAACGTCTATCATCAATTTTTTAACACTTTCATTTTTCATATAAAATGTTTAAAATTTATCGTTTTTAAAACAACTCGTTATAATCAAAGGGATATATAATCTAGTCTAGCATTATAAATATGATTAATGATTTGACTTTGGAAAGTCAAATATTGAAGTAGAGAGAAACATCTGGCAGCTTCCTCCTCTATTCGTCTACCTATATTGATCACTTTCACATGGATCATATTATAAACTACGTTTTAATATTTTCGTCAGTGAGTTTTTGTTTACTGACATCATTCCACTTTTAATCTTTGCTTTTAAAATAAAGTTTATAATTATATGTAATCACCATATTTTTTAAGGAAAAAAAAATATTAATGCAAAACCAAGTATGTCAAACGCCACGCAATTAAAATCAAGTTTGTTTTCTCTATTTACAACATCATTAATCAATGTAAAACGACGTACGTAATAAGGATGTGCTCTGTACAACGAGTTACTTATTTTTATGAAAAGTATCACTTTTTATTGACTATCTATTCGGATATAATTTATAGTTGGAGAAAAGTATATTAAAAACTAAAATACATTTATTAATGAATATTAATAGTGGTCACAAATGATATTTACTGTACTCGTAATAAGAACAGTTCTTAAATAAACTCTCTATATATAGGGGAGTGTTCAAATGAAAAATGTTTTTCGTACAAGAATTGCGAAAAACCAATCTTTGTCGTTGATTAAAATAATTCAGTGACTAATAATTTTGACGGCTAATAATTGAATCGTGAATGACTAATGAGTGGTTAATGACGCATTAATGATTGGGCAAATTAAGTCTCGCATATTAATAACATTCCATCCGAATGCAATTCATGGTTAGGAAACATATTTAAATGCCAAAATACCACTATTAACGAGTCATTAATGATGTTACAAACAATTCACACAGTTCTCGATCGTTTAAACTTTTAAGTTCATGTAAAAACCATTCTTATTGCACCAATCTTGACCTTATTTAAAACAAATTAATGGCTAATAATCGTGGGGACTCATTAATAACTACTAGCATTTTACCCGCGCGATGCAGCGGGGTAAAAAAGTTTCATTTGTCGACATAGGGGTGTTCAAAATTCGGATATAAACCGTTTTAACCGTAATCCGAACCGCTCCGTAACCGAAAAAGCCGAAACCAAAACCGATTACCATAAATACTTAATTACATAAAACTGAAACCGTTTTCAAATTCGGTTTAAAAACCGAAACCGATTACATAAAATAGTACAACTCAAATAGCATTATTTACAATATGTTTCAGCAATGATCTTAAACACTTTAAATACTTTAATTACATAAAACTGTCAGAATTTAAATACATAATGAATGCTTTAAAATTGTCAAAAAATTAATTACAAAAAAATGTCCTGAAATTAATGACAGTTGTACTATTTTCAAAGTGTTAAGATTGTTGCTCAAAGTTAATGTAAAGCATGCTATATTATTTGTACTACTTAACTTAAAATATTGTCTTAAAAAAAGAGCTAAATGCTTTATAGAGTAGTAAAGATGATTGACTTCGTAACTAATGAGGGGAATTTTGAGAAACCTAAGTCAATCTACTAATGGCTCGTCCACTCGAATGCAATTCATGATTCGGTAAATATATACATGGCCAACATACATACATACATACATACATACATACATACATACATACATACATACATACATACATACATATATATATATATATATATATGTACATATTTATGTGTGGATATAAAAACATTAATAACTCATTAATAAAAGTATTTTAGTCGTTCTATATATTTACTTTATTATGAGTTACTTCCAAATGACTTGTTATAAATTTATAAGAATTAATTTTTTAGAATACCCCTCGTTATTTCATGATTAACAAGCCACCTAAAATCATTAACCATCGATAATTTCAATTAAAAACTAAGATTGACTCCCACTATTATTATTAAACTATCAATCTAACATTCCAATTTAGAATTTTTATTATACCAAATATAAGATAAGATGGAGTAATCATAAGAGTGAGATGGCGAAATGAGTTGCAAAAAGTCGGTTAATTAGGTATTAACTAGGGAGGGTTGCACCCGTACGTATGTGGGTGGGTTAGTTCATGTCACATGGTTTGATCAATTCATCTCCTAAGGTAGCGCAAAGCATCAAGGCTCCATGTTCATTTTCACTCCATTCTATGTGATCACAAGTTTCTCTTGCATGGACAACTCTGGTTAAATCAATCTTTGGTAAATTTATTGAATTATTTTAAAACCCTAGTACTTAACGATACAATGAAGCATTTTAAAGAGTTAATTAATTGTATTTTTATTTTTAAGTAATAAATAAAGTTAGTTGTATAGAACCATAATTAAAACAAAGTTATTTATATTTTTTACATATTTTAGAAACAAATTTTAATGTTATAACATTTTCTAAAGACTAGAAGCGAAAGTTCAAAGCAACTTATAGAAACAAAAAGTGAAAATGACATGAGTATAAATATTTTTGCCTTTCTAATCAAGTCAATATACTGTACATTTTATTTTAATTAATGTAATTGGTAACCTGTTAAAATGCTGATTCATGATTGGCAGTTTTGCTTACATGGCACATACCTGATGTTGAGTGTTGATATGACATATATGTGGCGCTCAAGTGGATTTACTTACTAAATATATTTATTTTAACTAGTTAATATAATTTAATTCTTTATTATAATTTTTTAATCAAATTAATTTCTTATTGTTCATAAGCCTAGTTTAATCACTGATTTTCTAGAAATTCCTACGATTTGCAATTTAAATCCTAATAAATCCTGCGTGTGGTTGGAAAAATGGAAATAAACATGAGATTTTAAATGATGGGATTCACAAAATGCCAATAAATCCTTTTAAAATTAAACATGTGTTTTCAAGCTATGGTTTTTATGAGTTTTATTGATATAGTGATATCACTAAATGTATCCGTCTTATATTCTTATTTACTTAATCGTTATATAGAAAAATTAGAATCTTAAACTGAGTCAATAAACGGTTGGGTCAACCAGACACTTAGTAAAAAAATTAAATAAATAACATTAACTCAGTCATTGTTAAATCGCTCTTCCTACCGGCTCACGGTTTAACTCGCGTTTTAAAATATAAATGGTTGATCAAATATTAAATTAGAATAGACAAAACTTGTAAGTAAAATAATATAGCAAAACGTATGAGAATACTATAATCTGTGTATAAATTTTTGTTTAATAATTTTTTGTTTTAATAAACGGTGATCAACCATATTTTAAAATCTTTTTATATATGTTATGTTTTTTTGTAAAAGTTGAAGTACATAAACATAGACAAATAGAGCATAAGATTTTGAAAACCTTGTTCTATAAAACTAGTAATTTCAATGAAACCAAAAAGGTTAAATCATCAGAAAATCAAAAGCTTGAAACCCAATTCATTCTTGTGCTTCAATTTAATTTAGAATTTCATATGTGATTTATGTTATTTGTATTGAAATGGAATTTAAGGTTTTGTATGTTTTAAATTGTATCAAGTATCAACAGTAATCGAAGCAAATTTACAAAAAATATTGTATGAACTTAGTATGAATGATGAGATTAAACAACAAGAACACACTTTGATCTGAAATATTGAAACGCTTAAACGAATTAAAGTTAGTTATATTGTTTATATACCTATCAGGTATTTTCACAATATACCATATACTTCTAGGAAATATAACTAGAAGTAAATTTCAACTAAAATAAGATAATGAATACAACTTGGGTCTAACATTCTCCTCATTTGTGTTCATTGTACAAATAAAACATAATAAACAAAGATTGTCTTCTTTGCTATAACATTTGATCTTGAGCATAAACATAGAATGATTGTTGAGTGAATCTTCAGTTTTTGCATCCTAGTTATTTTTCATCAAACAGAAATATACTTTCCCTCAAATGTAGCTCTTGGTTTTTTAACAATGACGTGAAACATTTTCAATACCTTGCTTCCAAACATATATATTCTTATGGTAGACTAACGGTGAAAAGTGATGTGGTTTTATGCAAATATTCTCTTTACAAAGTTTGAAGAGATGTTTGATGGAGCGACCACAAATGGATACTTAAGCTCAGGCAAAGTGGGAGAAGATGTGCATTCGTGTTAGCATTCGAGAATGGTCTTGTTTGACTAAGACACACATATGGACGAATAACACGAAGATGAGTAGCACGAGAAACATAGCCAATACTGTTTTTGTAACACCCTCTCAATCGGCTTAGAATTAATAAGGTAATTAATTAATTAATCTTGAATTTAAGTTTGATTATGTGGATTTAATTATCATTAGGTGTTAATTACAAGACATGATTAATTTAGTGCATTTATATTTATTATTAGTTAGAAATTGTTAATTAATTAATTAATTAACTTACTGGAAAATGATGTGTCTAGAAGTGGACACATAATCACCTAAATGCCATCCTCACACTTCATTTACATGCATTAGTCAAATAGAGAGTGTGTGTGGGTGCTGTGTGTGCTCTCGGCCGAAGAAGAGAAAAGGAGAACAAGAAACCATTTTCAACTTTCTGATTTCGAATTGCTGATTTGAATTCTGCAATATTTGATCTTGAGGTTAGCATAATCGATTGATAATTGTTACCTTTATTCGGTTTTATGAAAATATATATTTGAATTCCGAATGAAGCATGTTTTGATGAATTTATGATCATAGGATGATTGCATGTTGGAAATTGTTGTTAGATTATGTTCATTATGTGTATATAATGCTTTCTGGAAACCTATATTACTTTGCATGCTTAAAATCAGTATAGAACTGATAAGAAATCGAAATTATGCAAGAACATATGAATTATTCGGGATTGAGTATGAATTATGCGGAATTGAAGGATTCCGAACATATTTGATCGGAATTAGTGTTGAATTCTGAATAAACAGTTAGACTATATGATGAATTCCGAATACTCGAGAATACCGAATAAATATATACGGAATTAAGACAATCCTCATGAATTGATCGGAATTAATAACCATTTGGAATTTGAATATGTACCCTTTACTCGGAATTGTTTATGATCGGAATTGATATTGATCGGAATTGAACAATCATTCGGAATGTGTCCTTTGCTCGGGATGTGCTTTTACTCGGAATTACAATTGTTCTGAATTGGCCATTTACTCGGAATTACAAATGTTCGGAATTGGTCATTTACTCGGAATTACAATTGTTCGGAATTGGCCATTTACTCAGAATTACAATTGTTCGGAATTGGTCGTTACCCGGAATTGAATTATAATTCAATCGGAATTATACTTATGCCTATGCTCAGAATAGGGAGTTCTGATGATAAATCCGAATGAAGATTGGACTAAGCAACTCCTTGATGATATTGATGATTAAATCAAATATGACCTTGACATATGGATGTATATTATGTATTGCCTAAACTAAGGAGTTGGAGGAATTCACAAGTTACTTGACGAGTTGGTAATTGTGAATAAGATGGTATATTATATGAATATACATTGTTGATATGTACTTGTTGTTTATTTGTACATAAGATGTGTAAGTAGTATCTTTGCTTATTGTGAATTATTAAGCAACTACTGACTTATATTTATATTCTCAGGAACTGAGAAGACTCAGTGAGATAGTCACTTGAGTATACTGCAGCTGTGCAGCCTTTGGTGAGTGGATTTATATCTTCGGATATATAGGATATGATATCCTGATTGTAACTATGCTCTTGAATAATATGTATACATGTTTGGTTGGAGATCAGCTTTAGCTGGGCGGCTGGGCCTGTTGCTTGGGGATTTACAGTATTTGATCTTGAGGTGCATTTGTTGTACTCAAGGGTGCTAGTACTGTTGTCCATGCTAGCAGGGCTATCGGTAAACCTATGCTTTGGCCGGCATTTGGTTGTAGGTGGTTGCAACACCGCCGGTTCTCCTTGGTTATGAGCTATGTGTTGGGCTGTATGCCTTGTATGTGCTTAGATATTCATTTTCTCACTTAGCTTTGTGCTAATTCCCCACTAGTTTGTTTTGCAGATGCTCCGTAGTGAGTTTCTGAAGATATAGGACTGGGAATATGGACAGACCACTACTCTGATGTCCAAGTTTTTTAATAGAGCATGTTTTGTAAATAACACCGTAGTGGAATTTTGTAATTATAAACCAGATAAAGTTTGTAATAATCTTTTGGTTTTAAATGTAATTATATGTAACCAGCTTCCGCACGCGTATTAAAGTTAATTTTAAAGTACGGTGTTACAGTTTTTCAGAAGACGACGTTGTTTCATTTCTTCATAATTATCGTTACTTTCGTTCCAAAGTTTTCTCCAAAGTTTGACCTTGTTTATGAATTTCTCTGTGTAAGACTTGAGTGCAGTATGATCCTTAAAATGAGTGGTTTTCGGATGCACAACACTTTTTGATAATTCACCTGCATGGACTGTTACATGAACTACCTTGATTTCTTTCACTTTAGAAAACTTATGCTTTCGGACTTTTTCAGAATCAGAAGATGTCATAACCATTTCTTCTACACATTTTTGTAAGTCTTGTTCTAATTTCCGAATTTTAAACACAAACTGATTTCTTTCAGTCTCAAAATTCATACTACATGAATGAAACTTGCTCTTAATATCTAACAATTGTTGCTCAAGATTTCTTATCTTGGCACATTCTTCAATCTCAAACTTGTGATATTTGTTTTCTGATATGTGAAGTTTTTCAATAAATTTATAAATTTGTAGAGTAAGTTTGACATTTTCTTGCTCTAAATCATCTGCTCGTTTTTTCTGTTAGTTGGTACAATCTGCCCAAAGACTAAGAGTTAAACCAATATTTTCTACCTCCTTCTTTATCTTGATAACTTATTTTTCTTTGACACGAAGTATGGTTGATACTTGACAATGGATCTTTGACTGGAAAAGTTGATAAATTGTGATTAAATGAAATGCAATTGGTTAATTCCAATTGATGAGAATTGCAATTGTACGAATTGGATTGCGGAATTGCAACTGAGAATTGCGATTAAGGAATTACGATGCGGAATTGTGATTGTCATTGTGATATTACTCAACTGGAATTACGATTGACAATTACGATTGTAAATCTCAATTGGAATTACGAATGGTGGAAAATGATCAAAAACGATTACTCAACTACGATTGTAGAATTCTGATTCTGAATTACAATTGACAAAATACGCTTAAGATATCAAATACAATTAGAACCAAATACGGTTGTAAGCAAAAACCTTAAACTCAAAATAAAAAAAAATAAAAAATTAGGGTTCTTCAACTTATGGACAAAAGCAAAAAAAATTAAGAAGGCAAACAAGCATAAGAATTAATTGAAGCAAACTAGCAAGCAAGTGGTTTAATTTAAATAAATAAGTAGGTAGGTGAAATTAATTCTATGATTTTTTCTTTTTTTAAAGAACACGTACAACAGTGATGTAAAAAAAATTCCGATCCTTTTTTTCCAATCTTTTGATAAAGAACTCACCTTTGATGTATTCTTGGCTATGATACAAATTGTATGTTCCAAACTGTATCAAATATCAATGGTAATTGAAACAAATTCACAATGATATTGTATGATCTTAGTATGAATCATGAGAGGAAATACCAAGAACACGCATTGATCTGTAATATTGAAAAGCTTAAATGAGTTAGAATTACTTACATTGTTTATAACCCTATTAGGTATCTTCACAATATACTCTATACTTTCAGAAAATAAAACTAAAAACAAACTTTAACTAAAATAATATAAAAGACAACTTGGGTCTAACATGTTAATTTCTTGTATTCAAATTGCATGGAGATCTAGAAACAATGAGGGGTATATAGGTTTCTTAAGGTTCAAAAAAATCTGAAGCTTCGGTTTGTTTTAGAGAACTAGAAACCTTCAAGATTCGATTAACCGCCCTCAAATCAAGTCCAACCACCTTCAATGTAATGTATATGTTCTTCGAGAATATGATAAAGCGCCAATTATGAAGATGTTTAATTTCTAGAAATTTTGACCACACTCAATTTCGTTGACGGTTATGTCTTTTTGAAAAGCTTCTAGATCAATCTAACTATATTAATGACAAGACTCGAACCCATAATGTCTTATAGAAGGTCGGGAAATTAATTAGCTTCAAGATTGGAACCTTCAAGATCCATCCACCAACATATCTCTCTGTGTGGTCAAGATATGTTCTTTAACGATGATCTTTCTTTTCTTGTTCAAGTTGGATTTCTTGGTTTGTGGTTTCGATGGTGATAATCTTCGGGATCTATTCAAGGCCGAGAGCTATATGTATAATCAATGTTTTTGACTTCTTCTTTCGAGATGTTGTTTAGGTTTTTATTGATTTGTTTGGATACATACTTTGGATGTGTCTAGCGGAAATAACTAAATAGTTTGAACTGAAAACTAATAGCTGGAGAGTGGAGATGGAAGTTGTATATTCCATCCATGATCTTCTCATATCCAAGGAATAATTGAGATTGGTTCTCGCGGTACTCGCGTTAACAAAGGTTTTCGAATTAACTATCCCCTTCATTTGTAAATGTATTAGGCAAAGTAGTCGTTAGTAGCTCGCTAGAGCTTAATGCTATAAAATGACATAAAAGTAAACATCATAAAACTTGAGAAATTGTAAAACATTTAAAAAGAACTTTTAAGTAATTTCATAGCTTACAACTAGTTTTAAAAACTAGTTTTAAGAGTTTTTACTTTACATTTTTTTAATTAAACATTCAGTATCTGAACAAGACTTTAGCCTTTTCTATCAAGATAAAAAAACCATTGACTCCAAAATACTCTAAGAAACTATATACCAAATAGACTAACATACTCTTTGTGAGTTTGATATATCTAGGCATCTAGCCATCAAGGTTCTTGTTTGCTCAAACATTTTACATTCTTGAACATAAACATTCATGTTAATTAAAAATACGAGGACGAACTACGCGATTTTGGAGTATAGCCCAATTTAGTTTTAATTGAAACAAAAGATTTTTATAATAAATATATTTGTAGTAATTTGAAATAATGAAATTTTGATTTGTGTTTGGTTGGATTGAACAAGTTGCATGTGCATGTTATCAAATTATCCAACATGATTTGAAGCCTTTGACCCCATATTTTAATTTTGAAGGTCGCTTTTAACCATATATATCATTTTTATATTTTTTTGTAAATGGAGTCCGAACGACTAAAATATTATTTTTATGTATGTATTAATTTTTACAAACAAATTAAATTTTGTAATACACGTAGATAAGATAGAAGAAGGGGTCACGCTCCACCAAGAGGATACGGTTAGAATAACGAACTTGAAATGCGAAGCCGGCTCAAGCGTCTGGCGAGTGAGTGGTCAGTGACCAATAGCGTCCTAGTTAATAGCATTTCTCTCTGCGGCTGGCACTCGAGGAACCATGGGGCACCCCCATAAAACGCAAACAAGTCTTAGGGCTGATAAGACGTCCACACAAGGACGTCAATTCTCATTAGGAGGTTGAACCAAGGACCTATGGAAGTCCAGCCCATCCGCATGAACAAGCAACAGTGTTTTGAGGGAGGAGTTTAGAGGCCTTATAGTAACACGGACTTCTTTTTCTTTCTAGGTCATGCGAAGGGGGCCAGTCCAAGATCGTACATTTCCTCTACAAAGACAACAGACGTTCTTGACGGCTAGGCGCCACTCTCTTTCTGAGTTATTCCAATATCTTCATGATTTCGTGTAGCGGTGGATAACTCAAACATTTATATCTTTATGTAATTATCATCTTTGTTCACATTAATGTATTTAAGAACATACATATTAAAATAGTAATTTATTGTTACGTATGATCAAAACATGTTACGTACAAATTCCCTTTCTTTCTATAACAATGGAATGTTAGAACTGTAATATTACAAAGAGGACTTGAACATTATATATGTAACTAAATTCTAACAAGACATGTGAACTTCTTATGCAAACATTAAATTTCTGATAGATATATATATATAGAAGTATTTCTATAACTAAAAGCGGCACATGTCAAAGTTATATGAGAAATGGTTATGACAATGAAACTTAAAATGAGACTTTTGGTTGCATACATAATTGATCATACAAAATTCACACTTCATGTGTACACTTGATTAACTCAGTAAGGAGGGCGATGTGGGGCCGGTAACACGTTGGGGTGATTGCTCATCGTAACATGACTTACTACGACACTAATTAAGGCTTTCCGTAGCGTCTTCGGGCTCCGCCTCAGGTAGCCTTCGGGTTGCTCGGGCTCGACCCTGAACACCCCTACGTGGGTTCGGGTTCCCCCCTTCTCGGGCCAGCCAAACCGCTCAACCCAATGATTTTTTTTTTAATTTCATGAGGTAACGGCTAGTTTATATTTTAGTGCGAGAACCAATCTTAGCAGTTGATTTGATAAGTGGATTAAATTCATGGATGGAGAACGTGGGGGATCAAGTGTGGCAGAGTGTATGTGAGGAATCCATAGGTGGGCAATGACATTGAAAGAGGGAGAATTAGACGGCTCATATTGTTTCTCACGGTTCTTGCACTAAAAATGGTTCTTGCACTAACATGATGACTTCCACATCAAGAATGAAAAGCAAATTGACAAGCAAGTGGCTAGATATATATGAAACAAAAGGTTATTAGGTTCAAATTAACCCATCTCAACCAACCTACAACAACATGCAAGTGGTGAATTAAAAGTATACATATTGACCCTATATATCTATCCAAACCTATAAGCAAAGACGTGTTACTACTTTTGATCCTTCACGCATGTGAGAGATCTTGTGTTGTATACGCGAATGGATGATTTCCGGTTATGTTGTCTCGAGGCAGCTAGAGAAAAAAAAGGGTAAGAACCTTCTTAGATGATACAAATGCGCAAACAATTAACTTTGATAAAGATTGTAACTTATTTGAATGTGTTTGAAAGTGTTTACATGTACTACGATTATGGGTTCAAGTCCTGCTTTATACATAATATATAGATTTAAAAGTAGATTAGTGTGTGCATTTATTCTGTTATTAAAAAAAAAACTTATTTGAAAATGATTAAGCCGAGAAGAGAATTAGACTAATATTAGTTCTAGATCACACACCCGTAACGTCAAATCTGGATGAGAAGTTTGATGTTGTTGCGTAAGCAATAAACATTTTATCATATATAGAAAATTCAAACAAAATTGGGTTATTCTATCCCGCCCTTCTTAATAATCTGGATATGACTTTTTTATTAGAGATATATATACGAGTGTATGACAAATTTCCACAAAATAGACATAAATGATCTCAACTTTCAAACATTCCCAGAAGTCATTTTGAAATGATAAGAGTTAAAAAAAAATCAAATTTGAAGTTTTATTATGTTCGTTTGATTTTTTAATTATTTATTTATTTTTCTTATTTTTATTTTATAGCAAGTGCTATTTTTTTCATCTCCTTCTCTTTTCCCGACTAAAATTGATCTATAATTACTTATTTATTAGATTCGTAATCATTACTCAATTTATTCTTTAAAATTTATACCTATTAAAGTTTTGAGTATATTGGACTAGGGGAGGGTTCAAACGAGAACTGTTTTTCATACGAAAACTGCGAGAACCAATCTCAGCCGTTCCTTTGATATAAGAAGTTCATGGATGGAGAGCGTGGAGGGGGTCAAGTGTGGCATGGTGCATGTGAGGAATTCATTGGTGGGCAATGACATTAAAGGAGGGGGAATTGGACGGCTCAGATTGGTTCTCGCGGTTCTCATACGAAAAACAGTTCTCGTTTAAACTTTTGCCTATTGGACTAATTCATTTCTTTACCTTATAAATCTGTTGTATTATAATTCAAATATATATATATATATATATATATATATATATATATATATATATATATATATATATATATATATATGGTACGGTTTAAACAAGAACTGTTTTTTCATACGAGTTCTGCGAGAACCAATCTTAGCCGTTGATTTGATAAAGTGGAACTCTTGGATGTGGAGCGTGGTGATCAAGTGTGGCAGAGTGCATGTGATGAATTCATGGGTGGGCAATGACATTGAAGGAGGGGGAACTGGACGGCTCAGATTGGTTCTCGTGGTTCTCGTACGAAAAACAGATCTTGTATATATATATATATATATATATATATATATATATATATATATATAGTTGGGTTCAAGTAAAAAAATTGTTAAGGTACAAAATGTAAGGTGAAATATAAGGACACGTGTACAAGGGCACTTTTGGAACTTAAAAACCAAATATCTCTCTCTCCTGGTCTTCAACTACCCACGAATCCCTAGCCCATGTTTATTGTTCTCGCCGTCATTTCCCTCAAAAACCCTACGTGCTTCCCGTCGATCATCAATGCCTACCCCCTCGCAAAATCCTCCTGCTCCGACGACCGCTCTACTCATTGTAGTCCTCGTCGCCTCCGATTTGCTTCTCCGTTGCATCCCTCGTTTCCGAACGCAAACCCTACCCCCACGCTGCCCCTTCGCCGCTGCATCCCGTCATCTCCGTCCAATCCATGGCTGGCGCTCTGTTTTCGCTGCCCCTAACCCCACACTACCGCCACCGTGCATCAGGTATAAAAACATCACCGCCACCGTGCATCGCAACGTTGTAATCTGTGAATCGAAGGTTGTCTTCTGTGCATCTTGTTTTCTTTTGTTAGTTTCGATGAAAAATCCATGGATGATCGTTGGTGCACAACCCATGGCCGGCACTCTGTTTCTGTGAATCTATGGTTGTCTTTGTGCATCTGTTTCTTCGCCACCGTCTGTGCATCTGGCCGACGGGAACAGAGTTTGGCCGGGGGTCTCTGATTAGGCGGACGATTATTCTAGGGTTTCACGTGACGGTTCTTTGATTTTTGATTTGTCCTTTTTACCCTTTTTCTTTTTTTTAATTCCGAAATTAAGGGGTTTTATTGACTTTTTTTGTTGACTTGGGGAGAGATCCTATGGTTGAGATCTCTCCTTACATTTAGTACCATAACATTTTTTGTAGCATATCCCTACCCTATATATATATATATATATATATATATATAGAAGGGTTTTGTAAGGTATAAAAACATGCACAGCGGAATAAAAACCCCTCCAGTGATCTCATCTAACTCATACAGAAACTAAAAGAGGAAGAGGGTTAGAAAGTTATACCTTTATGCAAACAAAACTTTCTTTTAAGCCTCTAGACAGCTGCAGGTTATCCACCGCTACTGCACCACCTCGAACTGGCTGCTATACCGCCTAAGGAATAAACCTTGGATCAAAATCGAGACCCACGTGCGTGTGTGTGTATGCGTCGCCGCCGGCCACCGCCCTTGGTGGTCGGTTTCTTCTTGCGCCGCCGAAGGAAGGAGAGAGGGAGGGAGAAAGCACTTAGGGTTATTACTTTTTAACTTGTAATTGTCTAATGTGATTAATCAAGGCTAATGAAGTTTATATATAATAAACCTTATTAGGCCAAACCCGTTTAATTAAAGCCCAGCTTTAGTTAAACTATTAAGCAATTACATAAAGTACTCATTGACCTTTCTAATTAATTAATAACTATTAATTAACTGGTCCTGTTAATATTTAAAACAAATATTAACTTCTCCTTTTAAATAATAAATAACTTTTATTATTTTTCTCTTTCTCAATAATTAATTAAACTATTAATTATTGTCATACACAAATAGGTAAAATCCAAAAGGTTCTAATTGGGTGTGCAGCGGTGTGATCCTTTAGTGTTACATAGTATTGGACACGATAATACATGTTATCTATCTCTGCACATAATCTAACATATATATATATATATATATATATATATATATATATATATATATATATATATATATATATATATATATATATATATATATGGGAGGGTTCAAACGAGAACTGTTTTTCGTACGAGAACTGTGAGAACCAATCTTGACTGTTGATTTGATAAGTGGAATTCATGGATATAGAGCGTGGGGGATCAAGTGTGGCAGGGTGCATGTAATAGATTAATGGGTGGGTGATGACATTAAAAGAGGGGGGATTGGACGCCTCAGACTGGTTCTCGCAGTTCTCGTACGAAAAACAGTTCTCGTTTGAACTTATATATATATATATATATATATATATATATATATATATATATATATATATATATATATATATATATATATATATATATATATATATATAGTGGAGAGTTCAAATGAGAACTTTAAATAAAATGAGAATGGGAGACTAAATCTCAGCCGTCAAATTCCCTCTCTTTTAATGTCATTACCCACCCATGAATTTCTCACATGCACTCTGCCACACTCTATCCCCTCACCCTCTCCATCCATGAATTCCACTTACAAAATGAACGACTGAGATTTAGTCTCCCATTCTCAATTAAATTATCATTCTCATTTGAATCTTCCCATATATATATATATATATATATATATAAATTGGAACAACAAAGAACCCCTCCTTAAACAAAGAACCTAAAGAACCAATCTAGACCTTTGGATCATCAAAATCAATGGATAAGATTGAACGATGGCAAAACTGTAATTATAATGTATTAATTAGGAAGAATAGGGCAAAAATGTAATTCTCCCCCACCCACACCCACGATTTAAAAAAAAACACCAAAAACTTTAAATTGCCATAACTTTTTAAGTTTTGTGAATTTAATCAAAAAAATTATACAAATCTTTTAGTTTTTTAATCCTCTTTTAAACAAGATCACTCTTCCCATATTTTTAAAAAAAAATTTTGAACATGATTTTTTTTTTTTTGCATTTGGCAGCTATGGTGTTTCTGTGTACATATTTTGCATTTTGGCAGCATGTTTGCAAAATGCAAATCAGTTTTTCTGTGTAATAAACAGTTTTTGAAAATGTTTTTTGTATTCTGCATGTTTGCATTTTACGGATTTGCGTTCTACGGTTTAGGATTTACGTTTCTACGGATTTTGCATTCTGCTTGTTTATATTTTGCTATTTTCGTTTTTTGCATTCCGCATTAAGTATGAACACTGCTCAAAATGCAAATTTGGCATTCTGCATGTTTATATTTTGCATTCTGCATGTTTACATTTTGCATTCTGCATGTTTATATTTTTCATTCTGCATTTTACGTTCTACTGTTTTATGTTTATGATCTACGGATTTTGCATTCGTCATGTTTATATTTTGCGTTTTTCGTTTTTTGCATTTTGCATGTTTATATTTTGCGTTTTAGTATGAACACAACTCAAAATGCAAATTTTGCATTCTACATGTTTATATTTTGCATTCTGCATGTTTATATTTTGCATTTCAGTATGAACACAGCTCAAAATGCAAATTTTGCATTTTGCATGTTTAAATTTTGCATTCTGCATGTTTATATTTTGCATTCTGCATTTTATATTTTGCATTCTGCATTTAAAGTTTTACGGTACTATGTTTACGATCTACGGATTTTGCGTTCTGCATGTTTATATTTTGCGTTTTTCATTTTTTGCATTCTGCGTTTAGTATGAACACAGCTCAAAATGCAAATTTGCATTCTGCATGTTTTACATTTTGCATTCTGCATGTTTATATTTTGCATTCTGCATGTTTATATTTTGCATTTTACGTTCTACGGTTATATGTTTACGTTCTACGGATTTTGCATTTTGCATGTTTTTCGTTTTTCGTTTTTTGCATTTTGCATTTATAATGAACACAACTCAAAATGCAAAATGTGCATTTTCAAAAAAAAAAATTTATGAAATATATCAAGTCCGGTCTTGTTTGAAAGAGGACGAAAAACTGAATCTAACGGTATAATTTTTTTGTTAAAATTCTTAAAAACGAACGAGTTATTATCATTTAAAGTAAATGGGAGATTTTTTTTTATTCTTGGTGTTGCAGGGGAGGCGCTGTGGAGACGATGAAATTAGTATTTTTTTTTTAATTTTTCTTTTTTGCCTCTAAACTACATGTCACGTGTCATTACCAGAGGAGGTTATTTAGGTTCTATGTTTAAGACATGTTATTTATTTAACCTTACCCTATATATATATATATATATATATATATATATATATATATATATAGTGGGAGGTTCAAATGAGAACCTTAAATTAAATGAGAATGGGAGACTCAAACCCAGCCGTCCAATTCCTCCTCCTTTAATGTCATTGTCCACCCATGAATTTCTCACATGCACTCTGCCACAATCTATCCCCCACACTTTCCATCCATGAATTCCACTTACAAAATGAACGATTAAGCTTGAGTCTCATATTCTCATTATCAATTGAACCTTCCCATATATATATATATATTTATATATATATATATATATATATATATATATATATATATATATATATATATATATATATATATATATATATATATATATATATATATATATATATATATAATTACAATGATAGATCGAACTTCACGAAAATTTTAATACACTAGTTATATATATATATATATATATATATATATATATATATATATATACACAAACGTATATATATGACAGTTAATAAGATATTTTAATAATATATTTTTCTTATGAGATTTCTATAAACATGGTAGATTTTTATTTTTCAAATTTCCATACTAAATACTGAATAGTTAATTATGTGCACTGCTATTTAAATCTTTTTAATCACTACTTTTCAGTATGAAATATCTATCTTTTTCAATAAACAAAGCCTATTAACTAAACTCATAAATCAAAAACAGTTTTTTTTCTAGACAAAAGTTATGATAATTAAACAGGATTTTCATACATAAATAGTAAAATAAAATGATTATTTCTAAAGAAGTATGACGATGATTAAATAAAATATATTAGTTAAATTTAAATAAAACCCGCAACGTATCAAGGTTTAATATTTATCTTTATCTTAACTAAAGGGTTGTTAAGGTATCTCTCCATCTTTAAAGTTGAGAGTTTAAGTCGTATTATAGACATAGATGTAATTTAGTGAGTGTTTGTATTTATTGTTCAAAAAATTTATCTTAAAGTTATAAGTAAGATGATTGTATAGAGGATATAATTATATAAAACCTCTTTTTTTTATAATAATACCACGTCAGTTTCTTAGATGGATACAAAGTATTTAATTTGGAGTTTTATGTAAAGTCAGTGAATAGAAACCAAGGCTAGCTACACTTTCCAAAAAAATAATTGCCCTCGCAGAGTTGAGGCTATTCTTTCAGCAAGCATAATGACGAGAAATTTTGTAATGATTTAAAACCGTACATATATTCCCATCTTTTCAAATTTCTGAATCTCGAATAATATCTTTGCTGCTCAGTCAGGCTTGTTGTATACAAGTATAATCAAGTATTAGCCCTGATCGAGCACCTTTAGCCACGGTACGTACATACTATTAGGATCGGAAAATTTTCTAATAACGATGAGAATATAATTACAATAGGATAAACAACTTTCACATTTATGACTTTAACTTTTACAAAAAACCAGCTTTTTTTTTTCTCCTAACTCTCACTTTAAAAGTTTCTTATTTTTTTATGGTGTTTACAACAACAAATGCAAATAGAACATCTATTTAGACCACTAGCATCTATTATATACTTCACACAGTCATATTAGCGTCATATCATTCACCCATCATTCCCTTATCACATTACACAAATCCCTGCATCCATCACATGCTTCACATCACGAAAAAAAAATCAAAAAAAAGAAAAAGAAACACGGCTCACAAGTGTGACCATGGCCGCGCGCGTGACCGTGAGCCACCCCTCACGAAGGACGGCGATGGTTTTTGCGATGGTGAAGAAGGCTCACAAGCTCCATCTCGTGATGGATGCGGCCGGCCTTAGCACAAGCTGACCATTATATCATTTGATAAGTTCACTTGGCAAGGTGATTTTTCTTTGGCAAGTGAACATTTTCTTTAATAAAGGAGTCTTATTGTACCTATGGTGGCTATGGTGTTTGGAGTCTAACTTAAAGATTGGAACACAACACATACGTAGACAGATGTATATATAAATAAAGAACTCGTTAGAACACTATACATAACCCCTTACGCCTAAGTTAGTCCATGATGATAGCTAGATTTACCATAACTACGTACCGTTCTATTAATGTAAATCAATTCATTACTATAACAAGGTGTCTACTTTGAATAGTTGTTGGGTGTGACTAAGTGACTAATTGACTAGCGAGATGGTATTTAAAACTAGAATGAGTGCTCGGTGTACATGATGATAAACGGTTTGAATATAAGTAGACGACATTACATAGAAATTAATATGCATTGCTTGGAACGTTTAGGCCTCAAGTACACGTCGTGAGATTTAGGCACACGGCGTGCACTTTAGTTGAATTAAATATGCATGGAATTTTGATGGTGCATGGATGAATACTTTCATGAATCTTGAATTAATTATTTGATATGCACGTGGAGGAAAAAATGACACGTCTTGTGGTGTTTTTTGAAATTCAAAAATATATATTAATGTTTATCCTCTTGAGTTTGAGTTAAGGATTACGATGTACGGCCGATAATGATTTTTATGATCATCTCATGTAATTTGAGTTAGTTTATATTCTAGTTGGTTGCCTATAAATACTAAGGTTAGGGGTTTTATATGTACACAACAAATATCTTGAGTCATAATAAAGAAGTCACTGGTTTTTGTTCGTGGACGTAAGTCGTGTTTGACCGAACCACGTTAAATCTCTTGTCGTTCATTTTATGTTTTAGCACTTTTCTAACGTTTGTTTTAGGTGTCTCGATCCTAACAAGTTTGAGCTAATCGTCTTAGTTGCGTTGATGGCTTGGAATCCAAGAAGCGATAATAGCGCAAGGTCGATCTGCCAATAAGGTTGCTGGACGAAATCCAATCGCCTTCTATGGTCCTCTCCGATGTTACTGTTGGGAGCCATAAATGGACGTTTAATGTCTCCTTCGGTTAGGGTCACACATTTGTTGGGAGTCACATATGAGCCCAAGAAGTCTCGCTCGATACGCATCATCGGATGACCGGCAAGCAAACTATAGTTTCTTCTTTACCAAAAAACAAACAGAATATCATAAATTTAAATTTAGAAAAAAAAAGAAGAATATGTTAAACGGAAATTGCAAAAGAAATTAATAGTCTTTTGTGCAATGTACTATTCACACTTTAGTAGCTTTATAGAGATTGTTTACTTGTTTATAGCATTGCAGAATTGTTGAAATCAAAATCAAACATACAAATAGACAATATTGTTTTCTAACAAAACAAGAATGAGTTTTAAATGAAAAAAAAGAAAAAAGAAAAAAAAAGAAACCTAAAATCGTAATTATGAATATCCCAAGTGAGAGTTGAGTGTCTTATTTAATAAGAGACATGGCATGAGGAGATACGGTCCAATAATAGAAAAAGGGGCCCAGGGGTAATATTGGTAAAATAGACAGTGAGCAAAGAGACAGATGAAGCATGGGGTTGTTTTTGGGCTTTAAGAGGAAACATATGGGCCTACTTCTCTTCTCTTCTCTTCTCTTTCTTATGAAATCCCTTTTGGAATTTTGTGAGTGAAACTGAAGACCCAATTCTAGATCTACTCTTACTTTTTTATATAATTTCTTTGGCAACTTGGATGTTCTATCAAATAAGATATTGTAACATAAGGTTTTTGTTTCTGAGTATTTAGCTAGCTACCATGATTTGAAGCCATAATAATTAGTCTTAGATAAACCTATTCTGATTCTGATTATTTAGTTGTTTATACTTTATAAGTTAAGTTATTGGTTTATATTGATTTAAAATAAAATTGATATTCAAGTATAAAAAAACATTATCTGATCAATCTTTTCACTAGGATGAGGTGCTCAATCATATTGTGCCATATTGACCGCTATTCATGGTTTTAAATAATGTAGGGCGTGGTGTGGCGTTTGGCGGCGAGATCAAGTCTCAAGTGTTAAAAGTCATGCCAAAGCTTTTTTTACCGGCAAATGCGAACACTTCCCCGCATTTCCAGTATGGGTTTGAATTGCTTGGTGACGGGTTTTCAACCGCCCCTCGTTATTTGGCTTTAACCAAGGTTCGAGCATCACACCTTCACTCCATGGAGGATACCCCTAAAGGAAAACCCCCAACCCACTACATGCAGTAGGATTTGATCTCCCAACCTCTTGCGAGGAAGGGGGCGCCTTGCCAAATGGGCTAAACCCCATTGGGAGCACCACACCTTCGCCTTACCAAAAGTCATGCCGAAGCTATAGCGTCAAGTTGTAACCTGTCACATCAGCGAAATTGGTGCCACGTCAACTTGTAATATCTTATGGCAGGTTTGATACATAAAATGGTAATTTTGAAAAGTCTAGTACATTAAGTGGTAAGTTTGAACGTTTAGTATATAAAATAGCAAAAGATGACAAGTTGGATACATATTTATGAACTAAACCTATATTTAAAAACTATATATATCCAATTTATCATTGTTAATATATAAATTATTCAAAGTTGCACAAATAAGAAGCAAAATACACATACAAATTACGAAATACAAATTTATAGACCACACGGCACACACGATTGTAAAACGTATACAAAAAAAAGTACAATTTAGAAAAATGGGTTTATGTGTCACGCCTTAAAAAACTCGTCATTTGACGCATAAGGGTGCGCCTTGGTAATCCTTGGTGTGTGGCATGCCTAACACCCAAGACAGGGCCAATTTTTAACAGGGGAGCTGCGTCTCACGCTTTGACAACGTCATGTGCGTTTTTTAGAACATTGCTCTATCATGTTGACCATCATACAATTACTATACTATCACACACACTCCTATTACACAAACACATACAGAGAAAGAGAGTGAGAGTGAGAGGGATCAAATAGTGTGTGACTCCTTACGCCGGCTATAACACCGGAGAGAGACTGGTAACCATGTTGTGTAAGTATAAGCCATTCTACACCCGCTTTACACCATTCAAAAGAAGTTGACTATCATTCACTTGCGTGAGGCGTTTTTTACAACTAACATGTCCAACATCAAATCCAAATCGATTTATATATGGTTTTTTTTTAGGTAAATCAAACTTTATCAAATATATGTAAATAAACGGATTATTTAATTACTAGAGTCACTTTAAAACACTACCGTTTATTACAACTATTTTTTGATTTTATATACTTTTTGAAATGCATGTCTACTAATTAAACCTGGTTGTTTCTCTATAATAAAGATGTGAAAATGACAAGTTTGACATTTTATAATTTTACCAATGATTTTTTAGCTCAAAATATAACATTCGAATTTGCAAATAGACAAAGAAAATATGATGCAGTAATTAGATGCTCTAATATTCAAGTATATTATAACCAAAAAAAAAATCTCTTACGAATATAGATTTCTTTACAGTGGTCTTAATTATGGTTCTAAAAGGTTGGTTTTGACTTCGTAATGGCTCCGTCACGGCCTGAGATTTGACCACGCTATCACTATATGGTCCGAAGCTTACGCGTTATTAAAATTTATATAAAAAATTATCGCCTTATGTCACGACTTGTGAAACGCTGTGACCTCGTCACGACGTCCAAGGCTTAAGGTTTGACCATGCCATTGTAAGTTTGTGGGGTTCCAACTCATAACTAATTGGTTATGAGAGGAGTAGCCCAGAACACTTATAAAATAGATTACAAAGTCACTTTCCATCTGGTGTGGGACAATACTCAACATGCCTCCTCACGTGTGGCGTTCTTTTTTGAGTGCTAACACGTGGATACTTATGGTTTACGTAGAGTCCGTGAACCTTGCTCTGATACCATGTAAGTTTTTGTGGGGTTCCAACTCAAAACCAATTGGTTATAAGAGGAGTAGGCCAGAATGCTTATAAAATAGATTACAAAGTCACTTTCCATCCGATGTGGGACAAAACTCAACAATCGTCACATCATGACTCATGTTATTTGAAACCTTGGTCTTAATACTTTCTCTATGGTTAGATAGAATAAATAGCCTTATCTTTAAATAAATATTAATAATATTCTAACTTTTATAATCTCTATTAGACAATATTAACCGTTCGTTTTGATAAAATTAAATCTTAGCATTATATTAAATTAAAAATTCAATTTGATTTTAACTTCTATAAGTCAATGTTTTTTATTTTTAATCAAAATTATTATAAATAATTTCATATATTTCCTTCTTAAATCTTAAAATATTTTATTTCCCCATCCTAATTTATAAATATCATATTTATCCTTTATAACATTTCAGAATATCATATTTAGCCAAATTTTAATTTTTATCATTTTAAAATATATTATAGGCATTTTAAACTTTTTTTAAAATATCAAAAAAATATTTGACTTTATTGCTTATAATTATAACGACAATAATCAATTACTTGTAAAATACAATCACGTTCGTATTAGGATGCAACACTTCTACCATCACGTCTGTCCTCTAAAGTTATTTCATCTTACACTAATAAATATGACCCGTAAAATGTAAAAACATACAATAAATTTTTATTTAACATTGATGCTTCTCATCAATCTATAAATATCGAAATACGAGTCACTTTCAATCCTAGATCCGTCTCGAAACTAAATATATTTGTTGAAAAGAAACTGTCAAGAAAGAGGAAAGAGAAAGATTATGACTTACGATCGAGGAATGGAAAATGACTTTTGACTTTTCTCAAAGGAATTTTAGAAACGAAAATAAGGAAGAACACATGGTTTTCTCTTTCAACCGTGCACTTCATAGAAACTAGAAAGCATGCAAGTTTGTTCAAATTAATTGGAATATAAACTAACTACTTTTTAATTTTTAAAGATATGAGAATGTAAAATGTAGAGTTTGTGAAGATAGAAAGACAAACAATTCCTAAAAAGGATCAGCAAAGGCATGGAAAGAAAAAAGAAGGCTCTCATAGACTAATAAAATTAATATTATAACTAATAGTAATAATAATTGTACAATTAAAAAATATATAATAATTGTATATGTAATTATGTATGTATATATTATATTATGTCATCCATATGCTATTCTGATTTTCTGAACAATCGAGGAGACATTAAGGAGATAAACAAAACAAACGGGTGGGTCAAGGACCATAAATGAAGGGTCCGATCCAGCTTACATAATTGGGCCGTAAAGTAAAAGGACGTGCTAACTGACGATGAGAGTCGGATCCGGATTACAGTAAATGGGACCCGATCGACAAGGTATACCGACTCATAACTCCCCACGTGGTTCCATTTTTAATTAATACGGATCGATGTCTCCTGCAGATAAGCTTAACTACTGTCACATTAATTAGTACAATCATTCTTTCCTTTTACTAAATTTACATTTAAGTCGTGAGATTTATCAGCTCTCTTTCAAAGTGACGGTTTTACTTGTATACACTGGCTTTACAGTGATCAACTAAGACTTGTGTGAAATTAAGTAACGTCTGTCTGTTCATTAACGTTAATAAGATCTTATTTTACTACAAAAAATATCATTTATCCACGCTTTATAAAAAGTGTGTAAAATTTTTAAGTATTGTCATGCTTAGGCTACACGTTATACCTTACCTGCAGCCACATCATTCTCCCTCCCTTACCTTTCTCATTTACCCAATCTCAAGTTATACCTTATCTTCTCTTACCCAATCTTTTTTCTATTTTTTTATTCTTTTTTATTTTAACAAATAACCAATTATATAAATAATATCATTCATTAATTTAAAATTAAAACAATACTAAAAATTAAAATTACATAATTTAAACTTAAAAAAATCTAAACTTTTTAAAAAATATATACATAATTTTAAAAACTAAAAACTAGTTTTAAAAACCTCTTGCAGCATCGTGTTATTTCTCGCGTAAAAATCAAAACTAGAAGTTAATGCCTCGTTTGGTAAATACATTACAAAAAAATTAGGAATGAAATAGGTAGAGAGAATGGTGTGAAAGAGGTAGAGAGAATATGTGTGAAAATGTATAAAATTAAGAGGAAAATGAGTGTTGGTGAGGTATTAGAAAAAAAACAAAAAAAAAGTAGCGTTGGAGGGGTGGGGTGAGGGGGTGGGGGGTGGGGAAGAAAGCCTCGGGTTGGAGGACTCGAAAATGAAACTCGATGCATGTACCCAATTTTGGGTTTTGGTGTATCCGTTTGAACTCGATGGAACTCGCCCTCTTCGAGTCGACCATAACGAGCAGCCTTATAAGTGTGAGAAATGGTTTGAAGAATAAAGATTGTTAGAAAAAGAAAAAACTTAACATTTATAGACGTGAACTTTTACTTTTAAAAGTCTAACTTTTAAATGTGTGAATTTAGTAATAAATAGATGATTATAGAAGTTCACATTTAGAAGCGTGGACTTTTGTAACCTTAAAATTATTTTTCAAATTTTCCACGCTTAGAAGTGTGAACATTTAGATAATTTGTCCACGCTAATAATTGTGAATTTTGATTCCATTTTTCATACTTTCAAATGTAAAGATCATGTGATAGAAATTAGTAACACCCGTTTTTTCCACACTTGATCGTAATTCTCATCCACGTTTTTAAATGTATTCATATTGATAAAAAAAATGTGGATAATCAGCATCTTTTTTGTAGTGTTTACAAGACATTGATAACGTACTTTTTATCACTAATTGTGGGTAGTGATCGCCCTTACACTTGTTTATTTTCAAGAACACATGCAGAATAAACCCTTAATCTTATGTCTTCTGCAAGTGGATAAGAGTTAAACTACACTTATAACAAATCAACATCCCAAATTCTTTTTTAAAGGTTTAAAGATTATTAGTTGACAGGTATATGAATGTAAAACCTCATAAGCAGTGTGCACGCAAGATTAACGCATGACTAATTAATTATCTAAGCACACTTCTTATCTTCTCTCAATTAATTATCATCTTCAAATATTCAAATTCTATTTGATCAAAAACATTATTTCAAGAATACTATGAATCTTAACCATAAAAAATAGAACTATTCAGATCTACGCTTGCTTCATCGTAAGTTTCATCAATAATTAATCATGCTTATCTTTATATAATTAACTACTATCTCCGTCTCATTTTTATTGTCCAGTTTTGACTTTTTTAAAGTCTTATGACTAAGGCTGTTTAAAAGATGATGTGGTAATCAGTCATGCATGTTATGCCTACGGATGGTAGAGCACAAGAACTTATGACACATGATGACCCAAAATTGAAATAAAACCTTGTGCAAGGAACTACCACACTCAAGAGCATATGGCATTTACGGAAGAAGTTCATTTGAGAACCATTCTTAGTGCAAGAACCGCGATAACCAATCTGAGCCGTCCAATTTCTCCTCTTTCAATGTCATTGCCCACCCATGAATTCCTTACATGCACCATGCCACACTCTATCCCTTCACGCTATCCATCCATGAAACTTCCCATATCCAAGGAACGGCTGAGATTGGTTCTCGCGGTTCTCGCACTACTCTCGAATGAACCCTCACCTGGCATCTACAATTATGTCATAGTATTCTATCTATGTACATAATCTAACAAGAAGGATTCATAGTTGTGGTGGTTTGATTAGAGCTTCTGGTTATAGTGTACAAAATGGCAATTCAATAAAAGAAAACAATTTCTTCTTCACATGTCTGTACACTAACATGGACTAGTGTACTTGTGCGTTTAGTATTCGCATCCTAATTTTCCAGTTGGGTGTTAAAATCACCAGCTTAATGTGATAATCTTGATTGGATACATAATACTATAATAGCCCATAAATTACGGTTGATTTTGAATTCTCACACTAGCTGGCAACCATTTACTTTAGGTGCATATTTAATATAAAAATAAATACTCAAGATAAGCAACATCTTACCATGTGAGAATAAAAAGCATCAAAAACATCTAATTACGGATTTAGGCAACCATGTGTTGATTTTTGTCGCCGACGGGCCTCATATCGCCAACCAATACATATGAGACACGTGTTTTTTTTTAATTTTTTACAAAGACCATGTCGCCAGTGAAAGGTGATTTCTCCTCGGGAACTGGAAGGCACGAGTTTCAGCAACATGGGGTTTTTGGCGGCGGCCTTTGGTGACAGAAGGTGACACGTGTCACCGTCTTACTGCTCGGCGACATGATGCCATCGGCGATGAAAATCGACGACATGCTTGCTCAATTTCGTAATACACCTAAATGTTATGCTTCTTTTGGCAAATGACTCTTAATATAATCGATTTTTACCAGATCTCTTTTAGAAAGCAGTTATCTAACCGCATGTAGAGGTTATAAGGTTGCCTATGTTTCACCTCTTACATACTCCGTTTTTGGCAGCATTGGTTGTTATTGTTACTGTTGCATATTGAATATAAGTTGGTGTGTTCGACAAAAACTTAATCTCTAAAAACGGCATCATAGTCGATCTCTTGCTAACTTAAATAACATCTAATCTAATAAGGATAATGTCGATTACCACAACATAACAGATATAGGACCTGATCAATACAAGATGTTAGAGGGTTTACAACTTTTTTTGTTCCAAATCGACTTGTAAAATACCTTAACAAGAGGACCCTAAATGACAAGGATTAGTGGAATGTTGAATCACGAACCTCTCAATATGTAAGGGGTAGAGATGATTTTTGAAAAAAATATAACATCCCTGGATAAAGAAGTAATCACAGTACAACCAAGTAACATAAAGATCAAGAAAATCCCATGAATAATAATAAATTAGCAATTGGAAAGAAAAAAAAAGATTAAAAAATATTAACCCAGCTTATATGGCAGAAAACTTAGGAACCTCTACAGGAAACTGATGGATTTCATCGCTCCACGGGTTTTTCTCTTTCGCCGGGTCGATAGTCTTTAACGCCTTCCAAACGGCACTGTTGCACTTAAAACCCGACCCAAAAGCTATCTGCCATGCTCTATCTCCTTTCTTCATTCTCCCTTTAGCTTCTGAATAAGCCAATTCATACCATGGTGAGCTACTTGATGTGTTCCCAAAACGATTCAGTGTCATTCTTGATGGCTCCATATGCCAATCAGTAAGCTGCAAATTCTTCTCGATTTCATCAAGAACCGCTCTCCCACCAGCATGAATGCAAAAATGCTCAAAAGCTAGCTTAAAATCAGGAATATATGGCTTAATCTTCATTCTAAATAGCTTTTTCCCGACTAAAGTGGCAAAGAAAAGCAACTGTTCAGACATTGGTAACACAAGCGGGCCGAGAGTTGTGATGTTGGTTTTTAAAGCATCACCTGCTACTCCCATTAAATCTTTTGATAATGCAACTCCAACTTTCCCTACTGGATCTTCTAATTGTGTGACACATGAAAAACACTTATCGTCTGAGCCTTTGTGTGTTCTAACTGTGTGGACGAGTTGATACTTTGACCTTTTCCGGTCAGAGTTTTTGTTAGAGAGCAGAATTGCAGCACCGCCCATTCGGAACAAGCAATTTGACACAAGCATTGATCTTTCATTCCCGAAATACCAATTTAATGTGATGTTTTCCATGCTCATTACTAAGGCGTATGAATTCGGGTTGACTTGAAGAAGGTCTTTAGCAAGATCAATGGCGATTAAACCTGCACTACAACCCATTCCACCAAGATTAAAGCTAAGAATGTTGCCTCTAAGCTTGTAATGGTTAACAATCATCGAAGCTAAAGAAGGGGTTGGGTTGAATAAACTACAATTCACCACTAATATCCCAATGTCTTTCGGTTTCACAGAAGTTTTAGATAAGAGGTCATCAATGGCACCAAACATCACAAGTTCTGCCTCTTTTCTTGCTTCTGCCATGCACGGGTTTGGAGGTACTCTAAGAACGGCTTCGGGTAGGTAAGTTGACTCACCAAGACCCGACCTTTCAAGAATCTTTCTTTGAAACTCGAGACTTCCCTCAGTGAATGACCCAGTTTCAGTTGATCTTTCCATGAAGATTTGTCGAGTGCATTTTCGTTCTTCTTCAGGCTTGTAACACGAAAAGTTCACAAGGTAAACGGGTCGAGGACGGGTTAGGAAATAAAGGGTTGACAAAAAGACCAAAAGGGTTGAACATAAAACCACAGATATGAGATTGAATCTGAGATGATCCCAGAGAACATAAACATCTTGAAGCGAAAAAGTAGACAATTGAGCAGCAAGAACAACAACAAGAGGAGACAAGAACAGGTACATTCCATGGGTTATAAGATAGTGATACCCTAATTTTACATACTTAAGCTTGACGGATTTCTTGAAATCAGGAAGCTTTGAAGATTGTGAAATCAAGGGTTTGACTTCTGTTACTCCACTCATTTTAGCAGAAACTCAATTCCAATCTACAATTAGGAAATCAAATTACAGCTAATAATAGAACGAAATACACAAATCCAAGATCTGACGTTATGAAACAATCTAAGATCTCAGAAACCCAATCCACAAATCATGATCTAGTTACCTGAGATCTGAAATAAGGGTAGTTCCTGCAAAACGGAAATTAAATTTTAACAACCAATCAAGCTTAATAATGCTAAAATAACAGTAAATCATGATAGATTTCATTTACTCAAATAAAACCTACAATAAGTAACCTAAAAATGGGCGATTCAATGGTGAAAAATGCAAAATTATGATAGATTACAGAGAGACCCAGGTGACGAAATTGGAATAAAATAGAAACCCAGATGAGAAATCTAACCTGGAGAGAGATCTGCGGAGTGATCGATGAGAGAATGGGTTGGGAGATGGGGGTGGAAACTGAAGAGGCGATTAGGTATTTAAATCGTGAATCAGAGTCCTGCTGGTTTGTGGTTGTCAAAATTGAATCCGAAATTCGGCCAGTTGCGGGAGTGAACTGAAATTGTATTACTATTCAAATTAATAATTTCTTTATTGAATAAAAACCCTAACTTCTAATTCATGGACAGCGCACCCATGACGACAGCATAAAAGAAGCTTCCTCCTATGGCCGAGTAGCATCTCAGTCTCGTATATATATCTCAATTTCGATTATATCATACGTAGTTGACTCTCTGTAATGATTATATGTAATAACTTTTCTATCGTATGATATTATGACAAGGGAGATATAATTTTACTTGTAAACTTAATTTATCGAAGTAAAATATATGTTTTACTAATTTTTAACATAGCTTCCAAGGTCTTTTACGTTATGTGGATGAAATCAATTTTATAAGTGGAAGAATATCACCCCCATCAGTAACGCCATAGTAATGCTAAAATGATTGTCGTAATTAACTGTCACTTCAGCATTAATATCATTATTAGATCTACATAATATTAATTAAGATTAACTTATATGGTTGAAAAAAAATAAAAGAGGAAAAGAATTTGATAATGAGATCCCCGAGCTCCTCACCAAAATTACGAGGCGTCCGGATGACGAGTTGATAACGAATCGTCTCTAGTAGACAAGGACAACACGACGAAGCATTTTGGGTATGACGAGCATATTTACATCAGTACGTGTGGTCTCAAGGGAGAATGTTTTGTAGATTCTTATTATATACCAAGCAACTTGAGACTTTGTATGATAAAAAATACGTGAGAAATGGAATATGGTTCCATTTGGTAATTGGTACAACATTTAGGGAAGATAATTAGAATGATAAGTGATTTATAGAAAATATAAATCTGTTATATGTATAACAATAATGATTTTATATTTCTATAAATTCATATTTATTATTTTCTACGGACATAAAGATTTAAATAATCACTTTTTATTGTATATGATAGAATATTATTGTACACAAATCATTTTTAAGATAAAATTCTTATTTCTCAAAAAGAAACCAAATGAAGGAATTTATATTCATTCTCGTCATCTAAGTAATACAGATTCCAAAAACATCAACTATATTATTGAGGACTTCATCTTCGTCCCACTCCTATCGGTGACTTCATCTTCCTTTACATCTCACCAGTGACTTCATCTTCATCAACTATATTATATAAATTTACTTTATGACTTTATATATATAGATATCATAATATGAATTTTTTTCTTAATACAAAGTGATCGTATAGTAACATCGGTTTATCCATATATATTGGAAACATCAACTAGAAGAAGAATAGTTGCATATTAAAAGTACTTGAACTAAATGGCTTATAGTCTAGCGGTATATGGTATTTAAGGTGTCTCACAAGGTTATGGGTTCAAGTCCTGCTATGAACAAATTAGTTTAGATTAGAATGGTGTTTCTTTAGCCTTTGAAAAAAAAGAATTAAAGAACAAGGACGGTCAACTTACGATTGTTGCGTCGTCCAAACTCCAATGTTGTGTGATTTGTTAAAGAAAGGAATGAGTTGCAAGGCAGCCGCCCTCCTTTAACGGTCAAATTCACGTGCTTTCTTCTTCAGTTGGGTTTGGGTCCCACTCCCATCCAACCAAAACGGTATAAACAGCTCATCTTTGTACACATAAAAGGGATTCTACATCTTTGTATAAATCAGGGTATAGTCTAACTCAAACAACACAATATTTTTTCTACCTTTACTCTCTCTGTTAAACACTAAATAAATCAGTGGGTGAGCTCAGGTTCAGGAAGCCAAAAGCTAACCCGAAGAGGGGGTGTATTGGTATTCCCGACTCACCAAATGAAACCGAAATACTCCCGAACCTATTCGGGCTTAACGCTACGTTTGGCCTAAGAAATTGAAGGTTCAGGGCTTATAATAAATAAATTAAAGAGTAGGTTTTAGTAAGAGTGTGTTTGCCATTAAAAAATTGATTTCTTCTAAGATCCAAAACTTCAAACTTAAATGTCAAATATAAGCATTGCAACTCATACTTTTATACAGAAAAAAGTATAAGTTGATAGACCTAAAGATATCCTCGATAGTATACAATCCGCATAATACATGAGATATTTGTATTGTTCTTTCCTTGTTTTCGTTTAGGGTGTTACTATTTGGTCCCCCTCTTCTCACATTACACACATGTCGAATTATTTAATTACAACTTTTAATACATGTCATGCACTTATATAGTTAAATAAAAGGGAGTCATCTAGATTATCAAAAGTTAATAAAATCACCCTTTTGTTTATTTCAAGTTTGCTTGCTTTTTAAAACACGAAAAACTACAAACCTATCTAGATGAGGTATCAAAATATTGCAAGAGATAAATTTTTTATTGACTCGTAAATTTAATAATATCTAGAGTAATATATGGTTTAATTCCTAACCTATGTATATAAATCGTTTTAACTCCTATTTTTTTTTAATAAATGTGTTGGTAACTAAATTACATTTAGTAAATATTTTAACCCTCAAACTTTTGTTCGATCATCGTTTCCAACCGTTGTTTGTAGATATGTTTTATTCCCCATACTTCTATACTACATTATAAAATATTTAACTTTCTCTCTCTAAAATTTTTTAAGACTACTTAATTTTAAGTAGTATAATTTTTTTTTGCTTAAAATACAAACACTTAAAGCAATAGTCTAATCAATCATTCCCTTGATTATCTCAACTAATTAAAGACAATTATTACTTTAATAAATCATTAAACATCACAAAAATTATTTAATTTATCTCATTATGGCTAAATTACTTACATTAATACAATTTTAAGGCTAAAATATCTTTTTCTCTAATTATTTAATAATAATATTTTTTAGTTGTTTTTCAAAAACTATTTTAACAACTAATAAAATGGTTGATTGTAAAAAAAGTAAAGAATTCAGAAAAGGTAGAAAGTAAATGGATAGGTTGACTAACATCGCATTCCACATACCATACCCTACTTTTAAAATCAAACATGTTATCGAGCACAAACTATTGTTATCATCGCCGCATTACGCGTGTGCAATGCTAGTATATTTTAATACGGTTTAGTACATAAGCTTCTTAAAAACGTTCTAATTAACCAACGATTTTATTTTATGAATTTTTAATCCCAACTTTTCATTTGTGAATGTTACATACCCAAAGTTTCATTTTATAAATGTTTTTATCTTAAAATTTGATATAACTATCCTTTTTTATCGCAATCGACTGTTTAACATGTTCCCTATAGAATCGATTTCCATCATCGATGGCTATTTCCTGTGACATTTACTACTGATTCTTGCATTTTCTTCACTGGCACAAACAAATCATACTAACACATAAACAATTGATCGTCAAGTTGCGAGGATTTCAATCATCGAATATTTCATTGATGTTGTTACAAGTTTCACGTAGATCACTAAAGGAGGTCGAGAGGCTATTAAAAACGTTCATTAAAAAGTTTAAAGGTTGAACACTTTTAAATCATAAAAAGTCTGGATCATTTTCTATGGAAATATGAAGTTTAAACCCTTATGAAGCTATCTATCTATCTATCTATATATTTTAACTTAAAATCCTTTTGATCCTAGGTAGCAATGCTTAGAAGATCTTGTGGAATACAACAACATCGAAGGGATGATCCTATTATCCGATTGCTCTCGCCCTTTTGATTTTTATGATCATGCTTACCGAGTTACTGATAGCGTTGAGTTTTAACTCGAACATATTAGTAGGAGTCAAAATTACGAAAATCTATGTGAACAAAAAGTACGTTATATCATACGAATAAGTAATTCTGGTTGGTAATTAACCCATTGATCTTTTGACAGGTAACTGACATACCTTCTATAAGTGTAGGTTAGTGAATTGCAGAAGGCTCTTTGCATGTGATTCTAATCCTTTATATATTATGTCAGTATAGCACAAATTATCCAGGATATGTGTAATGAGATGGTTTTCACAATGGTACAAGTTTTGACTTGTTGCAATATCTACTTATAAGATTTGATATGCTGTAGCGTCGATTAGTTGGTTGATAAAATGATGACGTTTGGCTAATTTAATGAGGGATTTGTGTAAGTGTTCTACAAAGTAAACAATTTGCATGGTTTTGAGACCTAATTAGCATTTTGAAGACATGGTTATAGTTGTCGGCAAGTCCTGATCCTTTTGCGAGTGGAACAGCGGCTATACCGACCTTGGAGTGGAAAATTGACCTGACGAAGTCGAGACGACACGGGTGGAGTTGGTCTCCGGTAAAGTCGCGCAGCGCGGTGTCGGACTTCGTGGCTCGAACAAGGAGGTAGTCCTTCGGGCTTCGTGGAGGTTGGCAGATGAGAGACGGTTCTTTGGTGATGACGATTGATGGTTGAGGACTCGGGTCATGGGAGATTGTCGGATCTCAGTTGACTGTTGAAGGGTACTCAAGTCAAGGGGGGAGATTGTTGGGTGTGACTTGTTTAGCGGTATGGTATTTAAAACTAGAATAGGTGCTCGGCGTATACGAAGATAAACGGTTTGGATTCCGGATGAAAATGGCGTGTGACGTGTATGCAAATTAATTGCATGGAATTATGCATGCGTGGGAATTAAGTTTGCATGGTTTTGAATTAAACTCTAATTAATGCGCAAGCCGAGGTGGTATAGGTTTTAAACTCTAATTAGCCATGTATTAACTTGAAATATGTATATAGATGATTGAATTTCACGTGGGATAATAAACATGAGATTTATTCAACATATACGATCGAATGATTAGCCGACTATGATTAATTTTAATTAATGTTTATGTATTAGAGATAGATTAGGATTCTAGTTTGTTGCCTATAAATACCAAAGCTAAGGTAAAGTCATATGTACAACGAAAATACCTTGAGTCATAATAAAGAGGTCTTTGGTTTTTGCCCGTGGACGTAGGTCGTGTTTGACCGAACCATGTTAAATCTCGTGTTCGTTTATTTTCTGTTTTCCGCATTATTCTAACGCTTGTTTTAGGTGTCTCGATCCTAACACATGTTGCTTGGCCATTGTACTTGAATCATGGCCATGCATTTAAGGTGAGATGTGAACAACACTACTGAATGAATTATTTGTGCTCCTATATTTACATATCATACATGTGCTATTTGGTTGTAGACATTTAATTAAGTTAGTTGTGCATGATCCTGATTCTATTTTTAATTCACTTAGATGTGAAGTTAAAGAAATTGGCCTTGATGGAATTGAGGTAGCTTTTGTGTCTTATATATTTTAGTCTTACTTATGCTTTTCCCATTCACATTAAATAATGAATCGCAACAACTAATCTACTCATCATTAGGTGACAAAAGTGGTTCTTGCTTTGACCGAGGATGTCAAAGATGCATTAGTAAAGTACATTAGAAGGATGATCCAGAACATTTGAAAATCCATGCATTTCTTGAGATGTACTGTTTTGAGTTTGATGGAGTTCACATTAAGGTGTTTTAATGAAAGCAATTATTTTTCAAATTGTTATTGTTGTATAAATTATACCCAGTTTCAAGTGAATGCTAAATTTTTTAACTTTTACAGGATGTTATCAAAATCTTTAATATGTTGATGGTTTTATAGAAAAAATCATTTTTAGGCGATTGAAGTTGTAACGTGGTCTATGTTTATTAAATTTTGAAGACTTGACAAAAACTTACAAAAATCTCTGCTATACATATCTTTTCTCATAGCTTATGATCAAATTTTGAACTATATTTGCTTATATCCGCTATGGACATCTAAAGTTTATGCAGTTTAATTTCATGTGTTATACTATTAGTATGTTGTGAATTTGATTAAGAAAGAATTCACAATAGAGTAACTCGGTATGAGAGCACATAGAAATTTCTAAGATGGGATTATGTGTGACCTTTTTTCCAGATATTTGAATCTTTAGAAGTCCCACTAGCAGTTAAACTCTTCATTTCTTTCTTCGGTTTTTAAAAGATCGGTTATCTCATGGGTTAGAGCCCTGATTCTGTATTGATCTTCACTACCATCTCAAAGAAATTACATTAAGAGGTTAGCTACCTCTCCTATTTGAGACCTTGTACGTTGCATATTTCATATTCTTTCTAGTTTTTATATCACTTGTAGAAAGTAATTTGACACTGTCTTTAAAAGCTACTACTTTTTAATTCACTACCATCTCTAAGCCTTTTAATCTAAAAGGTGCTTGCAATCGCTTATTTTGAGTTATTTGAATGCATAAACTACTTTTGGCTTATTTAATTAAAAAAACACTTTTTAAGGGTCTTTATTTTATGAGCATAGTCGTAAATGGCAAGTCATGTTAATTTACTACCAGCTTAGGAGAATATATTGTCATTCGGAACAAGTTTTAAAGAAATAGAGGCCCTGATTAGATATTAATTTCGGACACTAATTTGATAAAAGTTTGGAATTGTCACACGTTAAGAAAAGTTGTTTATTTATTTTTTACTAATTATAGGTTTATTCTTACCCAACTACTTTTCTCATAAACAGTCATTCATATCATATGTGATCTTAGGTCCAAAGTACAAATATAATGCTTTAATACGTGCTCCCATCATGCTCTGCATGTGGAGCTTATCTAACATCTAATCTAACATGAGGTGCTTCGGTCTCAATTCGTTGAAATGTTTTATCTAATAAGCTATGCCTCTCCATGTGATTCAATGATATAACCTACTATGTATTAGTACTTCTAAAAGTAATTGTATCTATACGGATATGTAGATTTTTCTAAAAAAATATATAAAAAATTTAATTGACTGATATACTTATTGAACTACGTTTTTCTAGGTTAAAATAAGTACATAATTGAAATTAAGAGACACTTTCTACTATATTTAATATGGTCGGATTTAGTACCTGGAAAAATTTATTTTTTTAAGTCTAATAAGATAATATGATAACAAACTTTAATATTAACCTAGTTGAATAAGTAATTTTCTCTATCTATAGATATACTTTAGTTCAGGGGCAATTGTTGTATTTGTACTTTGTGTCTCTACCTTGGAGATTTTATTTATATGAAAGAGCTCTTTTATCTTAAAAAAAGATTTTATCTATTTAATTATGTCATTAGTATGTTATTTAGAGGTCAAATAGCTAAAACCTTTAATTACAAAAAAATTATAGCTAAGATGTTTATTAATAAAAATTGGAGTAACTGTTTTTAAATACAAAATTTAAGAATTATACATCTCTTACTTTATATTTAACCCACACTTAGTAAAAAAAAATACTTTCTTAAGTTACTTTTATTTAAATGATACATAATGTTAATATCACACAACTTAAGTTATATTATTCTCATAAACTATTTAAATGAGTGGTAGTTTAGCAATTATATTATTTGATTATAGAAAAAAATTATAAAAACAATATCACCTAAATTAAATGATACTTTATAGATCATTTCTTCATTTTATGAAATGTTATAGTTGACTATAACCGCAAGGTAACTTAAGAGATAGAAAGGGAAGGGTATTTTAGTGAACAATATTATAGATTAGGATTTAGATAAATGAAATAAAATAATTAAATTGGGATAAATCAATGCTTTGGACATATACGACAACTATCTATATCTATATATAATAGACATGTAAATTTTCCAAAAATAATCATTAAATCAATCTTAATTAACAAATAGGAACCCTCAATTGTAAAATTAATCCATTATCAATAACAATTTTGGCAAGATTCATGTAACATCCCAAAATGAGACCTAGTTGTAACGAGTTGTACATGTAGCTTTGTTAGTTATACTTTGACTTTAATTGGTGTTTTGTTGTTAAATGTAGTATACTTGTTGTTAAATGCGTTCTGTGTGTTAACGGGTGTTAATTGTGGATAAAATGTGGTTTCGTGTAAAGTGTCGTAAGTTGACCAAGTTGGTATTTTGTTGAACGGTTTTAGATAATGGTTCCAAAAATATCTCCGTTAGTTGAAATGGATAAACCTAAGTCGCGTTGTAAGTTGAATAGGAGAACAAAATACCACGATGGGGTATTAGACATTTAAGGTCGGTTTATAAACTCCCTTATCCTCTGGAAACTCATACAAACACACATCCATATGTACACACATACGTATATGCTAGAACACACACACACACACACACAACTTGGAGTTTTGATCAATTGAGAAGAAAATCAAGAAAAGGTGTTGCTTGTTAGCTGATTTCAGTAGAGATTCAAGATCTAGTACCTGTGTTCATCTTCTTCTTGTAAGCTTTTCTTGTACAAACCTAGTTCTTGAGTCAAGGGGGAGAAATGGTACATTTTGATGGATTCAATTGTGTTTTGATGGTTGTTTTATGTTAGAAACATGTTAGTAAGTTCATATGTATGCTAAAGATGATGTATAAACACTTGAAGATGGATTCAAGTTGATTTTGGTGTCAAAAATGCGTAAAACAGCGGTTGTGCTCGAACAGAGTAAGAACCTGCTGTAAAAAGGGTGCTTGCGGTCGCAAGGAAAAGCCTTGTGGTCGCAAGGGTCCTTGCTGCCGCAAGGGGTATTTTTGAGAAAAGCCCTTGTTGCCGCAAGGAAATCCCTTGCTGCCGCAAGGGGTTGTTTCTCAGAAAAGTTGCCAGTTTTGTTGTAAATTGTGTGTTGAGGTTTGGGATGTTTCGTGCGGCTGTAAACTAAGGTGTTTACGGGCGCAAGGCATGTACCTTGTAGTTTACCGTCTACGGACGATGGAAATAGCTATTTGGGCATAAGCACATAGCTTATGGCCAAAAGCATTAGAAGTACCATCCTTGCGGTCGTATGGTTAACCCCTTGCGGTCGCAAGTAGGGGTCTTTTGCTGACGGTTTCGTAGACATGTGTTTTAAGCTGCGTTAGTTATTGTTAATTAGTGATTAAGCCTGAACCTATTATGTTAGGTGTATCTGAGGACTCTGAGGACTCCGGACATTACATCTGTCTCCTTTGACATCCAGGTGAGTACCGGTTTTCCCATGAGGCTCAGTAAGTAGAGTTGTCTGTGGTTAGTTGAAATATGTCGTTGATGTTGTACACGTGCGTATATGAGGTATGATATGTTGTTCACGTTGTTCACGTGCGTATATGAGGTACGATATCCTATGTTGCCATGTGCTATGCCATGTTAAGTTGCTTTACTCGTTTGTTGTAAATCGCATGCATGGTGTTGGACCCAATATGGGTGAGTTGTTGCTTGTTGTATTTGTCCGGACCGTAGCTGGCATGGTTAAGGTCAGCCGCAAGGCTGGATCCCTTGAGATGGATAATTCGGGATCAACGGTGGCTCGGTGGTGCACGCTGTGTCTCAGGTTCTGCAGGACCGCCGTTCCTTAGTGTGAGTTGGGATCTTGGCTTACCATCAAGATCCGAGTTGGTACGAACGCGCTGGGTGGAATGCTCTTCGCTCCCCCACCAGTGTGGTTGGTTGTAGCTGATACCCCCAGTTGGAGTTGTTGAGCGGGGTTTCCCACCCTGCGAGATGTGACTCTTACTAACACGTTGGCACGCCGTGTTGTGATAGGATAGCCTTGTGTGTTATTCCTGTGTTGTGATAACCTGCTTGTTGATACTTATGTGTTAATATGTACTCACTAGCTAGTGTAGCTAACGGTGCAGGATTTCCCTTTTTGCAGGTGCTGAGTAGTTGGCCTTGCAAGGCGGGAACTTGATGGTAGTCGTTGTAAATATCTTTTGGGAACACTGGTTGTTGTATATGTGATCCGGTGGTCGGTTGTCGCTAGTTGGTAACATATGTTAGATATGAACTTGGCATATTCTTTTGATGTAAATTAATAGCCGAGTCAAATGAACATTACTAATCTTTTGTAAACGTTGTTTATTCCGCTGCAAGCTTTTGATTAAAGAGTTTAAATTGTCGCTAATTTTAAGCTCGTGAAAGCCGGTGTTACAATTCAAAATTTTAAATCAATTGCAAAATTGATCGATTCAATTTTAAAGAGGGGGTTTGATGAAAATTGTTAGAGGGAATTTATAAAACATGTGAGGGACTTTTAAGAAAATATGAGAGGGTTATATAAAAATTGTAAATTAATGTAATTAATTATGGGCTATTTATAAATTATGTTTAATAGCTTGTGATATAATTTGTTTAGATAAAAAATAATTATATATTTACGACCGTCTCATTTTTATCTACGTTTTGGTGTAAATTTTATTGTAAAATGACACTTTTTTAAAATTAGTATATTCTTAATTTTTTGTTATCCATTAATAGTAGTGGGTATTCCTAAATGAAAAATGATTTCATTAGATACAAAACTTTTGATTAAGTTTTAAAGAAGACAATTTTCTCTAATGTTGTGTTTTGCTATGACGATTAACAAAGGGCAAATTGCGCGAAAATATAACAAACTATAGCGAAATTACCATTGTATACAACCAACTTTATTTTTTATCAAAAAATACAAACAAGATTCATTTTTGCGTCATTGTATGCAACTGGTAACCTGATTATCAGGTTACCGGTAATTTCTTTTTTTTTTTTTGAATTTTTTTAATTAAGATATTCATATGTTATTGGTGTTCTTCAAGGTATTATTCACCTTCAACCCACCACCACCGCCTCTCAATCCTTTTAGGCCACTCTCTGGCCGATTTCCGGTGAACAGACCGTTGGATCTTAGTCATTTTTGGTGGGGTTGGTCAAAATCCCCTCCCCTACAATGCAGCAAACCCTAAATGCGACGACTATGTACCAGAAAACCCTAAATGCGAGAAAGAGAGAGATACAAAACCCTTAGTTCTGGAATGAAGAGAGAGAGAGAGAGACCTTCGAATATGTACCAGAACTTGACAAAAGACTTACACATGAAGACTTAACCTGGAATGAAGGCTTGTGGTGGTGTAAAGCTGCGGTGGTTGTTAAAAACCCTTAATCGCAGGCGGTGGCGGGTTATGAGGGTGTAAAGCGGCGGTGGTAGTTGAAAACCCTAAATCGCAGGGGGCGGCGGTGACTTGTGGTGGTGTAAAGCGGCGGTGGTTGTTGAAAACCCTAAATCGCAGGCGGCGGCAGCTTGTGGTGGTGTAAAGCGGCGGTGGTGTAAAGCAGATCTGAAGGTTTGCTTTGCTTTGCAAAATAGCAGATTTGAAGGTTCTTCTTTTCATCTTCGTCATCAACACCCCTTTCGTCTTTCATCAACACCCCTTTTGATTGAATCTGAAAGAAGAACATGTCAAAGTTGAATAACAATAATTATTTTTTAATTACATTAATTTAAAAATAAAAAAAATAAGGGAGAAACCGGTTGGTAACCTGGTATTACAGGTTAAATGTATACAATGACGCATAAAAGAAACTTGTTTGTATTTTTTGATAAAAAATGAAGTTGGTTGTATACAATGGTAATTTCGCTATAGTTTGTTGTATTTTCGCGCAATTTGCCCATTAACAAAAGTCAAGTACAGTCACTTTCAGAAGTCGGTTTATTCCTCAGAAACCTGTGTTTACACATGGTCAATTATATGTTGCCGTTGCACGTGTTAGAAGTAAAAAAAGATTAAAAGTTTTCGGTGATATTTCATTTATTGCATTATTTTTATTTAAAAATTTTAATATCTCAAATACACTTCCGAAATACCCGTGTGTGCACGGGTCAATAAACTAGTAAAGTTTTAAAAGGATACAAAATAATTGTTGGTGTTAAAAGCATATTGAATGTAATTAAGAATTTTTATAAGGATATCTTGTAATATTATAGTCATTAAATTTAGATTAAAATTTAACTTATCAAAATTTAATCATCCATTTTGATAAAAAAATTAAAATCCAAATATCCTAAAATTAAATCAAATATATTAGAGAAAATATCATACATGTCTTTCTTAACCTTAAAATAGCGTATTTGCTCACCTTAACTTACAAATATTATATTTACTCTTTAAAATATTTCAAAATATCATGTTTAATAAAATTCTTAGTTTTATCATTCTAGAATATTATATAATCATTTTAAAATATAACCAATAAACGTTTAACTCCCTAATTGTGACAATAATGATCGATGAGTTGTACGAAAAATACAATTACGTCCATTCGTACTACGATAACACGCTTATGCTGTCATATATGCACTCCTTTTTGCATCGATGTTTTCACCGCTGGCATGAGGGGTTGACGTCATTTGTTGTCATTTTTATTCTAAGTTCATTCGCATTCTTTCATAATATATTATCTTTATTAATGTTTAATTTTTATTGTCTAGACAAATTAAACTTATTACTTACCAATATTAAGCTGTGACAGACGGTATCAACACTCAAACTAACAATGAAAGTGTCGACTAGAGGGGGACATATGTGATGGTAAAAACGTTGTATCATGGTATCAAAAGACCTGATTGTATTTATTGTATAAGTTATTAATCATTATTGTTACAGATCTAGGAAATAAAGTCAAATATTTAATATTTATGATTTAAACAAATTTAAAATGATTATAAATTATTTTTAAAAAATAATAAAACTAAGCATATGGTTAAATATGTTATTTAAAATGTTATAAAAGATATATATATATAAGAATTATAAATTATGATGAACAAATACAATATTTTAAGGTTTAAGAATGACATGTATGATTTTTTTATTAATGTTGACTCAAATAAAAATAAAAATTGAATCCACTTTTAAAAATAGAAGTCAAATTTAGATTTAGATTTTTACCCAAATGCAAGGTATTGATTTGATAATTAAAGCTTTTATCTTAATTAATTATTATGTTACTAGTTTAAATGACTGTTCATATATTGTTCATTTAGAAATATAATATATATTGAATATTAACAAAAACCTTTTAAGTAATTATAAAACACAAAATAATAAGAATTTTAAAAAAGACAGTAGATGCCCAGACCTACAATGAAACATAGATGCGAGATTAAGGGCAGACGTGATAACAGATTTGTGGTATAATCTTACGAAAAGACATGATTTTATTTGTTATACAATCCATCGATCATCATATTCGTGGAAAATTTTTAAAATGATTATAAAAAATTTTAAAATGATAAAATTAATAATTGGTTAAATATGATATATTAACATTTTATACAGGTAAATATGATATTGGTATATAAAAGTGATCCAATAATATTTTAAAGTTTAAGAAGGACATATATTAAATTTCCGTAATAAATTTTATTCATATTTGACTAAGAAAAGTCAAAGTTGGAATCCATAATTTAATTAGATGGATGGTTAAATTTAAGTAATTAAATATTTTATAATGAAGGGATATGATCGTTTAATAAATTTGATTTTATGCAAGTCTTTTATTTATATTTAAAGACTAGATTAGATGTTCGTATGATACACGAATTGATTTTATTACGTGAGAATCCATGAGAATCTCAAAAATTGATGTCAGTCCGTGCAGTGGAACTGTTAATACGAGAGGAATGACATATGTGACGGCATAAATCATTAAATAGGGTATCATAATATGAATAGAAATGATTGTGTTGCTTATATACATTATCCATCATTATTTTTATAATTAGGATAATAAGGTCAACTTTTTATTTGTGTATGATATTGTTGAAATATTTTAAATGATCAATTTTTGATTAAATGTGATACTGATGAAGTATTATAAAAGTAAATTGAAATGTGTATGATATTATAAGTTTTAGAAGAGAGTAAAAGTTTAAATGCGAACTGTTTTTCGTACGAGAATCAATTTGAGCCGTCTAATTCCCCCTTCTTTAATGTCATCACCCACTCATGAATTGATCACATGTACCCTGTCACAATTGATCCTCCACGCTCTACATCCATGAATTCTACTTATCAAATCAATGGCTAAAATTGGTTATCGCAGTTCTCGTACGAAAAATAGTTCTTGTTTGGCCATCCCTTATATAAGTATTTTTTTATTTAAATTAATCCAAAATTGAATCATAAAAAAAATTTAAAATCGGATTCAGTATTTACATACATGGATGATCGAATTACCCTTAATCACGGAAAATTAAAATAATTATCCCCCAAATTCATCGAGGGTTTGTTCTTCCGGCTAACCGAACAACGGCCATTCAAAATTCTCTAAATCTTCATAACAGATTTGGAGCTATGATGTCATTTGGGTTATCATCTTCGTCGTCTCTGTTCTCCAAGTCCTTCAATGGCAACTCTAAACCTGCTACTTCCCGCTTTAGAGCTTCTGCAGATGTTCCAGATTTTCTCTCTATTGATTGGTACCCTCTATCTCTACTTTCAATCATGAGATGAAGCTTCTATCTTCTCAATTTGAAATTACGATTCTCAATTTTTGTGACCTTATTCATAAGCTATACAGTCAGAAAATTTAAGTTACTGAAAAATTGGGCAAAATTGTGTTAATTTAATTATACTCTGTTAACTATGATCGAATGGATACGAAATTTATGAATTTGTTACATTTCATCTTATAAAAGAAGTTGAGATCATTGCACTTTGAAGTGATTAGGTGTTCTCTTGTTTAACCTATGATTGGAAGGGGATTATGAGAGTATTCGTGATTGATGAACTATGTGATTTATTTCTGTGGAACAACTGAACAACTTTGATCGAGTTTAGTCTCAACAAAAAAGGCAACAATGATTCTTAAAGAAGCGGATTCACCTTTTTTAACCATGTGAGGAGTGGTGCATAAACACAGCATCTGTATACCTTTTTCAATGTCAAATAAAAATACTTCATCTGCATAATCAGAGCATTTTTTTTAACTTTTTTACAGATTGTACGATCAAAACGAATCATTTGAGCTCCGACAGGGTATCCTGAGTATATATAAACATTACATAAAGATTTATTTTTTTAATGCAATTACTAAATGGTACATTCTACAGGAAAGGAAAATTGTCCCTAGGGTTGCAAATGAGTTAAACTAAGTTTGATGTCAACAGGGCTCAAGCTTGGCTCGACTATTTTAGGCTTAGCTTGAGCTCAGCTCAATAGCTCGACAAGCCTTCCTTTATGCAGGTTTGGGCTCGACTCAAGGAGGATTCAAGATTGGTTCAAGTTTGCTCAAGCTAATATATTTATATAAAGATTACTTTTGATAACCAAACTCATTTCATATATACATAAATGTTATATTCAACAACAATACTCAATTCAATTATTTAAGTATAAACTCAACCTTAAGTAAAAAGAGAAGATATTTAAGTATTGCGTAAAGCCTGAAAAACTTGATAAGAACTCGAGCCAAGCCCTTATAAGCTCGAGGTTGGCATGTTATATAACTCAAGCTTGTTTTAATGCTTGAGCTTGAACTCAAACTCGAACTCAATAAAAGCTCGTCTCCTTTGCTGCCTTCTTTGTCCTTGAATTGTGCGCCTCTCTTATTACTTTTTTGTATTCCCCTGTTCTTTGGAGTTTAAGTCGAAGCCTTCTTTTGGGATGGTGGAAGTACTTGTTCACTTTTCTTGTCAAGACGTTGTGGTGAATGTGAATTTGAAGACATCTACAGTGGTCAACCTTACAGACCAAGATAACTATGTTGCACTAGAACTTGAAGTTTGAACTAGGGGGTTTAATATTACCTGGTCTGAAATTGAAATAATTTTAATTTTGTAACTGGACTGACATTTCTCGACCACTTAAATTATTAGTATATTCAATTGCGTATATCCAATTATCCGCATCTAATCCAGTCAGTCTTACTTAACTTTTGAAAGACATTCGACTTATCAAGTAGATAATAACAGAAGTAGTACGCAGGTGCTCAATTAAAACATAAGAGAATTTTTAGTACCCAACATCTTGCATTGTGGTCACAAATCTTACATGTGTTCATTGCTGATGATTTAATCTTGCAGGCTGGAATCTCGAAGGAAGAGACCTTTTGGCCCAAGATTAAGTGTAATAGTCCAGTTAACAGACTTGATTGTTTTTTACTGAATGTTTTCATTTATTTAAATTTCTGGTTATAGTTTAATGCAGAAGAATGTGTCCAGTATCAACTTGATGCATTGATGTTCAATGACCAACCACGTCCAGATTATGGGGTCGAAGTCATGTACAGGGTAATTCTTAAGTTTCAGATCTAGTCATTGCTTTTCTATTCGTGGGTTGTAATTTTGATCTTAATTATGAAGTGCAGTTTGCTGGATTTGATCCCTTTGAAAGGTCTTTATATTTCGGGCCTTCTTTCGATTTAGGACAGGTCAGTAACTAATACTTCTAGAGGTGACAAACTGAGCGGTTCAAGCGGGTTGGGTAACAACTTAAAAGGGTATTTTTTTTTTGTATATCTCGGGCTAGCCTGACTTGAAACACTTTTTGTCCAAACAAGTTTCTACTGATTCTACTGATGAGTTTGTCAAGTATACTTACAAAATATAAAATTATTTCAATAACAATCTAAATTTTATATTAAATTATAATACACTTTGGTTGACTTTCGACTCACTTGACCCATTTATGTTCAAGCTATTTTTTTTCAGTTTATCAATTTGACCTGTTGAAGATAAATATAACGCGAATTGACGTATTCATAAGAAAATGGATCGCATTTGCCACATCTAACTAATATTCACCTTATTTGGATGCATTAACACTGTTTGAGCCAGTATGCTAATGCTGTATCACCTGTTAAATCCTTTGTTATGCATGCAGTTTGAGCGGTTTAGACGACTATTCCACCATTCAGCATATCGAGTTTTACTAAATCACAAGGAGAGAAAGATATTAAGCACTTTAAATGTGGAGGAGGTTCAAATGATCTCTATTTTCCACATAAACCATATGTTATTAGCATAAGTTTTCGCTCTATTTTAAACATGTTTTTGTTGACTATGATTTAGAATCGTTACAAGCAGAGGGTTTGGATACGAGGAGCTCGGCCAGAGGAAGAAGAAACATTTCAGTTTACCATGGTTCAGGTACCTACCTTTCCTTCTAGTGAAGTAACATTACCTTTTTGCCCTTGCACAACTATATAAAGATCCTATATCAATGCATATAAAGTGCAAATGTTCATGGAATTATATGTTGAGCTCTTTAGAACGTTTTGGGTAAAAATGATTTTGTTGCTGGTTTTGGCAGAGAATTGGTGGATTTTGGGATGGTTATTGGCTTACAGAATCTCTTCTTCATGACGGAGATAGTTTTTCCGGCGGGGTGGCATACTGAATAAACCGCTATGAGATACGGCGGAGGACCTTTGTGAATAATTGTTCTATTACCTTTATAAATTATAAATAATTAGTGTACATATAAGATGTTATATATACCAAATTTAACGCTAATTTATGATATTTGATAACGTAAGTTCATCTTGTCATATATACCACAATAGTATGTTTGTTAATATCTTGAAACCACTTTCTAGGACTTTGGTAATAAAACTAAGCTTTGAATCTTAACTTTAAACAGGGTTATCATTCTTACAGATGATAAAGTTCATCACTAATCAGTCTCAACAAACAAGATCAAGAACAAATGAACTGAAAAACAAAATAACTGGACATTAGCAATTAGCATCCACAAAATCTTATAACAAGAATCAGTGTCCAATTGGCACAATTTTACTCCAGCTCATGATCCAACTTGTGAGATCCATTTATTTCTTGGATTGAGGCTGGGCAATGTATTTAGTAACAACATAGCAGTCTGGTGGGGTGATGTTTGTGTAATAGTTTTGAATTGTTTCAGTAATTTCAAACCCGAATTTCTTGTAAAAGCTTATGGCATCTTCGTTGTTTGTCTGCACATGCAAGTAAATCTCAGTGATGTTCTGCTGCTTGCAGCTTAAATCAAGAACATGATTCAAAAGCTTTGTACCTGCAACAATAGCAAGAAATACATCTTCAGAGTTGTAAGAATATTTATGGATGATGCAAAATAGGTTCTCAATCTGAAATGTTTTATAGTTTCTATAATCTGAGGCACCTTTTAACTTCAAGGCCAAGCTAGACATTCAAATGTGATAACTTCCAGTGTTAAATATAATGAATATGAATCTGATTATTTAAAGGTTAAATATTAAATTTTGGATTATTACATAAGGATTAGGTCAACACAATTGATTCCGAGTCATTGTACATGTACACCCTTAAATCATTAGGAATTAGCCAATCAATCAAAGAGCTTCAAGCTAAAAAAAAGTCTCCTGTAACGTGTTTTGCTAATACGATTCTGATTATTACATATCACATAATCACTCTTAAAACACAATGCCAAACACCTCCCTAATGCAACTAACAGGTTTTTCAAGAATTTATACGAAATACTGAAAGATATAGAAATACTCACCAATACCTAGGCCACGGTATGGTGCCAAAACACCTAATGTCATTATGTATACTCGAACAGCCCCACCTTCCTTCTTCTCAAGCCGGCATGCAATTGAGCCAACACAAATGTCACTGTAATATGCTGAAAAGGTAGGGAGAAAAAACAGAAGAAACCTTTAACAATATTTAACCAACCAACTCCACTATTAATATAAAACCATATTGGTCATCACTTATTAGCGGAAGCAAGCTACAAACCCAAGAATGAAGCACTGTGTACAGGGTAGGGTAGCGTGTGCCCTATAAATCATAACCAAAACCAAAATATTCAAAACAGTACGAGTTTATATAGTATGAAAGTAAACCATATAATAGATCTCTTTTGAATTGATGTTTTTTTAAAGGAGTTTTTCCTGGTTAGGGATCCTCCTGGGGTGCCGAGCCTTTGGCTCAGATGTCTGGGTCTAAACTGGTTTTACGCATGACCGTTTCCTAAGCATCCCTTGACCATCCTTAATTGAAACACAGTGAGACTCAAACCCTTGACCTCCCCTGGGTGGGGGTGAGAGGGGGGGGGGGGGGGTGGGTGGGTTGGACAAGTGCTTTACCCACTTCACCATCTAGAGATGGTTTAAAACCTCTTAATATTTTGTGAAATTTCAGTTCTGCCTAGTTCATCATGCCCATAAACGGAAAAAAAGATGGTATTCACCACCAATGAATGATATAGACCAGAAACTAAACATATGCCATTTTCAGCGAGACATACCAGTATACCATCAAAAATCATCACACCATCTGTCATGGCATGCATTTGCCTCGGCAACTATGATTAGTATACTGGATTGCTTAATGACTTAAACCAGTGTTTTAACATTTTCCTGCTAATCAATCAATTTCCAATGAGAGCTTCTTGTCCTGGGATACTCTTTACTCTTTAGTAAATATAAGATATCCTTATGTTTCACAAGCTAAAACCCTCTAAAATCTAGTTACACTACATTCAAATCATGAAATCAACTACAATCATGATGGAGTAAAACCAAGCGCAACGCTTATAAAAGTGGGAATGTGACAACAAATTATATAACATCCTCCAGCAGCTCATAAACAGAAATCCAAACCCATCCCCAACACCAGCAAAAACCATGATAAATCATGAAATATACATCTTAAAAGTCAAATACACATCTTTTTCAGGAACGGTGGATGAGCAAAAATGATCTAATACCTACCATTAAAGAATCTGCAACCCTTAATTGGAGAGTGCCAAAATACATGTTAGACACATGTATAAAATTGCCAAAACCTAAACATTTTATGATGTCATGGTAATATATTACCTACATCACCCCAAATGAGCAAAATCTTATAAAAAATGATAAAAAAAAAGGAAAATGTTCCACAGATGATGAGAGGATCCTACAGAGAGCAGGTATTGCACTTGTATGCCAACCCAGGTAGGGAATGTCAATTTATACAACCTAAATATAGTAATTTGGTATTTTATAACCACAATAAACATCATCCCAAGCAATATAGGTAAGTTGATATCAATTTAAATATACAAAACACCATAAAATTCTTCATTTTAACGACTAGGTCTAACATCAAACTTCAAATGTAAGCTCTTTGTTTAGAAACTCAGATGCCATTAACGCGTGGTATCATAACACAACAACCAATTTCATTCAAAACATCACCAAATAATCAAATTACTTAATGTTGTAAACCTCAAAACCCATCATTATGGCGTATAAGAACACGAAACCGACGATTTTTTGCAGACAATTACATAAAAACCAAAGACTGAGCCAGAAAAGTGTTGGATTTATAAGAAACACCTAGAAGGAGAACGATACCTAGTTTGGTGAATTCGCCGGAAGCAAGAGCATCGGCGTAATACTTATCGTTGTAGCGAACAGGAAATAGAACGGAATTGAGTTTTTTCAATTGCATTAGGTTTTTGTCTCGCACTCCGTCTAATGAGATTGAAACTGCACGACCTGCTCCCATGATTGATCGTTATCGAGAAGACGACGACGACGATTCGATTACGGTGCGTAAAAGGGGGTTTCTTGCCAAACGCTGCTTCGTTTTATAAGCTTCGACTGCTCCTCAATTTGCGTTTCGTCTTTTTTATTTGCTTTTACCCTCCTTCAACTTCTTATTTGTGACATATTAAGTCCTTGTATTAGCTAGTGCTAAATAACTTTTCTTATACCATTTCCTACATCTCAATATGTACGTTATTCTTGAATGAACTTCTAGACTTGCAACTTTGTAAAATCAAACAATATTTAATAAAAAGAAGTTGAACATTTTCAATATAAATTAATTTTATAATTAGTAAAGTTGTGATAATTCTGATTCGATTCATTCTGGTTAAGATACGAAATCTCGAATGATTTGATAATCTCAGTTTGACACATTCTCATACGAAATCCCCTTTCCTTTCCTTTATTTTTCTTCTAACTTAAGAACACAACCATATCATTTATTTTTTTCCCTTTCTTTCCCATCACTTTCTTCCCCTCCTCTTTCTTTCTTTAAAAAAACTCGAGAACGGAGTGTAAGAGATAATCCTTGAATGCTAATGAATAAGATGCTAAGATAATCGTACTCTACTTGCATTCACACACTATAAAATCGTCTTTTTCGAGCTTATACTAGCACAGAACCTTATTGACTTCCTTATATAAGATGCAAATCTCCTTCCTAACCCTATGGCTTTTTCTTGGTTGCTTAGCTTTTGCATCAGTAATCTCAAATGTCTCACAATCAAGCAACATGTTAAGCTTGTTGGATAACCCAAACATGTTATTGGCTTATTACACTATTTTGGAAGATGGAATAAAGGACAATAATGTCAAACTTCAAACTTTGGGGGGGCGGGGTGTAATTGCTAAATATTTAACAAAACCGATTTCAACCTGAGTGGTGGTTCTATGTTATCGACGTCATCCTCTCTCCCTCTCGGATTTCTCCACAAACGAACAAGAGCAGATCGATGTCAGGCGCCATTGTTATTGGAGCTTCAGGGTCATGGGCAAGAGCAATGTTAAAGATCTCCCCCTACACCTTCTCCGCCATTGGTATCGCCGTGGCTATCGGCGTCTCCGTCCTTGGCGCTGCCTGGTAAACCTTTAACTCTACTAATTCACGTCCGTGTAGGCAGATAATTATACTGATTTTTGGGGTACCAGGGGAATTTACATAACAGGAAGTAGTTTGATCGGTGCGGCAATCAAAGCTCCTCGTATTACATCGAAGAATCTTATAAGGTACGTATAATTTAAAGCCCTAAGCTTTTCATCTTTACCGTGAATTTGAATTTTGTCAATCTCTGTTTCCCTGATTTGGACTGTAAGGAGTTGATATAACGATTGTTGGAGTTGGTTGAATACTTCACACTTGATGTTCTTATTTCGGGGATCCCCGGGAATGTAACAAGAAATAGCACCCCTCCTTAACTAAGCAGTTTTGGACTTCCTGATGGAGTATAAATTCTCAAACTTCTAGTGTAACTAGATTACACTGGTTATCGATTACCTTAATCCCCAATGTTGTGGATGAACCTATGATGCTTGAAGAAAATGAGATCACCATTTCCCCCTAAAATGATAGCACAGTTACTGGTCTTAAAAGGTGCTGTGCAGTGTGTACAAGCTCCAGCAATTCATCAACTTCCTCCTTTGTTAGATTTGGTTCCAAATGACAGAGATATTACCATTGTTTGCGGTAGGGGTCCGATAGGTATTAAAGTGCTTAGTAAGTGTTTAGGAACAGAGGGCTAGAAGTAACTAGATCAGATGGCCGGATCAATATAAGATGGGCTGGGCAAATACCAATGGGTTATGACTGTCCTTTGATATTCCTAGCGGCTCTAGCATGGTGTATGTGAAATTGTGAACACCACTTGCCAGTATCTTCCTATGCCATAGCATGATCCATGAGCTTGCCTATTACCTCACCACAGAAAGTCAGAAAGTAACTTTATCACCGTGCATATGGTTTAATGGTTTATAATGTACTCTATGCAGTTAAATCTCAGCTTTAATGATCTTTTTCCAAAATGATGAACTAGCCTACACCTTTGCTTCTGAATGTATTATATTTTTAAGCTCTACAATTTCTTCGCACATCATTTGTGATTGTTGGTCATATTGACTGTAGACTTACAAATGCACTGGCTAGAAAAGTACTTTTGTACTAAAGGCCCAACAGTAGAGGAAGAGGTTGCTTAGATTGAGGGAGAGAGAAGAAGAAGAAGAAGAGAGCCGGGGGGGGGGGGGGGGGGGGGGGAGTGCATCGAAACCCCAGGGGTGTATTCCTTGCATTTGCTCTTTCATAATGTTATCAATTTTTCCAGTCTCGTTGTCAACAGTTACAACTAGCTTGGGGTATATATCTGATGTTGGTTTTTTTTAAATCTCTTAACTTTTACAATTTCCTTTCCTGTGAGTGGTTGTACATTTTTATTAGTTTTAGTAGTAATATTTGAATAAATCTTTGTTGTAGATATTTTTTATTGTTATTATGCATAGGTAATTAGGTAACAAAACTATGTACCTTTGTCTGTCCTACGCTTTTTTATTTGTATTTCTTTGGGGAAAAACAGCCAACACTATGGAGTTTGGATTGTTTTTATCTCAAACAAATTCTATTAATTCATCCATGCAAATGTTACTACTTACTATGACAGTTTTTTGTTCAGAACTTGTAATCAAGGACTCAGAAGATGTTACCCTTGACCCATAGACCATAAAACTAAAACATGAGTTTCTTACCATGTGTAGTGAGAATGCTCTGATGTGTCAAACCATTCCAATCTGTGTAGTGACTTAGTGAACAGTAATGCCTGCGTTGTAAAGGTTTGTATGCTCACAACATTTTTTTAAAAACATTAAAAGGTGAACAGATAGTTATATAAACACTATTCCATCGTATAGAACAAATCTCTGTTCGTATTGTAGACAATTTATCATTGTTGTCACTTTGATTGGTGACATTATCAGTTTATAACTGATTCCATGATTATTTCAGTACTAAAATTGAAGTACAGATAACTTCATTTGGTTGCAATGTTGCATAATATTTTATATTTATTCGATTGTAAAAAAATGGTGAAAATTTTATTTCGAAGTAAATGATATTGTCTGCAGTCTGCATCCCTGAACAGATGCTACAAATGGTTTTGTGCTAGAGTTACCGACTTCTTATACAATAGTTACAAACTTTATTCTTCAAAATACTTGCTTCATTTGCATTTTACTTATTTTTATTCTCATCTCTTTTTATTTCCTTAACCATCAATATTATTTAAATTTACTTGATGTGTGTTTCATGTGGTTGTTTCTGATGATACTTGAACATGCATATGATCACAGTGTCATATTTTGTGAAGCCGTTGCTATATATGGTGTTATCGTGGCCATAATTTTACAAACAAAGTTGGAAAGCGTTCCATCTTCACAAATATACGCACCCGAGTCTCTTAGAGCAGGATATGCAATATTCGCCTCTGGAATCATCGTTGGTTTTGCAAATCTTGTATGCGGGTAAGTCCCATTTATCCTCCCTCATCTAAAGAAATCTTTAACAACTCTGTAACTTGTGTTCTTTATTCAACTTTGTCTTCTACAGATTGTGCGTTGGAATTATTGGGAGTAGCTGCGCCTTATTTGATGCCCAAAACTCCTCACTCTTTGTGAAAATTCTTGTAATTGAAATCTTCGGTAGTGCACTGGGGTTGTTTGGTGTGATCGTGGGAATAATAATGTCGGCTCAAGCCACCTGGCCTTCGAAAGTCTAGTTTTGGCTTCTTTAAGCAGTCGAACAACCGGAAATCCTAGTGTGTGCATATATCTAGAGAAATATTTAGAAATGGGCGAAGGAATAAAGATTGCATCTATCCATTTATCTTGATTTTTGATGTATGTTAGCCAATAAAGGTCGGTTCACACGTATCACTTTCCTGTAGTGTAGAGGACATCTTGATAGGACTGTACTTTTTGCAGTTTCATTTGAAAACGATGAATTATGTATCCATGAATACAAGCGAATCTGAGTTTATGAGTTCCTTAGCCTTTTTGTGCACATTCTTGAAGCATTTAAACCACTTCTATGTCTACATAGCAAATGAAACATTCCTAAGTAATTCGACTCTACACAAATCGTTATACAAATCTCAACAACACAATCATTTTTTGACCATTTGCTATATAATTTTTAACATAGTTACTTTTGTTTTCATTATTCGTTCTCAAATATTTAGGAAAAAAATGTTTGTAACTTTAAATTTTAGATGACAATTAATTTCGTATAAATTACAAAAAAGTGAATAACTAACTGTTATTATTTTCTTTTCGAGCGCAAGTTGAAAAGAAACTATGATAACACATTTACTTGATATGAGAAAATTGTACGTTTTTTTGTGATACCGTTGACTTTTAAAATTTAATGGAAGGTTATTTTTTTACTTGAAAATGTTTTATTATTAAAAATAAACTAACTTCCTTTGTTATCTCTGTTAAAATAGGGGCGTTTAGACCATTTTTCAATTTTTAATTAATTTTAAATAATATTTAATCTTTTTTATATTTTTGCCTTTCAAAAAAAATATTTAATCTTTTTTATAGCAAATAATCTCTCTTTCTCTCTCTCTCTCTCACACACACACACTCATATCTCCGCCACTCTCACACTATCCTTTCTTTCTCACTCTCTCTTCACATGAAGATGGCAACCCCAATCCTAAAAAATCGCGTCAGACTCCTTCACTGCACTCCTCAACAACTACTTCAGCATTCTGCCCCTTCACCAACCACCACCACCAGTGTCACTAAACTACTCCGCAACCATCGTCGAACACCCCCTCTTATGTTGATGACTATCAACCACCATCTACCACCACCAAATTGAAACTACATACAAACCATATATATGTACCTACACATACAAACCCTAGATTCCCCACACACCATAACCCACCCCGCACCATCATCAATCGCCTAGCTTTTGGTCCGAAAACTCTAACGGACCAGAAAACCAATCCTCATGGAGTTCGTCCTAAAAACCCTAATCACTGTAGAGGTCTAGAGAGAGATTGTGTGCAAGGGGGAGGCGATGGTTGTTCACGACGGGGCATGTCGAAGGTGACGATGGTGGTCAAAAGTGGTGGAAACACATGTGTAGTGTGTTTGAGTGTTTACAAAGATGGCATTGATGACCGTGTTGATATTAGTGGTGGTGGCTCATATAAGAGCATGAGGAGTACTAGAAGCATGGGCTCGGTATTGCCTATGTGGCTATCGGTACCGAGGGGAACACCACCCCCCTCTCTTTGGTACCGAATTGAAGCATGCTTCTTCGGTGAGAGAATGCCGAGGGTGAGTGTGAGAGAGAGAGAGGTGGGAGAAAGAGAGAAAAGAGGATAGAGGAGAGATAAAAGAGGAGAGGGGGTATTTTTTTAATTAAAAAATCTTTGAAGCATTGAAGCATGGGTAGTACGGGGGGTTAAGCATGGTTGAAGCATAGGTGATGTGGCGCAGACGTGGCGCGAAGCATGGGATGCTTCTCGGCGTGTACTCCCCATGCTCTAAGGAGGTAGCGGTAACGATGAGAGAGATATAGAAAAGACAGAGAGATATTGAAAGAGAGAGAGGAGGAGAGAGAGATGCTAGGAAGAAAGGAAGAGAGTAGAATTGAAAGGTTTAATTATTTATTTGTTATATATGTAACATCCTGAAATTGGGTCTAGTTGTGTAGGCTTGTACCTTGTGTTTGATCAGTTGTACTTTGACTTTAGTCACAATGTTCTAGTTGTTAATTGGTGTTAAGTGTGGGTAAAATGTGGTCGCGTGAATTAGTGTCGTAAATGAGTAGAAATGATAAAGTGTTAAACGGTTTCGAGTAATGATTCCGTAGATATCCCCGTTAGTTAAAACGGGTTAGTGTGTGTTAAGTTTTAAGTTAAAAAGGGGAACAAAATACCCGAGGTTTAATTAATAAACCTCAAAGTCGGCTAACTCTTTCCCTTATCCCTGTAACACACATTCTAACACACACAAACTTACGTACACATACATACTCTCAATCTATTGAGATTTTGAAGAAGAAATCAAGAATCAAATCTGTTGCTCTCGATTCCAGTAACCAAGTGTTGTTGTGATTTCTGTTTATCTTCATCGTGGTAAGTGTTTATATCACAAAAACCTAGTTTTGGTGTTTTGGAAGAATTACACCATTTTGATGGTGTAAATGGTGTTCAAGTGTTAGTTTTGATGATTAAAAGTGTTTATAAGACTCAAGGGATGTCAAATGAGGTGTCTAAACAATTGAATCTGAGTTTTGGTCTAAATAAGTGTCAAAAACACGATAAACAGTAACTGTGTTCGAACAGAGTCGAGGTCCTGCTGTATCGACTCTGCTTGCGGGCGTAAGAAGAGGTACTTGCGGCCGTAAGCGTGTAGAGAGTTCATTGCGGCTGTAAGAAGTAAGCATTGTGGCCGTAAGCCAAGGGCCTTGCGGCTGTAAGGGTTGTGTTTTGTTGATTACCGTCTACGGACGATGGAAAATGGATTTTTGGGTGTAAGCACGTAGCTTGCGGCCAAAAGCACCCTAAGAGTTAAGCTTGTGGGCGTAAGGGGTTGCCCTTGCGGCCAAAAGCTGTGGTTTGGTAAAAAGTACCCTTACGCCCAAGGGGTATACCTTGCGGCCGTAAGGAGGGGTTCAAAGGGATGCCTTGTTTTGACAGATTGTATAGCTTGTGCTGACCTGTAAGTGTTAAGTGTAGTGATAATTAAGTCTAAACCTATTGTGTTAGGTGTTGTTGAAAGACCGGAAGACACGAGTGTCGTATCTGCCTAGTGAGGACTCCAGGTGAGTACCGGTTTCCCCATGAGACTCAGTAAGTAGGGCTAACTGTTGTGTGTGATACATGTGCGCGCTCGAGGTGTGTTATGAGTTGACATGTTAGGCTATGACGTGTTCGATGATTAAGTACTAGACAAGTGTAGTGATTACGAGCCATGTGATAATTGTATGCTACGGTTAAGTAGTACTTGTGTATTCTGCTCATCCAGTACGAGTAGAAGATTATTATGATAATATGCATGTATGTAATTGGATCCTGATTGGATCGACTATGTATTGTTATCGTATTGCGCATGCAATTGGATCCTGATTGGATCGGTTATGTGTTATTGTATTATGTCCGGACAATTGGGGGACTGTTATTAGTCCCTGGTATGGTTGAGGTCAACCGAGGCTGGATCCCTGGGGCCCACTGGGCTAGGAAGTGGGTTTTAACGGAATCCGAGTGTATACGCTTGGGTGATAGGCTCTACAGGCCACCGTTCCTTAACATGATGCGGTTCTCGGTGTAATCCGGAACTAGTTGTAATGGGGTTCTCAGTGTAAGCTGAAACTGGTTGGGAAATGGGGTTCCCGGTGCAAACCTGAACTGGTTGAGTTGATCTGACTCCGTAACGTGCTGGATGGACTGCTCTTCGATCCCCCACCAGTGCGGATGGTTGTTGTTGATATCCCCGGTTAGGGTCATTGAGCAGGACTGATTACCCTGCGAGATATGACTCTTACTGACACGTTGGCGCAACACGAAGTGATAGGATAACATTGTGTGTTGTTCCTGTTTTATGTTAGCATGCTTATTGATGCTTATGTGTAAATTGGTGCTCACTAGCTAGTTGTAGCTAACGATGCAAGATTTTCTTTTTTCGCATGTTAATGATTGAAGGCCTGGTGAGCTGGGGTTACTCGTGGGTAATTGTAGTAGATGCCTTTTGTGGAACACTAATTGTTGTTTATATGCATGTGATCCGATGGTCGGTTGTTAGTTGTGGTAACACTTGTTGTATGAAATATTGACTAGTCAGATAACGATCTGATATTTTGTAAATGATGATTAATTCCGCTGCAAGCTTTTGATAAATAAGTGTAAAAAGTTTAAATTGACTCTGATTTTAAGTTCGTGAAAAACCGGTGTTACAATATATGTTATAATAATTAATTAATTAAAATTTGTAACTTAATAAGGGTAAAAGTATCATTTTATCTTGTCTTATGATAATCGGAATGTCTTAGAAAAGACCAAACTCATAACAAAATGACTTATAAAGAACACACCGTGTGACTTTTGTAGTTAAAAGACTAAACTCGTAATTTTAGGATAGTTAAAGTACCATCTGTGCAATTAACTCCAAGAATTATGATATTTGTACCTTTATAAACTCATTCTCATTATTTTTAGTCACGTGTTCAATTGCATAATTAAGCTAACTATACATTTTTCGTTATGTATGATAAAATATTGTAATTATTAATTTTTATATTGTCATCCTATGTTATTCCTTTCACATATTAGTTCTTATATTAATTTGATATAAATATAAATTGTTAAGCTCTCCCTAGGGGTGTTCATGGATGGTTAACCGAGTATACGGTTAACCGAAGACCGGTTAACCGAAATATCGGTTCTCAATTTTCGTGAACCTAAACCTTAACCGAAAAAGTCGGTTAACCGAAAATCGGTTAACCGGTTTTTCGGTTTGGTTTTCCCGGTTAACCAATTAACCATTTTTAACTACTAAATATATTTCTAAAACAAAAGGTTTCAAAAACTAATATTCAAATCTCAACTTGAACAAGGCTTAATAAGAAATTTATAATACATTACGACCTATGTTATTTATATATTAACTAATAATGACATAACGAAATATTTTGAACACACACTTGACTAAGATAAAGTGAAACCAAGTAAACTAATAGTAACGGATAAGATTTATATAAATAGTTGACTCGTAAACTTAAATTGTACATATATCTACCAATATCTATATTAAAAAATAAATATAGATATTGACTTTGAGTAAGAATTTGTTATGAGTAGATAATTATCGTATGTAAATATTGATTAGTTAGTTAGTATTGTAAAATATAAAAATAAAATTTGAATTTTTTAAGTTTTCGGTTTTTCGGTTAACCGTCCGTCTCTAATATCATGAACCGTAACCGAACCGAATAACCGATTTTTTTTTAGGTTCGGTTAACCAAACCGAAAAAATTAAAATATTCGGTTTGGTTAACCTAGATTTCGGTACGGCATGTCGGTTTTTAGGTTCGGTTTTTCGGTTTCGGATATTTTGAACACCCCTTGCTCTCCCTAAACAAGTTAACGGTAATAGTAATACAAATTATACAATTCAAGTGCGATAGCATACTGCAAGTTGATTGACTTCCAGGTTCCAATAACCGCCTGCGTTTTGCACCTATAAATAACGGAGACGGTCATATCATTTGGCGCCTATTTCATTTGCATTCAAATTCTTCGAGAACACCATTTCTATCCTAGGGTTGCTTGCGATTCCTTTACTGGTTATTTGCACCTTCCATTTGTAGAGCCTTGTAGTTAATGATTTGCAAAGTGCTGATCGCCAGAGTTGTTCATCATCCGGAAATCTAGACTTATCTTTGAGTTCCTGCAATTTGATTCCAGACATGAGCAAGCTAGGAGGATTATCAGGCATCAAGAGCCTGGATCAGTTTAAATCTTCGTTTGGATCGTCTACTTCGGGAGTTGTAAAAACCTTCCAGACCTCTTCACGGCAATCTTCCTATTTGAATTCATCAGGAAGTTTCTCCAATTTGAAGCTCGCTGCAGGTTTTCAATGGAGGCTCTGAGCTTATTAATTTTAACATTGTCGAAGATAAGTTATTTATCGTTTACGTGACTCTCTTTGCTTCTTTCAGAGAAATTGGCGAAAGAGCAGGCTTCTGCGAAAACAGATCTTGACCTTGCGGTATGATGAAAATCTCTCTCTCTCTCTCTCTCTCTCTCTCTCTCTCTCTCTCTCTCTCTCTATCTCTGTATATGTATAACCGTCTCTGCGCCTTTTACCACAAATTTGGATGTATCAGTCTGTTCTTCTGTGCCATGATTGTCGTAGGAGATCTATTAACAGTATTTCGTAAGCAATATCATCTACAATACATGGAACCTCGTAGAAGGATATGGAGGCACTTTTATCTGGTAGTTGTATGAAAGTTACTTTCTATTTGTAGTTATATACTACTCCCTCTGTCTCTTTAAATCTCCAATTAGACTGAAGGATCATTGATTATTTTAGTAATGTTCTGGCCTGTGGTAGAATACTGATCTGTAATGGTGTGGATATATCTGTATGTGTGTGTTTGTTTTTGCTGAGAAATGCTCAACAAAAAAGCATTTTTTATAAAACACAAGGACACAAGGTAGAAGAGTAGAAGACATAAGAATACAGGGAGTGTGCTTTAGACACAAGGATCAGTCAAAGAGTCCTCTGATTGTTTCAATCCAGATACCTTGTACATGGCTGCTAGGATAGCTTAAATCACATTCTTCTTGATCTCCAACAGTCCTAATTTCTTCATCTCTGAATGCATTTAAGATAGGAGAGCATAATTGGTTCATCTAGCCAAAATACTAGACAAGTATAGAAGGCCAAAGGACGGGACATAGATAAGTGTTTATGTATAAATGATTGCGGTGATTGGCATCTTGTTTCATGTAATTGACATGGTAAAAACTGAGTTTTTTTGTTTACTTTCGTCTTTCTTTGGGGGGGCGGGGAGAGGGAACTGTTGACACCTGAATAACTTTCTTTACGGGTTGAATACTACACATAAACTGTTTATGTATAAATGATTCCTTGAAAACCTTGGAGCACGTGCGTGCTTTATATTGTGCTTCTGCTGGTGTATTGTGTATGAAACCTACTTTGATCAAAAGTTGCAATGATTGCAGAATTCGAAGATTAAGAAATTAACGGACCATATTCGAGTGTTTGAAGAGAAGTTGCAGAATGCTTATAATGAAAATGCAAAGCTTAAAGTGAAGCATAGAGAAGATGAGAAACTTTGGAGAGGACTAGAGTCCAAGTTCTCATCCACAAAGACTATTTGTGATCAACTTACTGAAACCTTGCAAATTTTAGCTGATCAGGTTCAGGACGGTATGAGGTTTAGTTTTGATCCTTGATTCCTAAATTATGAGATAAATCATGGGCATATTTATCACGATTATGCTTCTACAGCTGAGAAAGACAAAGTATTCTTCACAAATAAGCTGTCTGAAACTTCAGTAGCTTTAGACAATCTGAATGGACAGATGAAGTCTCTCTCTCTGAGGCTGGAATCGTCAGAAGAAACGATTATGAATCGTAAGCTAGATCTTTCTGTTATAAGGTTCACTATAATATGAATCCACTCAGGGCTGCATCTTTCAGAAGTCGGTTTATATCTTTGAAAGTGTGGTATTCTACTTGCAGGTGACAAAGAGTTAAAGGGACTTCGCATTGACAAGGAAAATGTTGAGAAACAACTTAGAGATGAACATAGCAAAGTTCTCAGTCTTGTCAGTGAAAAAGGTATTATGAAATTTAACAAAATAGTTTATGTGTATTTCCCTATGATGGTGTGAGACCTAAGTAAATATCTCAAATTGTTTGCAATTAAATTATATTTTGCAGATAATTTAATGAAGAAATTTGAAGAGACTCTAGCATCTAATGAATCAACCATACTAAGTTTGAACTCTAAGTTGAGTGAGTTGAAATCTGAGCTAATATCAAAGGAAGAGAAACTAAACCACATGCAGGAATTATGTGAAAAAACGGAGAAAGAGAATACTGATCTGATAGTCAGTAACAAGAAGTTTGCCAAACATTTAGACGAAACCATGCAGGAGAACCAGAGCCTAGAAAATTTTGTGAAAATGCTGACTGTTAAACTGACAGATTTGGATAGACAGAGTCTAGCCTTATGTGAGAAGGTTGTTAAAGTTGAGGCTTTCTTTGATTCTTGCTTTGATCTAGTACAAGAGCAAAAGAAACTTGCAACAGAAAAGTCACAACAGCATTCTGATTGGCTTCATAGTCAACTTTTGAATACCACATCGGACAAAGACGTGTTGAAGTTGGTCAATCAAGAGTTGGAGAATAAGATCAGCAATCTCCAGAATGATTTAAAATTCACAATGGCCCAGCATGCAGAAGAATGTCACCTAGCGGAAGAGAAGGTTCATAGGTTAGAATCTGAAGCAGAAACTCTTCTTTCAAAGAAGGCTGAAATGAATAACCTGATTATCACATTGGAGGATAAACTTCGTTCTTTATCTGAAGCTTCTAGATTATCAGAGATACAAATGGTGTGCATACTTGTCTGATTATTAAAAAACTTGTAAGAATTATATAATGTTATATTAATCAGTATGTATTTCTAAACATGCAGCAAGACTTTCAGTTAAAGTATTCGGCGTCTGAAACTGAAAATAAAGAGAGTATAAGAAATCTTCAATCAGAGATAGACAGAAAGAAAGAGGAGATGGATACTCTGAAAGAGGAGATCGTGAAGCATGAACAGCATGCAGATTCACTGGAGAAACAACTTAATCAGCTTCATAACTTACTACAGGAGAAGGAACAGGTTGTTTTGGAATTTAAAGAAAGAGAGAAACAGCTGGAAGAACAAAAAGACGAGGTTTTTCTTTTCTTCTCAAGTCTAGGGTTGTTATCTTTTACTTTATTGTGATTTACTTGACATTCATGTGAAATAACATAATCTACAGGCTCAGAAATTGCTCACTGAAGCTGAAGGTAATGTGGCAGAAGCTAAGAAGCAATACGATCAGATGTTAAATAGTAAACAGTTAGAATTGTCAAAGCATCTGAAGGAAATCTCTCAGAAGAATGATCAAGTAAGGTCCAATATCATGTGTCTGTGTCAGCCTTTCAGATGATTAGGGAAACTGACACTAGATTATATTAGGCTATAAATGATATTCGGAGGAAGTATGAGATGGAGAAACAAGAATCCACTATTCTTGAGAAAGCGAAGGTAAGTGATTATTGTTGTATGTTAACTTGTTGGATCGTTAAATCTTATCTAAATGTTTTTATTCTCAGGCTGAAAAAGCAATTGCAGATATGGAAAAGAAATGTGAGCTAAAACTTTTGGAATACAAAGAGGAATCGAAGCAGCAACTGATGCAGAAAGAGGGAGAACACAGCGCTTTGGTATCTATGGGAAATAGGATGCAACTTTATGAAGAAAATATTGGTAGTTTATTGGGATAAAGCAGATTAATAGTAAAGAGACCTGTCTATAATCATTTTGCAGGTTAATAAAATTCGGCATGAAAATGATAAGAAGGAAGCTGATCTAAAATCTAATCATAATGAAGAGTTAAAGAAGATGCAACTCCAGGCTGAGAATGATCTTAGAGAGGTGCATCCTTATCCATGGCCGAAGACTTATTCATTATGAATGCAAATTTACATATTTAAATTGCTAACTTGACATTTTTATCTAGAAAACAAAGTTTCTCAAGAATCAACATGATTCTGAGTTAAGAGAATTAAGGTCTCAACATGAAGAGGAGTGCAGGCATCTTGAAGAGGAGCTGAATATTCAGAAAGACAGGGTATATATATTTCATATTTATGATCCAAGGGCTAGCTACAGTTATTTTTCTCTTCAAACAGATGGTATTCTATCGCAGGAAGAGAGGCAGAAGGCTTTGTTGCAGTTGCAATGGAAAGTGATGAGTGATCAGCCCCGAGACGATCAAGAAGTGACGTCAAGAAAGGCCTGTATCTCTTATAATTTACATAATTAATTAGACTACATGAATGATTTACATCATATCCTTATGAAACTAGTTCTCTTTCTCTTGTATGTAGGATTTGCCTTACATAAATGCAACACAACCACCAGTATCAAACATGCTGAAGAAAGCAGAGAAGGGTAAAACAGGAAATGTAATTAGCATTCCGAAGCATAGTAAAAAGGTGAAGTACTCACATCTATATCCACATCTGCATATACATAATACATCATATACATATACATATGTATAATCTTGCCTGCTTTAGTTGACAATGCTACCTACTAATCTACTATAGATCTCATTTTATGGAAAGTATGCAAAAGATAGAGTAAGAAATAATATAACTAATGACGGTCTAACCATCACTTGATGGCCTTCTGGGTAGAGCACTTGTCCCCTATAGGAGGTCAAGAGTTATAGTCCCATGGGGGTTTCAATCAGGGTTGGCCAGGGGGTGCTTCGGAAACAGCCACAGGTATATCAGTTAGGCCATGTATATCTGAGTCAAAGGCTCGGCTCCCTGTGGGTAACATAAACAGGGAACACCCTCCATTATTTATAACTGATGACAGTCTGCTTGGTGTTTGAGTAAGTAATGTTTCTTCTCTAGAAGTCGGATTGGTTTAGACTAAAAAGAGATGGATAAAATGCCTACATATTTAAAAATAGCAATCTTCAGTTGCAAGCTTAGTTCTTTCATTTTATGTTTACTAAACTGAAACTCAAGGGCTCAATTGAGATGCCACTTTCTGGATTGCTATCATGGAAATGACAGGTAACTCACCATGAATATGAAGTGGAAACATCCCATGGTGCAACAATCACAAAGCGCCGAAAGACAAAAAGTACAATCATGTTTCAGGTATTACAGTATTGCAGTCTGAAGCAAGTGCTGTCACATCTACTCTTATCGTGAATCTGTATTCACATTTTGTTTTTATCTTCTGGAAGGATCCAAAAAAGAACAAAAGGGGAACACCAAAAGCCAATACCCCTAGAGATGTTATCACGGTAACTACAAGTCATAGTCACCCCATTCTGTTTGTTGGAGTAGCTACTGTTTTGGGTATTTATATGAAGTTTTTAATGCAAATGTTTTGAACAGCGGATCAAGGGAGGTAGTCTACAGAACCCTCCTAACATAGGCGATCTATTCACAGAAGGATCATTGGACCCATATGCAGATGACCCTTATGCATTTGACTAGAGGTAGCATCTGGACAGCTCATTCTTTTACATGAAACCAATGTGTTGCTTAACATAACCTGAAAGTAGTCCCTTATACAGTAAGCAGACACTGTAAATCTTCCACTCAACCAGTATCTTGGCTGACCCATCGGACGTGAACTGTCTAATAAATGCTTTACTTGTACAACATATAGTGTCAGTGATTGTAAAACTTACTTCACTTTGATGTTAACTGATGTTCATGCCATATGGTTTGTTAAGGGGGTGTTTTTCATAGCTTATTTATTTGGCTTATTAGCTTATTTAAGCTAATAAGCCTTAAATAGTGTTTCCCATAGCTTATTAAGGATGAACTTATTAGCTTATTTATGGGTTTTAAATAAGTCAAGATTTTGAGGCTTATTAGAGCTTATTTATTCAAATTACATCATTTACCCTTTATTTTGTATGCGTCATCTTCTTCCTTGCTTCTTCTTCTCCGATTTTTACGGTTAATAAGCCATGGTAAACACTTGAGCTTATTAGACATGCCTTTTTTTGTCATTTTAAATAATAAATAAGTCTTCTTTAAATAAGCCATGGGAAACACTTTTATTTGTTTTAGCTTATTTAATTAAATAAGCTAATAAGCTAATAAGCTTAAATAAGCTATGGAAAACACCCCCTAAAGGCATATAATAATAATAATAATAATCATCATTTATCATCATTTATATATACAAAAGACTAATTAGGTAATATTTATTAGACGATCTAAACCATTGATTTAAATAAATATATTTAATCTTAACCATTCATTCACTTAAAATCAAAAAATCAATTTTAACTTTTTAGAGTCAAAATTAAGTCAATCGTAAAAACCCAATTTTGACTCAAAAATTTAAATTTTAAAGTTAGTAATAGTTAACTATCTAATAATAATAATATTAATAGTAATAATAATAATAAATTTGTCAAAATTTATTTTGCTTCCTAAATTCGTTTTCTTTAACAGCAACACGAAGAGAAAACTTATCAAAGAAAACTAGAAAGAATTTTCCTTCTAAAATTTTCTCTTCCCTAAAAAATCTAAGACAATATGTATAAACGAGGGTTTATTAGCCGTGTTTTTTCGAGATGAAATTATTATTTAAGATGATGAATAATCTTATATTATCCACCTTTAATTCTATTTACTAAAAGAGTCTCAATTAATAAATTTATAAAAAATCTATAAAAGGTAGAAAAATTTACGGTTATTTAACCTTTTTAATGAGATTCAGATAAAGTGTTTGATATTATTTCTTTTCATAATGTTATAAGAGCATATTTTTTGAAGTAATGGTAATAATAGCAAATTCAAAAATACATAAAAAAAGATTTTAGAATTTTAAAGAATGCATTCTTAAGTCTTAACGATCGAAATGAAATTCGTGATATTTTTGTTTTTATAAAATCATACTAGTTTATTAACCCGTGAGATCACGGGTATTACAGAAATAAGCCTAAAAAAATATAAAATTATATACGGAATATTTTTAATTACGAAACAAATCTATCTATATATCTATATAAAAGGCATGCAAATTTTCCAAAAATAATCATAAATTGAGTATTAATTAACCAATTATAACCTTCAATTTCAAAATTACCCTAAAAAATCTAAGACAATATGTATAAACGAGGGTTTATTAGCAGTGTTTTTTCGAGATGAAATTATTATTTAAGATGATGAATAATCTTATATTATCCACCTTTAATTCTATTTACTAAAAGAGTCTCAATTAATAAATTTATAAAAAATACTAATTCACAAGTTACGAATATACTAATTCTAAAAAAGTGTCATATTGTGATAAAATTTATATCAAAACGTAGATAAAAATAAGACGGTCGTAAATATATGATTATTTTTTCTCTAAACAAAATATATCACAAGTTATTATACATAATTTATAAACAACTTATAATTAATTACATTAATATACAATTTTTATAAAACCTCCTAACATTTTCTTTAAAGCCCTCTACATATTTTATTAAAGCCCCTCACAATTTTCATCTAACACCCTCCAATTGAATCAAAATTGAAATCGATTTTAGCCCATCTTTCTAAAATTGTTTTCTAAAATTGAAGGATTTTGAAATTGGAGGTTTTGATTGGTTAATAGGTTTGATGTTATAGTTATTTTTGAAAAATTTGCATGTCTTTTATATAGATATATATAGATAGGATCATATTTTTAGTAATAATAATAATATTAAAAAAAACATATAGTAAAATAAGAGAAATATAAGCTGCTGTGAATGGTCAACAATGGAACATATATAAGGTTGAAGCAACGTAAGTATCTACTAGACGATCATGGTGTGTAGTTATGTATGCAATTGGTCGTATACGCTGGTAATCGGAAGTGTGGTAAGTAAGTATGCTGGTCTATAATCGATGTTCCAAAGCAAAGGGTGTTCTGATAGGCGATTGAGCTTCTGTGTTAGTACTAAATATTTCGAAGATGGTTTACTGTTGTCTGAGTCTCATTGGTGTTGGTTTCGCTGAATGTGCTGCTGATCTAATAATGATTTGTTGGATCTGTTGTTATTTGCTACTACTGATCTGCTGTAACATGTGATTTTTCTTCATTTAATGCGATATTTTAGTAAGTTTCATAGAGGATTGTGGCAAATATAGTATCGTGAGGCTAGAGTTTAAAATTGGTGTGGGACTATTTTGTGTAATTGTAGGGACATTGTTTTGTTTTGAGAAGTAATATAAGCCTGCAGTTCAAAAAAAAAAAAAGATTTGAACCTACGAGGCTATGACTTGTTTCTTGCAAAATGACATCTTATCAACTAATCCATTTGGTTTTTGTTAAATCTTCATAGGTCCTTTTTTATATTATATAATTTGTGGGAAAATATAAATATACTACTATTCATTCTACTTGCTAATTGTTATATATTGTGATATAATATAACTCATTTTGTTTCTTATATTCCTTTTTCTAACAACAATACACATTTACACACCTACCTAAATTTCTTATTCCTCTCTGAAATAGTGTTATTGCTGTTAAGAGAGGTGATAATTTCACTTATAAAATTAATTTATTCATATAATATATAATATCTTTAAAGCTATATTACAAGTTAGTAAAACATGTATTTTTATAGATAAATCAATTCTATAAATGAAAGTATCATCATCACGAGCTTCTAATGCATTACTATAAAAAAAACGTAATATTATCACGGCTATCGTACACCTTTCTGATTTCCTCTCTAATCAGTTAAAACATATATTATTTCCTTAAAATGCTTCTAATGTAGATTCCTTCTGCTCATTTGCTTGGAGCCAAGAACATTCTTGGCATCACTCTACAACTTGACATACTAAGCCACTAAGGGTGTTATTCGGGTTTTGGGTAGTTCGGGTCGGGTTATTCGGTTAATTTTGTTTTAGAAATATACCCGTTAACCGAACCGAATAAGAATTCGGGTATTCGGTTTTCAGGTAATTCGGATATCGGGTTATTCGGGTATATTGAGTAAAACCCGAATTCAGGTATAAATCATGATATGAGCTTTGGTTTATGTGCATTAACAAAAAAAAAATCCTTGGCTTACAAATTAAGGGCTTCAAGTCGTTTTCTACCATTCAGAGCTGTAGTTTGAAGCCATCAAAAGTTTAATATGATCAATAAATCAAAGTCAAATATTCAAATGAGAAGCCCACATTATGATCTAAATATGAAGTTTAATATCATCATATACAACAAAATCAAGTAACTAATGTGTATTCTTTATTGTAATGTAAGAACGAAAAATTTTATGAGGAGCACTAAGCGCATGTGAAAAATTGTCATGTGAAAGTTTACGATTTTAAACATAACACTTAATTAAAACATCCAATTTCTTCAAAAAAATACAGGGAAAAAAACTCAAGCTTACGGTTTTAAGTTTAAAATCCAATTGATTTAAAGCTCCCATTGATGATTCACAAGGCACTACGTGGGTTGAATACGAATATGAATAGAACTAATAAAGATAATATGATTAGTATAAACTAAACACGCTAAAAAAAATTCGGGTTATTCGGTTATAACCGAATTAATATTAGTTTATCCGATAACCGATTCATATAAAATACGGGTAAACCGAAATACCCGAATAACTTATCCGAATAACCCGAATAACCCGAATTCAATTCGGGTCGGTCGGGTTAAACGAGTTTCGGTTATTTTCGACACCCCTATGACATACAATGATTATAATTTACTAAAAAAAGAAAAGTACATTTATAAAAAAACAATCATTAATAAAATAAGAGAACTATAAGTTATAACTAAGTACAATTATTCATAATCTTCCGATCATTACTTGTTTTTTAATTAGTGTTTTGGAGTTTATGTAAAAAACAATGAACATTACATGATCAATAATTTAAAACAATTTGACGTTTGAAACCACAAAAATTCCAACTTATAAAAATACGCAACATGCATAAAAAAAATAACGTAATAACAAAAGTAACATCGATTTTGGCTGCTTTGGCCGTTTTAAAGATAAAAAATTAAAGTATTATGGTAAGAAGGCCGTATGATGAGGGTATCGCATCATTTACATATAATCAAATTAGCTTCTAAATATACTGTCAATCGTCACACTCATCCTAGTTCTAAGTTAGTATCTACTTGGTGTTGTGATCCTATTGCTTGAGTTCATTCGGGCTGCGAGGAGTGACCCCCAGACACACCAACCGAACAATCACGACCAAGTAGATAGCTTTACACCTATGCAAGATAAATATAAAGTAATTTGGTGTTTCTTTTTTTTTTTTTTTTTTTTTTTTTTTAATATTTTGCTAGTCTTATTAAATTTTCGCTCTATCAGTTTCTTTAACATCCCTAGATATGTAAGTGACCACGTACACCATCTCAAGCGGCATGTTGAGTTTTAGTAGTTTGATGTTTATGTGACAGTATGCGTGTACGACCGCATCGAATATTCTATATAAAATTATCTATGATTATCATTATAATTCACATGTAACTACTAATTAAGAGCAATCGAAGTGGATTCATGATCATTAGGTGATCATAATTTACCACTACAAAAGGATGGTTTCTTGTAACTATCGATTATCATTTCCGCCGAAGATTTTAAAATTAGCTAAAAGTTGTAGGCAAAAGAAAGACACCCGTTGATATGATATGATATGATAATGCTATGCCACGACTCAAACAACTCATATACATTGTATAAAGTTATAAACCTAAATTGCAAGAAATTATGTTGATACGAAAAAAATATATATATTATTTGACCATGGAAGGTGAGATCTTCTTCGATGCGTGGAGATTTTATACACATGGTACAGATCGATGATCATAATCTTCATATTCCCTTATTCATTTTATGCTTTATGACTTCAAATCAATTAATCATGATTAAACAACAGTTGACCCTTGATTAATTTCATGATTAATCTAATATTTGAATAAGAACCGGATCCTAAAAAAAATATTAGGACGACACTGTTGATGGGTAGCTTCGTACTTGTGTGCCTTATTAACTAGTACGATTCTTATAAAATTAGCTAAAACAACGTTTTTATTCATACTTTATTATTAATATTATAGAAATATTGAATATAGTCCATACTTAATTCGAGAGACTAATCTTAGTCTTTGGATAAACCCCATCAATGGTCCATATTGAATTATAAATTTTTGGACAGAGTGACATTTTCGTAATTAACATTTGATTGTATACCGAATCACATATGATTGAATATTAAATTTCAGGACTATATTTTTTATATGGACTTTATTGAACATAACTCTAATATATTATAATGCCTAAGGATAAGAAAATTTGTAAATAAATGTGGAAAAATATGGCACGAATTTTTATTTATTAAAAGTTACATTTATTAGCGTGGACAAATTATCTAAATCTATACATTTAGAACGTTGACTTTTTAAATCAACTTGGCACGTTTATTTTTCGCACTTATGACTTTTTAAAATTCTTACACATTCTTCGCATAGCGTGAAAGAATAACATATTTGTTGTAATGGCTATCCATTGCATCCACCTATTCTCCACAACCACACACCTCAGTTTAATCAAACCCTATCTAATACAAACATGGTTCTAAAAGGTTCGTATTTTGACTCTGCTAAGGTTTGAGGCTTGACCAGCTACGCCAAGGTCTAAGGCTTTGGTATAACTGCGTAAGGCTTGGCGTACGCTAAGACCTAGCTTGACGCGCCTTTACCCGTTATAAGTCGTGTTTTTCAAGCGTGTTATATGTGCTAAACCATATAGGCCGTATTTATATGGTTATTTAGTTACAATGATAGTTGGATATACCGAAAACGAATAAAATGATTGATAAATTATGTTACAAATATATGATTATGTGTTTTTTTATTTTTGTTTGTATAATTATATATAAATAATTCTATAATTTATATATAAAATTATCGCCTTAAGTGACGCTTTATGACCTGACATGGCTTGGGTTTTGATCATGTCGTCATGCCACTTCTCACATTATTTGAAACCTTAAGTACAAGACAATCTTCCGCACGATAACAAACACCGAAAAATAATCCATGTAGCTAGCATATCACACCAAGCAAATCACCACAATGACAATTTGACATTAATAAGAAGATTGCCTCACTGTAACAAGTATTGAAGACCGATCGAGTTTCCATATCGATCTCTATAGTATAGTGTTTTCAATTAGCATATATATTTAGTTTTATATATTCGGTTAGCATATCATCACACCTTTCTGTTGTACTATGCTATTAAAAAGTCATATGTTAAAAAAGTTATTATGAGTATAGATATTTAGGTGAGAACAAGGTAACAAATTCTAACCATCAATAAAAAATTGTTATATTAGATCTCGCAATTACAATTTAACCCGAATTCTTGGTTGAGGTTATGAATAGAATAAGGCCTACAATCTAGACAATCAGATTAAATCAAATAAATAGTTAAGATTAAACATCTCATTCTTACTAAAATATTTATTCTCATTTAAATCTCCTTCTCTCATTATATTACACAAACTAAATCGATTGCATTCTGGAAATAAAAATATATTTGAATTTCTTTCTCTTTTTCTTTCAAATAGTACAGAAGAGTATAATGATGTTTTTCTCTTATTTATCCGTTCTCTGGCTTAGATACGATTTTTGAGGGACGGAGCTATGCATTGCTGAAAGGATTGAAAACAATATTTCAGTATGTGTGATTTTAATATAACTTAGATAAATTTTAGTCGCGCATGTGTGTGGAAGGGATTAAATAAGAACCGTTTTCCGTATGAGAATTGTGAGAACCAATCTTAACTATTGATTAAAATTAATAAATATCCAAGATTTTTTGGATAAATATTTCATTAATTACTCATTAATAGCTAATTAGTGACACATTAATGAGGGTTATTTCGGGAAAATCAAGCTTCCCATATTAATGACGATTCACTCGGACACAATTCACTGTTGGGTGATATATAAATTACCACATAGTCATTAATGACGTTAAAAACAGTTCTCGCAGTTCTCGTTTGAACTTTTGCCTATCTATACTACTATATTAAACATACAACATTCTCTCTCATTTACAAATTAAGAGTTCTTAATTTTTCAATCAAAACTAAATCTCCACCCTTAATTTTATTTACATTAATCTCATCCATCAATTCAGTAAACATTTCATCTTCTTCTCCTTTAACAAATAAGTGTTTTAATTACGACTAATTATAATATATTTTTCTCTAAAACATACATTTCAATTTTTTAAAGAGTACTTATAATCTTCAAGTTCAACATATAATATTAGTATTATTTAACTATCTTATATGACTTTTAAGTAAAAGTGTATAAATAATATTACCCTACTATTAATAAACTTAGATATAACATAAATTCGATGAATAATATTATTTAAATTATTTCAATTTTATTGTAGCATTCAAACTTCATTTGTAAGCATCATTGTCTTCTCCGTACTCGCCGCCAGAAGTATTCACCATCATTGTTTTTTTATCGCCACCGCGACATTGCGCGGATACCTTATATATATATATATATATATATATATATATAGGGGAGGGTTCATGCGAGAACCGTTGTTAGTGCGAGAACCGCGAGAACCAATCTCGGCCGTTCCTTGGACATGGGAAGTATCATGGATGGAGAGCGTGGAGGGATAGAATGTGGCAGGGTGTATGTGAGGAATTAATGGGTGGGCAATGACATTAAAGGAGAGAGAATAGGACGGCTTAGATTGTTTCTCGCGGTTCTCGCGCTAACAACGGTTCTCGCATGAACTTATATATATATATATATATATATATATATATATATATATATATAGAGGAAGGTTCATGCGAAAAGTGTTTTATTTGCGAAAAGTGCGAGAAGCAATCCCAGCCACTTATTTATATTTCATCCAGTGGTCTAGATTAAACATATTTTTTATTTTTTTTTAAATCAAAAAGGGCATAATGGTAAGTAAAAAAAATTCTCTTTCCAAGTTATTTCTCTCTCATAATTTTCTCTTTCCTAGATTTTTCAAACAAAAAAAATAAGAAATAATTTAATAATAAATAAATAAATAAATTTACAGTATTTAACGATGAACACACCTATTATAGGTTTTCCAACGTACTGTGTACAATAATGAACACAAAAAATATACGAGTTTTAAAATTTAATTATGCAATATTCAATACTTAACACATCTTTATCATCATTTTTTTAGGTCAATTATAATCTGCTTGTTCACCATTGATCATATCTTCTATCACCTTTTATAATTGTTCATCTATGTCAATATTTTTTAAATTATAATCAAATTCATTAATAAAAAAATGCATTCTCTAACGAATCCATGAATTCAAAAAAAGAGAACTACATAAAATTTCCAATACATAAATTTATATATATGACATATTTTCAATAAGTACACATTCAAGTCTTCTATTCACTATTAAACATGATATCAATCCCTGTAAAAGATATTTAAAAACCACTATATTCAATTACTACTTTAAGTCTACATAAACTAAAAAAAATATGTGAACCCTAGATAATAACTAAATATTAAAATCTTATGTTCACTATAAACATGATATCAATTGAAGTATAAAAAATTAAAAAGCAATGTGTATTCACTGTGTTCAATCGCTAAAGTACATAAATTAAAAGAAATTAAACAACATAGTACACGTTAAAGAATAACCTTTCTTTTTTATATCAAATATATTCTTTACTTAACATTCAAACGTTCTTTATATTGTCTGTGTTCATTAGTTAACAAACAAAAACAAGCCAAAACTTTTTATTTCTTTTGATCAACAAACCATAAACAACAAAAAACAATCAATGTTTATTATTGAACAATATAAAAATTTTCTGATAAAGAAACCATAAAACAATAAAAAAAAACTTTAAAAGTAACCATTGAACACAATTTATATTACCTCAAGGCACAATATAATCTAAAAAGAATCCATGGCACTTGAAATACTAACATGCTTCAATTATAATAATTATACAAAGCAAGACACTTAATTAAAAAAAATTAAAAACAGAAAACGAAAAAGAAACAAAAACAGTAAAAACGTAATTTTTTTTTTTTTCAGAATACATCATGCCTGATTTCACGGGGTGACGGCAATGTGGTGGGGCGGCAGACAACCAGAGGGTATAAGGCGACGACAGTTCTTTTAACCTCAACGGCGGTTGTTCTTTTATCGGCGACAACAAAAGGCAACCAGATCTGATATTATAAGGCGGCTACAGTTCGAAGGCGGTTCTTTTAAACTGAACGGCGGTGGTTCATCGATGGCGGTGGTGTCATCATCAGATTTACTATGGGCGGCGTCTTTTGTTTTTCATGCGTAGAAGGTGCGCAGACCCGACGACGAGATGCAGTGCGGTGGCAGGATCTGGTGAAGTTGCCATGGTCGATGTCAGCGTAACCTACAGCCTCCATGTATCTGCGGTGGGGTGCAGCGTCGGCAGGGGCAACAGTGGGGCAGCGGCGGCAGGGGCAACAAATGATGCATTGGCGGCGAGGAGTTGATAGGGTTCACGCACCATTTGTTAGATATAAATTGGCAGATGGGGGTGATACTGTTATAAAAAGAGAGAGAGAGAGAGAGAGAAGTATATGGGAGAGAGAGTTGATGAGAGAGGAGATAGGAGAGAGAGTAGTCTAATTACACTATTACCCTTTAATTAATATAATTGATATCCTTAAAATTTAATTTATTTACCAAATTGCCATAGTTAATCTTAACCATCAATTAATCAATCGTAAGGTCGAGATCACTTCTCGCACTTTTCGCAAATAAAGTGTTTTTCGCATGAACCCTTATATATATATATATATATATATATATATATATATATATATATATATATATATATATATATATATATATATATACACACACACACACGTTGTATTTTAACTATGAACTCATTTACAATGTTAAGCGGTACTTCTAGTCTCATATTTCTTACATAAAAAAAATGATTTATTCTCTTTCTTTTTATTTATACTTATCCTTCTACTTATTTAATCAAGATAAGTGTTAAAATTAAAGAATAATACGATAAAATAGAATTAATACATTATACATATTAAATATTAAGTAGGTAAAAGATTAAAATATAAAAAAAATAAAAAAGATATATCATTTCTCAAAAATTAAAATAAAGAGTAGTAGAAAGATATGATGTTTTAAGCAAGCATATAATTTCACAGTTTCATCATTTCATCACCCAACAAGTCGAATCTTTAGACTTGATTACTTCTTGAAACTTGCAAAAAATATATTAAACGGAAATACTACATTTAAAAAAGCTCTTCTAGAAACTCTAACATCTAGCATTAAAATTAGAGCTAAAATATATATAGTTTGTTATGTTTTACTGTTATGGTATTAGATTTTAAAAAAATTATTATGTGTATCGTATATTGTAACGTCCCAAGGTTTGAAAATTTCTTATTATGTGTTTTACATGTTTAGTTAATTGCCTATATGTGTTATGTGTTTATGAATATATAGATGGAGGGTTAATAGGGCTAATTCAGAAAGTTAGAGAAGTTAAGGGACCATTTGTGTCATTAGTTGAAAGACTAGATATACATGAGTCTTAATTTGACTCATTTGTAGTCAACATAACAGGAACCAAATACACCAACACGTACACACACAACTTGAGGTTTGATTCTGATTTCGATCCCAAAAGTGAAGTTCAAGCATCTGTTACTGATTTCTTAGTGATTCAGAAGCAAGAGGTAAGAGTTTTCTTGGTTTAATTGAGCTTTTAGGTCAAGAAAGTGGTTCATGGGTTGAATCCTTATATGTAGCTTGGTTTGTGTGTTTTGGTGATGTTTTGTATTAAGTTTTTTGTTAGGAAGTTAATAGTAATGATGTAGGACTCATTTGTATGCTTGAATTCGAGTTTGTTCAAGATTTGAGTGGAAAAGTATTGAAGTCGGCTGCTGTTTACGAACAGAGAAAATAGTCTGCTGTAACAATTGTTCCTGCGGCCATAGGAATGGTTCTCTACGGCCGTAGGGAGGTGTTTTAGAGTTTTAGTGATTTTGACTCGTACGGCCGTAGGAAATGGTTCCTGCGGGCGTAGGACAATGTATTCAAGATTTACCGTCTAAGGACGAAGGGAATGAGCCTACGGGCGTAGTGCACTTAGCCTACGACCGTAGGAGGTGTGGTGTACCCACTACGGGCGTATGGGTGAATCCCTACGGCCGTAGTATGGGATACTCCTGCAGGCGTAGGGTTTTTCCCCTGCGGCCGTAGGAGGTGGTTTAAGCATAACTTTGTTAGTCAGAATCTTTGCGACAACGTCTAGAAGTTGATACAGTACTGGTTTATTGCTTGTAGGCAAAAAGAGATTGACGCTTTTGTGATAAGACTGTAATTCTTAACTGCTGCTAAGGTGAGTGTACTTACTTTTAATCAGATTAGCGTACGTGTGTATATTAAATGCATGATCTGTGACTGATTACGTGATCATTTTATATTATTTACAGAGATAGGGTATATTGAGATCCCTATACCCAAGTAAGTGTCAGAGGTTACTAATACTTTGTATAGTACACTTCGGGACCAGTTAACAGATTTGGAATAGAATTGCAGATTACAAGTTGGGATGTGAGACATCCAAAAGAGAATTTGCTTTCATGCTTTGTTTATTATTTCAGTAGTATACTTACTAAGCGTTAGCTTACGTTCAGTGTTTTCTGTTGGCAGGTGCGTCAGGCTCAGGCAAGGGGAAGGCCCCAATGGCTTCTTAGGCTGGATAGCTCCTGGTTTTTGTGTTAGAAACGTTTTTAAAACACTACTTTTAGTAAACCAGTTTAGCACCAATGTATATAGTAACAGTCTTTTGTAAAACTCCGATCCTTTTTGGGTGCTAACAGTTGTATAATATGTTTAATAGCTTTCTAAGAAAAGTGGTGTTACATATATTTAATTTGTTGTTATTGTGGTATATAACTTTCTATTGTATGAACCATACTTATACATTTGTTTCCTTTTGTATGTAACCAAAATACATACAATTACAACAAGTTAAAAGTTTGATACATACAATAGAAACTTTTTTAGTTTAATATATTTTGATGAACCAAACCCGTAACATGTGACAAGTGAATACATTTTGGTGAATGAGTCAACCAATTAGCTCGTATTTTATTTTCTCAGTCTCTCTCTTGATTTTAAAACTTATTTTGAATCTAGTAACATTTAGTACGAGGATGCAGAATCTCTCATTTTGTATGTAATTAATAAATATATTTTTTATAGAAAAAAATAAAAAAACTAAAAAACTACAATAACCTATGTATCGTTTTATCTTATTTTTATTTAAGACAAAACTTAGCCTAATCGAATGTCGACATATTTGATTCCTTGATTAATTTTAATTAAATGGCAACACTATGTTTTCAAGGGGATAAGAAACTTCTAATTCCTTTAGCCTAGAAATAGGATCCCTTGTGCACTAAATTCCAAAAGATTAATTGATCGATTGTTTAAAAAAAATTAACTGTTCTCAATTAATATTTGATGAAATTGTACAATGTTTATTTATATATTTGTTACAATAAAACATATTAGTGGTTATGCTAGATATATAAAATATTTATTAAATTTTCAACTCGTCAATTAATTATATAAATTTGAAAGAAAGTCCAAAATGTGTGACAAATTGAAAGCATGGGTTAGTGGTTGTTTCTTAGTGAGATTCCTATAGATAATTGCAAGTTGGAGAACTAGGTGATGAACTTGTGTATAATCCACTTGAAATTGATGCATAAAATTGCACCTTTTTGCATGGTGCTATAATGACTTGTGTCTTATGCATTACAAGTTGTGCATTACTTGTGAGTACTTAGCTAACTGTGTTCAAACTAGCCATCTATCCAATCCGATTCTATCGGTGGTGGATATAAAGTTAAGTGGATGAATAACGGACGTGAAACGGATATAAATTACGATTATCCATTCATGGATTGCAATACGTCACTTGGATCAAAATTCAAGTAATTCAGGTTGTTTTTTTCATATTACACCTAATATATTCAATTAGAATTAATATTATAATCGAATACAAGTTTTGATGAAGAGAAAACAAAAACAACTCTAATGGAATTAATCTAAAATTAAACTATAATATGTAGTGCTAATATATATTTTTAAATGAATATTGTAATAGGAAGAATAAATAGAAGTAATGCTTTTAATAAAAATAATATTTTTAAATAATTTATAAAAATAATTATATAATAAAAATAATATTAAAAACTAAAAACGAAAGGATTTTATAGCGTTGAGGGAGAAAAAGAAAAAAAGGAAAAAAATTCAAATTCATCTCAGGTGACTGGGAAAAGGTGTTAACAAAAGTAGAAGCATGAATTGATCCTACAGTTATAAGCGAGCCGAACGTTTATATATTGTTTCTGAAATCGTTTGGTAAGATGTTTATTTATGTTTAGGGTTGTATAATTAATGAACAAATATGAACAAGATTTTTCATTCGATTAACGGGTAAAATATATTTTAACCCCTAAAGTTTAGGTTTAAAAATGGTTTAACCCCTAAACTTTTTCAATAAATGTTTTAATGTCTAAACTTGCTTTTATTCGTCGTTTTAGCCACTTGACCTTCTATAGCAAGTTACCAAGCTTTTAAAGAACATTTTAATTCCTAAGCTTAGGGGTGTATCGAGTTGAACCGAACCCAGTCAAACTCTAACTCGACTTAGCCTCTAAAACTTGAGACGGTGAATATTGAAGAACCGATTGGTTGGTGGTCACCGGTGTTCGACGACTTACATATTATACAAACCTGTGAGTGCAATCGATTATCGGTGATATCCAAGGAGTTAGCAACGGAATTAGGGTCCGTATGTGAGTTCTCATCAACTATTATCTTGAGAATGGGTATTCCTATTGATGGGATTTATCGAGGTTCCTCATTGATACGGTAGCAAGTATTTTAGATTTAGATTGGAGATAAAATTAACAAGGTAAAATAAGATTAAGGCTTAAATTACCTAACAAAAATTGTGTAAGGATTATAATGTTAATAAAAAAAATTTAGAGGTTAAACCATTTTCAAATCTAATTTTTAGGGATTAAAACATATTTTACTCTTGTTTAATTAAACAAACCAGCACGAACATAGCTCTCATTAGCTCATTTATGTTCGGTTTTTCGTTAGTTTATGTTCGTGCTATGTGTGTGTGTGTGTGTGTTTATATATATTGTATGTGTTCACTGTTTAATAATGTTGGATTTGCATTATAGTGTGTATCTCTTCGTTTACGTTCATTTAACCATTTAAATAAACATGCAAAAATGTACACGAACTAACAAATCTTTAAACAATCGAACATAATAGCTCGTTCACTTATCTTTTGGGCTAAAGTTAAACAAACAAACCTGAACACATAAACCCATTCGTTTTGTTTGTTCGTGTTCGTTTATTAATTCGGCTAAAGTTAAGCAAATAAAAACAAATAAGCCCTATTCGCATTTTATTCAGTTTGTTTACAATCTTGTATAACCTTCACTCTACCTACAAATGCTTTAACCACTTAAGCTAAAGTTCGTGTCTATTCTATTAATTTATAATTATATATTTTTAAAAAAAGACAAACATCTTATTATAATGTTATATACAATTATACATAGAGGTATGATCAAATAAGAACACATTTTAAGGTAATAAAACTATAAAACCAGTTCATAGCCCTTGAATGATTTTTGTTTAATGACTGATATAAAATGGATAATTATAGTTTTTAAAATTAGCTAATCAAGAAGTTATACTGTTTAAAGTATATAATTTCAAGTATTACGTATAATTATTACTAGATAAGGCAAAAAGAAAGATTTAATTACCAAACTATATACAACATTGTATAGCTTTAGTTAACTAGGTTAGAAGTGTGACAAAGACGAAAACTCTCTAGGATTTTATATTACATCTTACTAACGAGTACAAAAGTTTAAGAGAAATCCTAATAACGAACACTAATAAATTTTAACCCACCTATGTAATTGGGCTTAGTCATCATATACTAAAACCTATTAGCTATGTTTAAGCATATAAGAACATCATTAACTTATTATTATCAAACTAAACCATTTTATGAATTACTAATAGAATAGTAATAAGGACATCTATGCATCAAAGATTGGTACTGTATGCATCAACTACTTGTACATGTAAGTGTTTTTTACACTATTCTTATCGCTGAAGAAATCTTTTGTCTTTCATGAACAAGAACAAAACCAAAGAGAAGTGGAGAGAGAGTAAAGCTTCTTAAGATGGAACGAAAAAGAAGGAAGAATTTGAACAAGATAAAGTAGGGAGAAGTTGAATAGTGTGAGGCAAAGTCAAGGAATGCATTGCACAAAACACAAAGTTTATCATCCTTGAATACCCACCAAAAATAGACATTTAAAATACATTACTTTCATCCTAAAATCAAGATCTTGGAACAGAAAATTCTGGGTAAAATATGGAAATTCTGGAAGATAAGGAAACATTATAATATTCTAAGATACATGTGTTGTCTCTGCATCACACAGCTAGCTCAATATTATGTGATAATATGTAATGGCTTCAAATAAATAACATAGATATTGTGCAAAGCATATCCCACATATTATGATTCTACACATGCATATACCTATATTATAATATTTATATACTCTCCAAACAAGCATGTTAACATTTTGCACTAAAAACTTGCAACCAATATCCCAAACTCACTTCTTATAACTTTTTTTTTCTAGTCACAACAGCCAAGCAGTCAGCATAAAATCTTTAATAGATAGAGGTTTAAGAATCAAAGTTTACTACATGTCCTTTAGCTGAGGGTAACACGATTTCACGTCTTCATATTGTCGTTAAATCGATTAGTAGAGACCCCTCGGATGAGTTATCAATAATTTCTTTTTTTAACTGACTCGATTATAAAGCTTTTAATACCCTTTTTAGAACCTTATATTAATTTAGATTAAGACTATATTATATATCAATTAATGTTTTGAATTTTAGTTAGTGACAGATTACAAAAAAACACAATCTCCTATGCTAACTGCGACAAAGACTATATTTTTTCTCAACCATGTAATTATATTCAAACTATTTAATAACAACATACTTTCGGGCTCTTTAATTCTACTCATAAATCTACATCTTTTGTTCACATACATAGACCTATGACCTCGAAGAACACTTAATACAACCTTATACCGCTAGGTAACACACTCTTTGGTTAAATAATGTATTTAAAACACATTTAAGGAGTCCTTATAAAAAATGTAAATAAATCACCTCCTTTATCATATGATAAGATCCGATCCCATCACCTTGGGATGCATTAAACCCTTAGATAATTACATGTTAAGGAGTCTTTATGAATGTACCATTATTATTATTATTTTCCCTTAATTAAATATGGAATCTTTCCTCTTTGTTTTCAAGTTGTTAGTTGACTCCCCCTAATTGTTTAGCATGGTTTATGACAAAATCAATTGGACAATCATTTATTTTAATTTAATAATTAAATAATCCTATAAAGAAATAAACCTCCTATTGCCGACCAATAACATGGTACATTAATCAATGAAAGATTTCTTATAGTTTAATATGATTTCTTATGTTGTATTCCAAAAATAAGATGCAGATGGGAGGACCTAGATGTAATTACTACTACAAGGTATGCTTCCAAATAGGAGAAAGATAGACAACTTGTACCATTTACCTTAAGAAATACACAACCAGAAGGTAATTAAAGTTTCACACGTGCAGACTCGATTCAGTGTGATATGCTAAACCCGAAAAAAGGTTTTTTAAGCTGTTCACTAAAATTTTGAATTTTATTCACATGATATCTTCAAAAACTCATATAAACTTCAAATGATGCTTCACAGAACCAACCATGCAGATGAATATATCTTAATTATTCAAATGTAAAGATTATTTAAAATTATTGGTATGAATTTGGAAAGTACCTTCTTTGATGATTCTGTGAAACCAGAAATCTGTACTTACAGTTGGGTTTAACCTGGCAAATAAGAATTTTAATAAATAATTAGTGAAATTAAATAAAAAAATTTCAAGATGCTCTAAGTGGAATGAAAGGACTGCTGTGGTGTGATGATGATTAAAGACCAAGTATTCTAAACTCACTTACTGCAGATAAAACTTCCATAAGTATAACATGGTATGATATCATTCCTGACATCATCAATATAACAAAAACAATGCTCTAAATTTCCCTCCCTTTTTTATTATTTTTTTATTTTTGTTGAAATAAGAGTGCTATATAAGCACATTCTGAAAGCATAATACTTCATTAGAAAGAAGTAGTTTTCATTTATGTGGTAATCGATCATGGAGGGCGGAGATGTATTCAGAGTTAGCAGCGCACGTATAAGTAGTTCTAACATATGGAGAAATAGTGGTAGAGATATTTTTTCAAGATCTTCAGTGGAAGAAGATGATGAAGAAGCATTAAAATGGGCTGCTATAGAGAAACTACCAACAAATTTAAGATTAGAAAGAGGCATATTAACTGAAGAAAAAGGTCAACCAAGAGAGATTGATATCAAGAATCTTGATTTGGTTGATAAAAGGAATCTCCTTGAAAGACTTGTGAAAATTGCTGAGGAAGATAATGAGAAATTCTTGTTAAAACTCAAGGATCGCATTGATCGGTAATCTATAACTTAATGTCATCAAGATTCATTTATTCTTTTTCTTTTTCTTGTGTTTTTTACTGCTTTTTTCTTATACACCAATAAACACAGAGTCGGCCTTCAACTTCCAACGATTGAGGTCCGTTTTGAGCATTTAAACGTTGATGCAGAAGCATATGTTGGAGGCAGGGCACTGCCTACCATATTTAACTTTGTGGTTAACATCCTAGAGGTTTTTCTACTCTCTCTGTGTATATATATATATATATATATATATATATATACCCTGAAAACAGTTCTGCACATATTGTAATACTAGCTAATAGCGATAATAATATTTTAGCTTGATTCAAAGTAAACTGAAAAAAATATCTTTTTTCACTCTCCAGGGTTCTTTAAATTATCTGCACCTTTTTCCCAGTAGAAAGATTCCATTACCAATCCTTAATGATGTCAGTGGTATCATCAAGCCTGGGAGGTGAGAATTTACACATAACAAGTGTTGGCTTATAAGCTATTTTCTTAACAATATACGTAACACATATCGTTTATGCAGAATGGCATTGCTATTGGGCCCACCAAGCTCCGGAAAAACAACACTGCTTTTGGCGTTGGCAGGAAAACTTGGGTCCGATTTGAAAGTAAGAGAACGTAATCTAATTCAAGTAGTATAGATTGAAAAAGTCATTGATTTTATATAAATAAAAGCTGAAAGTTTATGCTTTAATGTATATGGTGAGTACAGGTATTGGGTAGAGTAACTTACAATGGGCATGAAATGAACGAGTTTGTGCCACAACGATCATCTGCGTATATAAGTCAACATGATCTTCATATTGGAGAACTAACGGTCAGAGAAACATTAGCTTTCTCAGCCCGCTGTCAAGGTGTTGGAGCAAGTTATGGTCAGTAAAATAATTACAACCTTCAAACAGAATTATACAAATATATTTATAGAAGTTAGGAATTTGACTAACTTTGACAAAATATGTATCTCATTTGCGCTTCGTATGATTCTTGTAGAAATGTTAGCAGAATTGTCAAGGAGAGAAAAGGAAGCAAACATTAAGCCAGATCCTGATCTTGACATCTACATGAAGGTGAAATAAATAAATAAATAAATAACTCATGATTTTGCTCATATCCAATTTCTCCTAAGAAATTCTCGGATTAAATTGTTTTTGTTTCTGAATTTTGCAGGCAGCATCACTAGAAGGACAAGAGGCTAGTGTTGTCACTGAATATGTTATCAAGGTACCAACTAAAACCAATGATGGATGTGAAATAAGTTTGTGAAAAATATTAAACTAACTTTTTATTCTTTCTATTGATGTTTATGTATGAAGATTCTAGGGCTCGAAGTCTGCGCTGACACGATAGTAGGGGATGAAATGTTCAGAGGTATTTCTGGTGGCCAAAAGAAGCGAGTGACAACAGGTACAAATAAAACAAACTTAATGAAAGTTTTTCATGGTGGAATAATTTCTTTATTTAATATGATTTGGTGAAATCGAAAATGATACACAGGGGAAATGATGGTTGGACCAGCAAGAGCACTGTTCATGGATGAGATATCAACTGGGTTAGACAGTTCAACGACTTTTCAAATCTTGAACTCGATTAGGCAATCAATCCACATTCTTCAGGGTACTTGTATAATTTCACTCCTTCAACCTGCACCCGAAACTTATGACTTGTTTGATGACATCATCCTTCTCTCGGATGGACAAATTGTCTACCAAGGTCCCCGCGAGAATGTTCTAGAGTTCTTTGAACACATGGGGTTCAAATGCCCTGAGAGGAAAGGAGTTGCAGACTTCTTACAAGAAGTAATATTATCTTTCACTTTAACAACCAAGAAAAGTTATTCAAAAACCCATTTTAACTCATTATTCTTCTGCTGGAAATCGTAGGTGACATCAAAGAAAGATCAAGAACAATATTGGGCACGAAGAGACGAAGCTTACAGTTTCGTTAGTTCAAAAGAATTTGCAGAGGCATTTCAGTCATTTCATGTTGGAAGAAAGTTAGGAGATGAACTTTCTACTCCATTTGAGAGATCCAAAAGCCACCCTGATGCTTTAACAACAAAGAAGTTTGGTGTCAGTAAAAAGGAACTATTAAAAGCCTGCATATCTAGAGAGTACTTGCTTATGAAAAGAAACTCCTTTGTCTATATATTCAAGCTTACACAACTCATTTTCATGGCTAGCATAACAATGACACTATTTCTAAGGACCGAAATGCCAAAAAATACAGTCGTTGATGGTACAATTTTCATGGGTGCTCTGTTTTTCACATTAATCATGATTACATTCAACGGATTTTCAGAACTATCACTGAGCATTTTAAAACTTCCGGTGTTCTACAAGCAAAGAGACCTTCTATTTTTTCCTGCTTGGGCATATTCTCTACCCACATGGGTTCTTAAGATCCCAGTGACAATTGTTGAGGTAGCCACTTGGGTGATTATGACATATTATGTCATAGGATTTGATTCGGATCCTGCAAGGTAACAACTTATGACCCAAAAGAACTAAATTGTCTATATTATTTCACTTAATACATGCTTCTGATGAAGTATTTTTACTGTTTGCAGATTCTTCAAACAACTGTTATTGCTCATATGCATTCACCAAATGTCGTCCGCCCTGTTTCGTTTCATAGGGTCATTAGGAAGAAATGTCATCGTTGCCAATACGTTTGGCTCATTTGGATTGCTTACTATTTTTGTTCTTGGTGGATTCATCTTGGCGCGAGGTAAAGTATATATATAGGCTTATTTTATAAACAATAAAATGGTTCCAAGAAATAAGTTATATTTTTCTAAACACATATTTTCACTGCAGATGATATAAAGGGTTGGTGGATATGGTGTTATTGGTTTTCACCTATGATGTATGGACAGAATGGTATAGCAGTCAATGAATTCCTTGGAAAGAGTTGGAGAAAAGTAAGTATCTTTAAGTGACAACTATCGATATTTTAGAAGTTTTATACTATCTTAACTTACGAAAGAAATGTGTTAACAGGTTTTACCCAACTCGACAGAAACAGTTGGTGTTGCTGTCCTTAAGTCTCGTGGAATATTCCCGGAAGAATATTGGTACTGGATAGCAGTAGCTGCTTCAATTGGATATATGTTCCTTTTCAATATGTTCTTCACCCTGGCTCTTGAATACCTCGACCGTGAGTATATAATTCACATACTGTTCTGTAAACAATAATACTATTAACATCCATCAAAAATTTATTAACAGCATAACATTGATGCAGCCTTTGAGAAACCTCAGGCAGTTCTATCCGAAGAAAGCATGGCTGCAAGAAAAGCTATGAAAACAGGACACTCAATTGAATTACCAGCCAGAACTCCATCAGGTTGGTGTGGCATGTCATGGGTTCATCAAGAATCATTAATCAATCACTGTAGTTAGTAGTAATTACAAGATCTATAATTCCAAAATGCAGAAAGAACGAATGAAGTTAGAAGAGTTGGGGAAGCAAATGAGAAGAAAAAACGAGGAATGATTCTACCATTTGTCCCGCTTTCAATCACATTTGATAATATACGATATGCAGTGGATATGCCCCAGGAAATGAAAGCTCAAGGTGTAGCACAAGACAAGCTAGAATTACTAAAGGGTGTGAGTGGTGCATTTAGGCCGGGAGTCTTAACAGCTCTAATGGGTATAAGTGGCGCTGGCAAGACAACTTTAATGGATGTTTTAGCTGGAAGAAAAACGGGTGGATATATCGAGGGAGACATCACTATCTCCGGGTACCCTAAAAAACAAGAAACATTTGCTCGTGTTGCAGGATATTGTGAACAGACAGATATTCACTCCCCGCACGTCACAGTTTTCGAGTCCTTGCAATATTCTGCATGGCTACGCCTACCTCCTGAGGTTGATTCAGCAACCAGAGAGGTGAATAATTATTAATGGTGTTTTCTTTTTTTCTGAAGTATTAGTAATTCATAGTTTGTAATTACTTTTATTATGTTTAGATGTTTGTTGAGGAGGTAATGGAGCTAGTGGAGTTGGTTCCACTAAGGGAAGCGCTTGTGGGATTACCAGGAGTAAACGGGCTTTCAACTGAACAGAGAAAAAGACTGACAATTGCAGTCGAGCTAGTGGCAAACCCGTCTATAATTTTCATGGATGAGCCCACATCAGGACTTGATGCAAGAGCTGCAGCTATAGTCATGAGAACTGTTAGAAACACGGTTGACACAGGAAGAACAGTCGTCTGTACCATACATCAGCCAAGCATCGATATCTTTGATGCTTTTGATGAGGTAAGTTTAGTTATAAAATTATTAAAAACATAATACAAGGTTGTATGAGATCAAAAGAAGACTAACTATAAACCTTCTTTTTTTGTTTATTTATGAATTACAGTTATTCCTATTGAAAAGAGGAGGTGAAGAAATATATGTTGGTCCATTAGGCCGTCAGTCTTCTGACTTAATCAGCTACTTTGAGGTTAGTATAATGAACTTTGATCATTGCATTCATATGTTTAGTTGAACTATGAATATAGATCCAAGATCTGATTGTTTTCAATGAAGGAAATCAATGGAGTGAATAAAATCAAAGATGGTTACAATCCAGCAACTTGGATGTTAGAGGTGACTTCAACAGGTCAGGAAGCAGCTGTAGGGGTCGACTTTGCACAAGTGTACAAGAACTCAGAACTATACAAGTATGGTCACTGCATCATTTTATACTTCTGGGCAAGCAAAACAAATAAAAATAATAATTAGTGTGTCATATGTGATTACAGAAACTATTTTGTTTCAATATGAACGATATAATAATTTTTTGAATGAAATTACTTCAGAGATTTTATCCGTAATAAATAATAGACTTTGGGGGTATGACCTGTTTTCATTCAAGCTGATCTTTTTTATTTTACCCATTCGACTGTTATAAACCGAATCAAACCCTTCATATAAAAATGGGTGGATATTACAAAACTCAATTTACTTATTGTCAATTATAAATAACTGGTGACTTGTTATTCAGGAGAAATAAAGCTTTGATAAAGGAAAGCAGTAAACCAGTTGCTGGTTCTTCTGATATACAGTTCCAAACTCAATACTCGCAATCTTTCTGGACACAATGTATGGCGTGTTTGTGGAAACAGCATTGGTCATATTGGCGAAACCCGCCATATACTGCTGTGAGGTTCTTATTTACAACGTTTATAGCTTTGATGTTTGGCACAATCTTCTGGGATATGGGATCCAAAAGGTAAGCAGTAGTTATTTAACAATGATTAAAAAGATAGGCCTTCTATTATTAAATTTGTTTTTACCTGTTACAGGAAGAATTCTCAAGATCTTTTTAATGCAATGGGTTCTATGTATGCTGCTATACTGTTTATCGGTGTACAAAATGCTACATCAGTGCAACCAGTTGTTTCTATAGAAAGAACCGTTTTCTACAGGGAAAGAGCTGCTGGGATGTATTCAGCTTTGCCATACGCTTTCGGACAGGTATGAAGATATGTCATTTGGTTTTCTAATAACCACGTGATAGTGATGAGTTTTGTGTTTACTTATATTATTAATATATTATGTTTTATGCAGGTTATGATTGAGATCCCGTACATCTTTGTTCAGACTATTGTCTATGGGATCATTGTATACGCAATGATTGGATTCGAGTGGACATTAGCCAAGTTCTGTTGGTATCTCTTCTTTATGTACTTCACCTTCTTGTACTTCACATTTTATGGGATGATGACCGTTGCAGTAACCCCTAATCACAACTTTGCTGCGATCATCTCATCTGCATTTTATGCAATTTGGAATCTTTTTTCAGGGTTCATCGTTCCACGAACAGTAAGTTTCAAACTATCTTGTCTTTAAATACTCACGAAAACTAAAAGGTGATGGCCACTCAACAGACATTAACTCCTAATTTCTTGTCTATACAATTAACAGAGGATACCTATATGGTGGAGATGGTATTATTACATCTGTCCGATTGCTTGGACATTATACGGATTGGTTACTTCACAATTTGGGGATATAACAGACAAACTTGATACTGGCGAAACTGTTGCAGAATTCGTCCACAATTTTTATGGGTTTGAGTATGATTATATAAAATATGTAGCAGTAATCATTGTTGGAATAACTGTTCTGTTTGGGTTCATTTTCGCGTATTCCATTAAGGCGTTTAACTTCCAAAAACGGTAGTAAATAGATCCCAAAAGTACAGGAAGCAATGAGCAGTATGTAAATTAAGAAACTTGTTTTGTTTTCGAGCATCTTATTAGTTAGTTTTTGTCACTAGATGAGTTTTGTGTCTGAATGACTCTGAAGAGTTATGAGTCCTTATATAAATGGAAACAATACAATGTATTTATAATTAATTCAGTATGAAAGTAAAAAATTTTGAGCAGTAAAAGTCCATTACACACCCCTCCCATCAATTTTCATATGTAATTAAATTTTAATTGTGATTCTTTAATCTTTTATGAGAATGCAACTAGAAACAGACATTGAGCCTCAAACCCAAGAATACTAGCTCAAAGTTGCAATTTTTATTAAACTGGAGCGAGTCTGTAGTGCAAAGGCATGGATGAATGTATGTATGGATGAACCACAAAGTAAAACATAAAGTAGCTTACTAAGAGACATTTCATCGAACAAGTTATAGGCATTATCAAGCACATAGTAATATTAAAGTAATGAAAGAGCAGAAAGTTACCTTGTTATGCAGCATCGTAAAGCAGGTGATGAAGGTGCAAGATTTTCCTCTGCTGTACCCAATGCCCATATGATAAATCTTTATCGCAAAATCATTTTCCTTTTTCGGCTGTTCTTTCATCGAGTAATCAATACATCTTTTTAACATAAAAGTATAAAAGTATGCATGAACATGAATCTAGAAACGAAAATGAAGGGTCTACTCCCCGGTTAATGCAAGGTGTAAGCTAATTTAGGTTGATTGACATTGGCAACTCTTTTTAAACTGCAGTTTTTACATTTTAGGGAGATGGATTCTGCGATCAGGTTTACATTGTTGAAACCAGCCTTTTTTTTCCTCTGGGGCTTGATTTCTATTGTTATACATTGTGTCGAAATCTCTAGTAGTCGATTAGTAACATTTCTCATTACTTTGTAAATTGATTACATAAAACAATCGATTATAATGTTAATATTATATTATATATATACTAGACTAATACCCGTGTGATACACGGATTAGTTTAAAAAATAATAAATATTAAATATTAATAAAAACACATTAAATAACAATAAAACGCGAATGAAATAAGAATTTTAAAAATGACGATATACGGCATCAGTACTCTGACCAAGGTAAAAAAAAGTATGTAAGCGAGGGGTAGGGCAAACGTGACGGCAGAAATGAAGTATGATGATATACAGACGTGATTGTATTTTTTTCATATAAGTCATATATTAGATTGTTACAAGGGCAATGAATTTAAGCGTTATTTATTATCATTAAAAAAGATTTTATAAAAACTATAAAATATAAGAGAATGATAACAGTAAGAATTTGGTTAAATATGATATTTTAAAATATTATAAAGAGTAAATATGATATATGTAAATTAGAGTGTCGACCAAATACTATATTATAAATAACTATAAAATATTTTAAACTGATAAAACTAATAATTTGGTTAAATTAATATTTTTATAAGTTATAAAAGAAAAATATGTATTTGTATTAGAGTGGACGAATATGATTTTTTTAATGTTTATAAAGGGCATATATGCAGTTTTTTTGAAAATTTTAATTCAATCTTGACTAAAAAAGTCAAAATTAAAATCTAATTTTAATTATATAGCTTTTAATAACTTTAATTCAATCTTTTAATAAGGTGACCATGATTTTTGTATTTACCAAGACCAATTATAAATTTGGTTTTCAAACTTTACGTTAGTAAATAAATTTTAAATTCATTAAAATATTACATCCTATCTTATTTTTTGAAATTAAATTTGAATAATTTCATATTCAATTAAACTAATAGTAACATAATACGAATTTTTTAAATCAAAAGTCTATTCTTTTAAGTTTGTATTACTTTGACTTCATAAAGTCAAAATTGATTTTTTAATTTAAAAAAAATCAATGATCAGTATTAAATCTTTTACGAAATAAAGGGTTCATATTTTTAATAATTTTTTTAATTAGTCTTTTATATATATTAGAAGATTAGAAGATATGTTAAAGATGATAAATATTCCAAGTTGTTGTTGGTTAAGTTGTTTAAATATTTTATTTATATTTTTATATTTATTACGACGCTTGTTTTATTTATATTATTGAAAAGAAAAAAAAGAAATGGAAGCATATTAGTTTTATGTTCAATTTCGTGGTAAATAAGTATCTTATCCTTTTTCTACTTTTAAAGTATGAATTATACATCTTGGAATTAATTTTAAATTTCACATTTAGAAATTTTAAAAACATTAGTTATTATTAGTTTGACTCTAAAAAGTCAAAATCAAAAATTTAAAATTAAAAGAAATAACGGCTAAAATTAAATCTTTTACTAAATGAAAGGTCTAGATTATCTAATAATTTTTTTCTAATTAGTCTTTTATATATATTAGAAGATAAAACGTTGGATTAGAGATTAACATTTGCTACGTGGATCAAAAAAAAATTATAAGTGTTGGATGTTAGTTATGTATCATATTTTTTTAAATATATATCGTTTAAATATATATTGTTTTTATCCCAATGATATTTATTATTGATTTGATTAATGGTTATCTTTATCTTAATTTACATTGATTAGTTATATTAGTTTGACTCCAAAAAGTCAAAATCAAAATTTTAGAATAAAAGGAATGAATGACTAAGATTAAATCTTTTACTAAATGAAAGGTATAGATCATCTCATAATTTTTTTCTAATTAATCTTTTATATATATTAGAAGATATATATATATATATATATATATATATATATATATATATATATATATATATAGGGGAGGGTTCCATCGAGAACCAAAAAAAATGCGAGAACTGCGAGAACCGATCCCCATCTTTTTAAAATTAAAATATCTACCAAACGACAAGATATTAAATTATGAAAATTATACCAAATTAACGACAAAAATATGCTCTTTAATATGACATCCATATTGCTATATTTTTTTCAACAAAAAAAATTCGTTACATATATGTAACATACCTTATTGTACTTATCACATATATGTTAAGTACTGATTACATATATGTAACATACCTTATAGTGATAGAAAAAAAACCCGGCAAAAACGAATTTTTTTGTTGAAAAAAATATAGTAATATGAATGTCATGTTAAAGAGCAAATTTGGTATAGTTTTCATAATTTAATATCTTGGCGTTTGGTAGATATTTTACAGTTTAGATCGGTTCTCGCAGTTCTCGCATTTTTTTTTCTCGATGGAACCCTCCCCTATATATATATATATATATATATATATATATATATATATATATATATATATATATAGAAATTGAATCAATAAAGAACCATGTGTTAAACAAAGAACCTAAAGAACCAATCTGGACCTTTGGATCATCAAAATCAATGGATGAGATTGATTGGTGGCAAAACTGTAATTATTATGTATTAATTAAGGAAGAAAAGGGTAAACATGGAAAATCCCCCCCCCCCAACAAACTCGATTTTTTTAAATAAAAAAAACCCCAAAATTTTTAAATTGTCATAACTTTTTAAGTTTTGTGAATTTGAACAAAAAAATTATACCAATCTTTTAGTTTTTTAATCCTCTTTCAAACAAGATCACTCTTCCCATATTTTTCTAAAATTTTTTTAACATGAAAATTTTGTTTGCATTTAGGCAGCATGTACGTTTTCGTTTTTTGCATTTTGTATTTAGGTTTCAATGAACACAGCTCAAAATGCAAACTACGGATTTTGCATTTAGGCTTGAATGAACCCAGCTCAAAATGCAAACAACGGAGTTTGCATTTAGGCTTGAATTGCCCAGCTCAAAATGCAAACTACGGATTTTGCATTTAGGCTTGAATTACCCAGCTCAAAATGCAAACTACGGATTTTGCATTTAGGCTTGAATTACCCAGCTCAAAATGCAAACTACAGATTTTGCATTTTGGGCTTGAATGAACCCAGCTCAAAATGCAAACTTCAGATTTTGCATTTTAAGTTTGAATGAACCCAACTCAAAATGCAAACTTTGCATTTCAAAAAAAAAAAAAGTTTCAGAAATATATCAAGTCCGGTCTTGTTTAAAAGAGGACGAAAAACTAAATCTAACGGTATATTTTTTATGTTAAAATTGTTAAGAACGAACGAGTTATGATTATTTAAAGTAAATGGGGTTTTTTTTAAGTTTGTTGTGGGTTTTGGTTGTGGGTGATTTAGGCGCCGATTGTTTTTTTTTTAATTTTCTTTTTTGCCCTAAACAATGTGCCACATGTCATTACCAGGGAGGTTCTTTAGGTTCTTTGTTTAAGGGAGGTTCTTTGTTTAACTACACCCTATATATATATATATATATATATATATATATATATATATATATATATATATATATATATATATATAGTGTTAGGATCAAGGGAGAACGCTCTTAAATAGAGAACAGAGAGAACATTTTTGAAACTTTGATTTTATTGACCAGATGGTTCAAAAATTGTCACAATTTATTTAGGCATTTGATTCCATTGATCATCGGATTTAAAATATGTCACGTTTTTTTGATAATATGTTCGAATATAATCCTGATGCATCGATGCATACAAAAGTGTTATTTGATGCATCAATGCATCCAAAATTTTAAATTGTTAATAATTATAGAAATAATTTTGATTTTAAGATTTAGGATGTAAAGTTGACTTTTGGGTAGCTATGGGTGAACATAAACGTAAAGAAGAAATAATAAATTACAAGTTTACACGTGTTCTCTCTGTTCTCTATTTAGAAGAGTTCTCCCTTGAACCTCACCCTATATATATATATATATATATATATATATATATATATATATATATATATATATATATATATATATTGTTAATTAATGATTTCATTTTGATTTTCGGGGTTAAACCGAATTCAAATTTGGTTGTAGGTTTTGATGATTTACTGAGTAATCTATAGAATTTATGTCGGTTTAACTCTACTAGAAAAAGATAAACCCGTAACACTTAAAAATTTTAAAAACCAAACCAAGTAACGTCTCTAACTTTACCTCCATATAACAATTTTTCTTACTACACCCTAAACAAACAACACCGTTTTAACACCCTATTATATCCTCTTAAATAACCATAACCATACTTTATATTTGACAAACTTTTATTTGGTTGGCTTAACTTGGGCTAATAGGTGGTAATTTGAGGTGTTTACGATACTCTTTATAAAAACTATTTTGTAGACTATGTTAAGTTTTTACTCTAATTCTAATAATAAAGTGAGTATATGATTCTGATCATTAGAAGCGTGTAATATATGTTATTATGAAAATCTCAAACACCAAGCTATCCCAAAAACTTAAAATTCCACCGAATTTTAGGGATGTTAAAGTTTTTAATTAAATTCTGATTTTTATAAATGTTTTTTTATTTTTGTTGATATATGGATTTATTATATATTTAAGATTTCACCATGTGTTACATCCCTCATTTTCTATTTCCGAAACAATAATAATATTGATATAAGACGAAATATCATAGTAGTGGCGGAAATATCAAAAGGTGAATTAAGTTGCATAAATATCCCAATTACAACTTCAATAATTGTTTGAATAAGTTTCGGAAAATAGAAGTACAATCATCGAGGCTGCGATTTGTCTCTACTGTCCTGGAGCCTCGGAGTGGTCCCGTCCTGGAAATATGGTAATACAGCAACAGTAAGCGCGAAGCTTAGTAAGTTACTTACACCCTAGAACAATCTAACATAATCACAATTCATGTATATCATACCCGATGGCGAAGCATGCGGTCGTAACTACCCGTTGCCGAAACATGCGGTCGTAACTACCCGTTGCCGAAGCAGACGGTCGTAACTACCCGTTGCCGCAGACGGTCGTAACTACCTGACACAAGTGTCAGTCATCATACAACACATGAAGACTGGTTTGGTTGCAAGTAAGAATACTCACATGATCGTAAACTCAGTCTTAGTTATGGGCTAGCTAATTCACACTTGTATCGTAATTGGTCCCAATAACAAGAACCTACAATACATACGTCTTTCAAGATCAAAATGGGATACAAGTTCTCCGACCTCATTTACAAGTTCTAAGATTCGTCACTCTTTCATCGGGCCACTTACTAAAACAGACCTCATAGGCCGGACCTTATTTGAGTAAACTTTGCACTCCTAGCTTGGCCCGAGAGTCGGCCATTTTTGGCTTTTTCACCGGTACTTTTTTTTCCCGTAAATATATTTTTTCCGGAAATATATCACCTTTACACATCGCAGTTATATAGTTGCCTTTTCCAAGCAATTAATAATTATACATTAGATTTCATTTATAGAAATAGGTTTCGTATAGTACATTTGAATGATGATAAATGTCATGTGCTTATTTCCCATTCTTCAAAGCTTGTGTAAAACCTTAAATGACGTCTCTTTCTCATATTGAGATCATCTCAGTTTTAGGTCAAACATAACCGGTCTTGTTTACTCACTTAAACGAGAATGATATCTACAAAGTAGTCCAATTTTAATTTAAAGCAAGGAATTCACTCTTATTTTTATAAGAGAACATAATTGGTCATGTATAACAAAGGTTATGAGGATCTCAATTCATATCCCTCCACTATTATCATGATTTTCCTCTATTTCAACACATACACTTTATCCATAAAATGTCACATATTATGATAAGAGGTACTTAGCCTTTAAATACTACACAATGTCACAAAAAGATTTATAATTGTCTAAATGGATTTTATAATACTAAATGATGAGAAAATGTATAATTGAATTATATATATATATATATATATATATATATATATATATATATATATATATATATATATATATATATAACCACACACCTTGTATGTATGTTGTTCCATACACATTGTTAAGTAATTAAGTGAAATAGATATAAGATTTTTGCTTTTAAAAACATATATATACAAGAAAGGAAATTTTGCTTGAAAATTATATATTAATAGTATATAATAAATAATAAATTTTAAAAGAATAATAGTATGAAACTATTAGTGGTACACTTGTCAACTAAAGAAGGAGTGAATTGTTTTTATATATATAGGTGGATTTAATGAGTATATTTAATTGTATATGTTTATAGTTTTCTTTTATAACATTTATTGTATAATGATTAGTATAAGTATAATTATATATTTACAATCGTCTCATTTTTATCTACGTTTTAATATAAATTTAACCGTAATATGATACAAAACTTAAAAATATTCTTTTTTAATTTTTATCATAATAAAGTATATTTCATAAGCAATAAAAAAAGTGTGTTACTATCTTTGATTTTGTGTAAATCAAAATGTAATGACTAATAACACTTAAACTTTTTCATTATGAATATATATTTTCTTGCTTATCTTTTTTATAAAACTTTGAACCATTGAACATATTTATGGTTTATATTATGGATCACTAAATTAGTAATCCTTTTATGTGAGGTATTTTTATTTATAGCATATGAAATTGAGAATATATATATCCACAACAGATTAATTAGGTATTATACCTTTTTATGGGATAATTTTTTTTGTGAATCCTTAAATTAGTTATCTTTTTCATTAACATAATCATACAACATAAAATTAGTGATCTGTTTTTCGATGTCAATGATTTAATAATAAATTATTGATTAAACTGTAATGGTTTTAATAAAAACACTATTCGTAAGTGATTAACCGATTAGAGGTTTGCATGTCAAGAAAGAAGGTTACGAGTATGATATATGAATTTCGAGAAAATGATATTATGTAACGCCCCAAGGTTCGAAAGTTCCGCTATGTTTTATCTTTAATTAAATAATAAGTGTTTATGTGTTTGGTTAGTTGCCTTTATGTGCAATGTGTTTATGAGTATAAAGTTGGAGGGTTAGTTTTGGCATTTCAGAAAGTTAAGAAAGTATAAGGGCTGAATTGCAATTTCTTCATAGTAGTAGATACATATGAGTCTTCTTTGACTCATTATAGTCAAACCATCAGTAACACAAACACATTCACGTACACACACATACATCCCTTGTTCTTGGCGGATTTGACAATAAGATTGCGAATAAGTATTATCATATACTTTTCTTAATCACATTTGACCTGAACCTATCATAACCAGTTAACTAACTCGTCCGAAATACGCATAAGAAGAGAATGATTTAGACCTGTTGGCCTGCGATATCAGGAGGGTACTTCTTTTGCAGTTTTCTGTAAGATTCTCTTATTTCATGAGGATTGAAGTTGACAAAAACCCCAAGCAAATCATAATAATTTTGACCAGTTGTTTGTTTTGAGCAGGATTTCGCATACAACATTGGGTAGCACTAGATTTTGACCTCCATCTGTATTGGCAACAACAAAAAAGCTGGATTCAATCGGCCTAAGTCAGCAAGCCCCGTCAAACATGGTTTCTAAGTCGGATTAAAACATTTCTTACGTGGGCTCGGATGGCTTAATATGTTTAAGCCCATGTCAGACCACTTCATGCATGGGCCATAGGTATGAACCCGATAAGTAATTAAATGTACAAGTCGAATGATAATTTTGAACTAAGGTCGGACGCAGCCATGCAATGACATTTAATTTGGATGGCCACGTGAATCTTCAAACCTAGTCACCTACATGTCAGATGGGTTTACTGATTTGGGCCCAGTTCATCAAGTCGCACAACAGGCCGGCCCAAAAGACTCACGAAGTCGGACCACACTTTCACAACAAGGTCGGACCAAGGAGTGGTTTCATAAGTCGAATAGTACATTTTCAAGTCGCACGCATGGTATTATTCATATGTCGGATCACAAGAAATCCTAAGTCGCATGCGAGCGCGCGCGCGCACACACACACACACACACACACACACACACACATATATATATATATATATATATATAGAGAGAGAGAGAGAGAGGGGGGGGGGGGGGGAAGGTTCATGCGAAAAGAGGTTTATTTGCGAAAAGTGTGAGAATTTATTTGGACCATAGGATTAATCAATCAATGGTTAAGATTGATTATGGCAATTTGGTAAATAAATCAAAATTTAAAGATATTATTTAATCAATAGAAAAGGTAAATTAGACAAATGAACTTTACTCCCTCCTATATACTCTCTCTTTATTAACCGTATGTGTTTATTAACCTCCGCCGCCGACTTCCTCTGCTCGACGTATAGCACGCTGCTCCCACCCTCAACCACCATCAGTCGCCGTTCTTACCCACAACCACCGCCCTTTTAACCCTAACTCCATCACCCGCCATTATCACCCTATTCCAACAATCGGCGCCATTGCCATCCACCATCACCATCTTGCAAGACACCTCACCGTCTTCCGTCGATCACCAAATAAAACTTCATGAGTGTCTCTCCCATCCTCAGATCTGTCGAATCCAACTCCAAGCACCGTCATTGTAAGCCTCTTACTTCACGGTTGAAGATCCGGCGGACGAGGCGGACTCCATTTCCAACCAGCTCCGTTTCTTGTGCTTTCTATACCAAATCGTTTTAATTTTTTCTTCACGTGTCAATGGTGAAAAGTTAGGGAATTAATTTTTTGTTTTACTTAGTATTTGTTCTTTTTATTTTTGAGTTTTAGATTATATGTTTTTCTTATTTTTGTTCTTTTCATTTTTGAGTTTTAGAATATATGTTTTTTTAAATATGTTGTTAATCAATGAACAATGGATAATAGTATTTAACATTGAATATTGTAAAATTTACTATAAACTCTATGTGTTTTTTGCTGTATGCAATATTGAATATTTTAAAATTATTCTAAAACCAGTACACATGATGACTGTTGGCTAAGTTCATTGTTGAATATTTTGAAATTATTCTAAAACTCGTATAATGTTGGCTGTACCCAGTATCGAACACAAATAAAGACAAAAAACTCGTAAATAGTTTGGGTTTGTTCATCGATGAATTTCGTAAAATTAATTATTTACTAGTAAATTATTTTTAATTTATTTTGTTTTTAATCAAAAATTTAGGAGAGAGAAATAGATTGAAAAGAGAAAAGTTTTTGTTTACCATTATGCCCTTTTGATCAAAAATAAAATAAGTGGCTGAGATTGCATCTCGCACTTTTCGTAAATAAGATCTTTTTCACATGAACCATCCGTCACAGGACCACCGCCGCTGTTCCGTCACTCCCTCTGCACTAGCGCCGCCGTTGCATCAAGGCAGAATCAAGACTGAACCACCACGGCCGCTGCACCCTACCGTCGCCGCCGTCAATCGCATCCACCCCCACAAAGGCACGCGTCCATTTTTTTTTCTTTGAGTTTTGAAGTCTTTGTCTGCACTGGGAAAACAATTAGGGTTGTTTGTTTGTATAGTTTTGATTTTGGGTTATAAGTATACTCAAGATTTTTTTTTTCTGATTCATTGGCTTTTATTCTAGTAATACTTATAAATCAGTATTGGATTTGCTTTATAAACTTTCTAATTGTTCATCAAGATCCTAGATTTTATGTGCATCAATTGCATACTCTTGGAATATAATTGAATGAAATTATTGTTTGGGTGTTTATTGTTCATCTATTTTTTGAGTTCTTATGTATTAGTATGATGATTTGTGCATCGATTTAAAGTTTACTTGTTTATGCATTTGATGTTTAATGAAATTGGGGTTTTGTGCATCTTAGTAGAATCAGGGTATAATGTGTCTATAGTGCATTTTTTATTAAGTGTGCATCAAAAGAGTTTTTGAAAAAAATTACGATTAGTGAATAGGGGAAGATAGAAAAATTCTGGAGAAAAAAGCCATATTTTTAGGAGTAGGTTTGAAATTTTAAAGTTTTAAAGGTCAATGATATCCTTGAGTGCTATTTTTATATAATTAAAGAAAAAGAAAAAAGCCATATTTTAAGGAGGCAGTTAAGAGAAATCTAATGGCTGAGATTTCTTCTTACTTTTAGTAAAATAAGATTCTTTTTAGTGGATCTCCTCCCTATATATATATATATAGGGTAAGGTTAAACAAAGAACCTTCCTTAAACAAATAACCTAAAGAATCTCCCTGGTGATGACATGTGACACATAGTTTAGGGGCAAAAAAGGAAATTAAAAAAAATAGAAAAATCGGCGCCTACAGCATCAATCAAATCCCCCCCCCCCCCCAACAAACTAAAAAAAACCCCCAATTACTTTAAATGATCATAACTCGTTCGTTTTTAAACAATTTTAACAAAAAAATTATACCATTAAATTCAGTTTTTCGTCCTCTTTCAAACAAGACCGGACTTGATATATTTCTAAAACTTTTTTTTTTTGAAATGCAAAGTTTGCATTTTGAGCTGGGTTCATTTAAACTCAAAATGCAAAATCCGTAGTTTGCATTTTGAGCTGGGTTCATTCAAGCCCAAAATGCAAAATTCTTAGATGCTTGATTCATTCAAGCCTAAATGCAAATTGCAAAATCTGTAATTTACATTTTGAGCTGGGTTCATTCAAACTTAAATGCAAAATGCAAAATCTGTACAGAACATGCAAAAAAACCAAAATGCACAATATCGAAATTGTAGGTCATGCAGATGGTTCCAAAATGCAAATTATGAAAATGCAAAATGCAAAATACACCATCGAAACTTAGGACTAACACTACTTTAAGGCTTTAAACCCCTTAAACATTGTCGGTGAGCGAGGAGGTATTACACAACAGCAGTGCACTATGCAGCACAGGTCATCGGACATCACATTTCAAAAGGCCAGCAACGCACATCTACTTAACTTGACATGAAGATCACACAGCAGTGGACAAGAACCAGCCGATCTGCAGCCGCATTTACACAGACGAGTAACATACCAACAGCAAGGAAAAATACACTTCAGCGAGGACCAAACCATCAGCAAGAAACCGAGAAGAAACATGCCATACATCAGCATCATACAGGTATAACATGAGGTGTAGACACAGTCATGCAAACAAGCTCATCGCGAAAACATAACATGAGCAACACACCAGAGTAGAACAGCAAACCAATATGATCATAAAACAACTATGATCTTGGAAGCATCGACCAGGGCACACGCCAACCAAAGCCACCAAATAGCGGCAGCATTGAAAAACGGCACAGCGTCTAATAGCTCAACACCGCAAAAGACATAACCCAAACCGGCATCAATACTATATATTGTTGGACTTAATTAAGTTAGACAAAAAAAGAAAGCTATCTAAGCTATAAATAAGTCAGCGACATAGCATCAGTACATTACAAACAAAAACCCATAAACAAAAACAAGAATATTGTTTAATTGCAAGTCACGTACGGAATATTGTTTAATTATAATCGCCAAATATTCTGAAATGAAAATAAATAACCATCGATCGAAAACCAATTATATAACTACAATGTAGCTTAAAAATTACATATTCAAAACCAAAATGCAAAATCTTCACACAAACACTACAATGCAGCCCAAAATGCAAACAAAATTTGCATTATCAAAAAAAAAATTAGAAAAATATGGGAAGAGTGGTCTCGTTTGAAAGAGGATTAAAAAACTAAAAGATTGGTATAATTTTTTTGTTTAAATTCACAAAATGTAAAAAGTTATGGCAATTTAAAATTTTTGGGGGTATTTTTTTTTTTAAATTCGTGGGTTTGTTAAGGGGTAGATTTTCCATTTTTACCCTTTTCTTCATAAATTAATACATTATAATTACAGTTTTAACATTATTCAATCTCATCCATTAATTTTGATGATCAAAGGGTTCAGATTGGTTCTTTAGGTTCTTTATTTAAGGAGTGGTTCTTTGTTGATGCAATTCATATATATATATATATATATATATATATATAAATTGGGTTCAAGTAAAAAGTATTTTAAGGTACAAAATGTAAGGAAGGTTGTATGATTGACATGTGTCTTTCCTGCATTAAGGGCATTTTCGACTTTAGCCTTTTTTTATTTTTTTTAAATTCCAGAAATTTCTTGTTGGAAGGATTAGTCGTGGGTTTTAACTTGTTTTTGTAACTGATCTCCTATTTTGTTGGAAGGATTAGTCATGGGTTTTTTTATACTTATTCCTTATTTCTTTTTAGTTGTGCGAACATCATCTTCTTCAGGAAATCATTGTTTTCTGATTCTTTGGCATTCACGATGGTGGATTCAGGTTTTTTTATTTGATTGTTTCAACAAAATATTTTGTGAAAAGAATTTTGTTATCGCCGCCTCCATGACGTTACCCCCACACGAAGCCACGCCCGATGATCTGCAATGGTCGTGTGCATCTGTGAGGGTTATTACATGGTTTTTGAATGACATGTGCATCGCCGACCACCACCGCCCGTGCACCTCTCTTTCTTGTAAATGGTCAAGGTGCATCGCCGACCATCACCACCGGTGCACCACCACCGCCGCTGCCGTTTGATGTCTTATGCATCAGGTTACCATGTATTTTTCTTATCCCGTGCATCAAATATTTGTACCTTGTGTATTGAATGTAATCTGTGAATCAATGTATTTCTGTGCATCAGATGTTTGCACTTTCTGCAGTAAAATGGTTGTACCTTTGCATCAGAGAGTTGCCCGACGGAAAAATAAAAAGAAAAAGAAAAACTTTAAAACTTTAGTAGACGATTATACCCTTAACAGTTTTTTTATATTTAAAAGAAAAAGAAAAATATCTATTTTCTAGGATCAGATTTAAAATTTTGGATGACTGAGATTTCACCTTACATTAAGTACCATAACTTTTTTTTACCGGTTCCCTACCCTATATATATATATATATATATATATATATATATATATATATATATATATATAGGGTGAGGTTCAACATAGCCCCCCTCTTAAACATAAATCTCAAAGTCTCAATCTCAGCCACTCATTTAAAAGGGTAAAATAGGAATTGAAACAACTTTTAAAAACTCACGCGCTGTCTAACAAACTTTCCAAATTCAGTTTTTTTAATTTTTTTTTACCACTTAAATCTTTAAATGATCATAACTACTTCAATTTTTTGAGTTTGAGCAAAAAAATTATACCAATCTTCTCATTTTTTAATACTCTTTCAAACGAGACCACTCTTCCTATATTTCTGGAAAAAAAATTTTGACGAAAATGATATGAATGACGAAAATAATCATTTTCGGCTGTTGAAAGAGAGTAACACCTACCAGTTTAATCATTTTCGTCCATCACCTTCATACCCATAACACCTAACAGTTTTCATCGTTTTCGGACCTCTGTTCACCTTTTTTTTTACGAAAATGATGAAAGCAGGTGACGAAAATGATATGAAAATGACAAATTTTTATCATTTTCGTCACCTGCTTTTTACGTGACATACAGGTGACGAAAATGATATACAGGTGACGAAAATGACACAGGTGACGAAAATGATAGGGTGAGGTGATGAAAATGAAAGCAGGTGACAAAAATGATATACAGGTGACGAAAATGATAGGGTGAGGTGACGAAAATGATATACAGGTGACGAAAATGATATGGTGAGGTGACGAAAATGATAACAGTTTTTATCATTTTTACATGACATACAGGTGACGAAAATGATATGAAAATGACAAATTTTTATCATTTTCGTGCCCCCTTATGTCATGTAAAAACAGGTGACGAAAATGATATGAAAATGACGAATTTTTATTATTTTCGTCACCTGCTTTTACGTGACATACAGGGGGGCACGGAAATGATGAAAATGACGATTTTTGTCATAATTTTCGTGTCCCCTGTATGTCATGTAAAGGCAGGTTACGAAAATGATATGAAAATGACGAATTTTTATCATTTTCGTCACTTGCTTTTACGTGACATACAGGGGGGCACGAAAATGACGAAAATGACGAATTTTTATCATTTTCGTCACCTGCTTTTACGTGACATACAGGGGGTACGAAAATGATGAAAATGACGATTTTTTATCATTTTCGTGCCCCCCTATATGTCATGTAAAAGCAGGTGACGAAAATGATATGAAAATGACGAATTTTTATCATTTTCGTCACCTGCTGTTACGTGACATACAGGGGGCCACGAAAATGATGAAAACTGTTAGGTGTTATGGGTATGAAGGTGATGGACGAAAATGATTAAACTGGTAGGTGTTACTCTCTTCCAACAGCCGAAAATGATTATTTTCGTCATTCATATCATTTTCGTCACCTGTATCATTTTCGTCACCTGTATCATTTTCGTCACCTCACCCTATCATTTTCGTCACCTATATATCATTTTCGTCACCTGTATGTCACGTAAAAGCAGGTGACGAAAATGATAAAAATTTGTCATTTTCATATCATTTTCGTCACCTGCTTTCATCATTTTCGTAAAAAAAAAAGGTGAACAGAGGTCCGAAAACGATAGGTGTTATGGGTATGAAAGTGATGGACGAAAATGATTAAACTGATAGGTGTTACTTTCTTTCAACAGCCGAAAATGATTATTTTCGTCATTCATATCATTTTCGTCATTTTCGTCAAAAAAATTTTTTTCCAGAAATATAGGAAGAGTGGTCTCGTTTGAAAGAGCATTAAAAAATGAGAAGATTGTTTTAATTTTTTTGCTCAAACTCAAAAAATTGAAGTAGTTATGATCATTTAAAGATTTAAGGGGTAAAAAAAATAAAAAAAACTGAATTTGGAAAGTTTTTAGGCAGCGCGTGAGTTTGGACTTTGGGATTCAATTCCTATTTTACCATAATACCCTTCCTTCTATAATTAAATCTTATAATTGTTTACTTAATTACAATCATGCCATTATAGATCTTGATCATTGATTTGATTAATCTAATGGCTAAGATTGAGACTTTGGTATCTTTGTTTAAGGTGGGATCTATATTGATCCATTATATATATATATATATATATATATATATATATATATATATATATATATATATATATATATATATATATATATATATATATATATATACGTACAAGTCGGATCGTTTAAGTGTTTAGCGAACTAGGCCGGACCACTTGTATAAAAAATAAAATGATATCTCTACGTGTTATGATGTCATATTTATGTCATCCTCCTATTGCATCCAACTCTTCCACGTTGGTCTTGGTGTATATACTTTTATTTGTTTAAAAACCTAACATAAATATCGATTTGTTTAAACTATAAAGTGAAAGTAGGAATATTGACGTAACATCCTCGACTCAAACCAATAAAACCTGAAGACTGGCTGAGCAATATATAATTTTTGAAAATTGAATTTGATAAAAATAATAAAATCAATATGTAATTTTTGAAAATTGAATTTGATAAAAATAATAAAATCAATAGTCGATTGCTCGAATCTAGTTTAAGTTTATTTCTTGAATGATTTTAATATAGTTTGGTTCACTAAAATATATACACGTACGTTATCATGTTCTGATATTTTATGTATTCGATTCAAAAAAAATCTTTTGCTTACTAGTGTGTAATGAAATTTTAATGTGCTGTTATTGTGTATACTAAACATTTTATTGTATATACTAAACTTGTACGTTTTTTTATGTAACCCAAATACATTCAATAGCGACAAATTAAAAGTTTGATATGCACAATATAAACTTTTGAAAGTTGCACCACGACGTGTAAGGGGTCGCGTCATGATGTCGGTTGGAGGTAGGCGTATGGTCGTTGAATGATTTTGACTCTTAGCTCGATCGATCATAACCATCTTAAATCTTTGCACGATCACGTCGAGGTGAGGCCAAGCTCCCGAAGTGATGAGTTGTTTGAACTCTCTGAAATTTTTGGCACTTATGTGATGACGCGGGAAAGATGAAATCATGACGCAATCTTCATTAGGAACTCAACAAGTTTTCTTTTTGGCCTTTTGGCCATAAAACTTCACACTTTCATAGAAATACATTCAATAGCACATATTTTAACTCAAACACATATACTAATTGCCCAAAAATTGTAATGAAAAACATGCATATATTTGACAATATCACAATTCAATCGACAACATATATATGTATAATATAATTGAAACAATGTGTACGTGCGCGTGTGTGTATTAGTGTATATATTGAAATCTCAAGAAAAAATTCGATATACATGAATGAATTGATACCAAACATAAATTAGACCATGACCTAAACCTTCTAACTTAGTTTTTATATCTCGTAAATTATCGACTACATATTTCACTTCTTAAACTGCCCGGTTGACAATAGTAACTATCCCAAAAAAAGTATTCAATATATTACTAAACCATCAAGTATAATACTTCAAGTATTCAATACTATGAAAAATATAATAAAAAGTATTTTAAGTCATAAAATAGCTTGACGTAGAGATAATAATTCAATAAATGTAATAAACACGCGCATGGTATTTTTCCGTACAGTTCCGTGAACAGTTAATTAACAAAAGAATAAATTCATTTGAAATGGTTAATAATAATATTTAATATTATAATTATTAAAAATAAGTTATAATGTCATTATTTACTAATTAGATTTTTTTTATCAATCATCTTATTTATTTCCAGAAATCAAATACAAATTTACTTTTCGTATTTATCTATGTTTTTTTGATAATGAATCTTTTTTTCACAACCTTATAAACAAATGATTTTAATTAAATTCGTGATTCAAACATAATCTGATTATTTGTATAAGTTTATTCATGATATATAAGGCATGGATATTAGTATATCAAAATGTAACGAAGTTTATTCAATTTGATATTAAGTGTAACAAAGAAAAATAATTACTTTGTATAATACAATTTGTTTCCGAAAGTTATATCATATGTATTGTGACTTGCAATCACAAGTTAGTTGGTTAGTTTTTTTAATTATTTTAAAATTGTTTGGTTTTTTTATTAGTATCACTATGAAGGTTTGTATACAAACTTGTTTTTGAAAATTACATTATATGTGATGACCTACTTATAATCTGCAATCACAGGTTAGCAACGTCACTTTTTTATTATTTTATACATATTTGTTTAATTATTTTTATTATTGTGATAATTAATTATCATTATTTAATACCAAATGAGATGGAGGTTATCTTCCTCACTCGTATGTGGATGTCAACTTCATGTTGTTAGATACTTACGACTAGAGCTTACTTAGAAAAGGAAGTGAAAGATGTATAAAAATTTGTTAGAATCAAAGGACCTTAGGCGGTGAAGGGCAGGGTAACGATGCTAGGTACTATGTGCACACAAAAAGGATCATCGTCTCATCTAGGACGAGTAGAGCATTGAGTGCATTGTATGAATTTACCTGCTAGCAATCTTTCACATCATAAGCATTTATAATTTACTATATATATATATATATATATATATATATATATATATATATATATTGAACGGCTAAACACACACCATCTACCCTAATCCTAAATATATACAATTTTGTCCACAGCTTAACTTGAACCCACAACATTGTTTAATTATTTTATACCTATTTGTTTAATTATTTTTATTGTTGTGATAATTAATTATTATTATTTAATACCAAATGAGATGAAGGTTATCTTCCCCACTCGTATGTGGATGTCAACTTCATGTTGTTAGATACTTACGACCAGTGGCGGACCCAGGATTTCTGGGGACCGGTAGCACCATATAATGCGAAAATAAAATTAAATAAGTTTGAGGGTCTGGTTCGGGTTTTTTTTCCGGGTTTCCGGTTAATCGGGTCGGATTAACGAGGTTTCGGCCATTTTTCTGGTATTTTAAGGCCAAATTTTAAAACAAAACACAATTTATATGAAGACCTGTTAACTAAAATGCTATTTTAAAGGTCAATTAAAGTATTTTAAAGGTATAAACTGAAAGATTAAACTATTTCTTATCATTTTTTTATAAAAAATTTCTTTTTTCCTTTGATTTTGGTGGCATCACCCGGTGCAACCCGAAAATTTACCGGTAGCATCGTCTCAAAAAGTCGAAAATTAACACTGCGAATCGTCAAAGGACCGGTGGCGCTTGACCCCCCCCCACAAAGGGCAGGTCCGCCCCTGCTTACGACTAGAGCTTACGTAGAAAAGGAAGTGAAAGATGTATAAAAATTTGTTAGAATCAAAGGACCTTAGGGAGGGTAGCGATGTCAGGTACTATGTGCACACAAAAAGGATCATCGTCTCATCTAGGACGAGTAGAGCATTGAGTGCATTGTATGAATTTACCTGCTAGTAATCTTTCACATCATAAGCATTTATAATTTACTTTATATATATAGTTAAACACACCCTCTAATCTAATTTTAAATCTATACAATTTTGTTCACAGCATAACTTGAACCCATAACTTATAAATACCTAAACAACAGATGTCGTTAAACTATAAGCCCTTTGGTATAATTTACTTTGTATTAAGTTAGTTTTTAGAAAATAATTGAGATGACGGTTGTTATGAAACCGAGAGAGGGTGAATATAATATATGAGGCGAAAGGGGCAAGTTTTTGGGAATTTGGAAAAAGTTAGTGGTGAAAATGTAAATTATTATAAAAGTTGGTGACTAGTGCCTAAAGACGGTCATGTTTGAGTTGTGGGGTGAAAGAGAAGTACAAGTGGCACTTGCCACCAACACGTACATACAAAACTTGATGCATATTATTTTTAAGTTTTATTCTAACTTTTCTTTTTCTTTTTTTTTTTTGAAAAAAAAAGTGTTGTAAAACCAAGTGGAAAATCTGTAGGAGCGTAACAATCTTTTCCACAAATCTTGTACCAAAAGGAAAGGTAGGATAATGTGTCTTTAAAATGAGTTTTTCTGTTCTGGCTTCTCTCTGAGACGTTGAGATATATACATGGTTTTAGCTGATGTTATCCGTGATTGTTTTTTAAGCGATCTATTAATTGACGAAGTCCCTGAGATTGACAAGAGTACTAGTTCCGACTTGTGGTTTATTTAATTTATTATCGCACTTGTGATCTTAAATTTAGTGATAATTATGAATTATATATATATAGACAAAAGTTCATGCGAGAACCGTTGTTAGCGCGAGAACCGCGAAAACCAATCTAAGCCGTCCAATTCTCTCTCCATCAATGTCATTGCCGACCCATGAATTCCTCACATGCACCCTGCCACACCCTATCCCTCCACGCTCTCCATCCATAATACTTCTCATATCCAAGGAACCTTCCCCTATATATATATATATATATATATATATATATATATATATATATATAGGGTGAAGTTCAACAAAGCCTCCCTTTTAAACATAGAAACCAAAGTCACAATCTCAGCCACTTATTTAAAAGGGTAAAATAGGAATTGAACCAATTTGAAATAAAACCCACGCGCATCCTACAGTCATTCCAAATTCAGTTTTTTTTAAATTTTTTTTACCTCTTAAATCTTTAAATGACCATAACTATTTCAATTTTTTGAGTTTGAGCAAAAAAATTATATCAATCTTCTTGTTTTTTAATCATCTTTCAAACGAGACCACTCTTCCTATATTTCTGGAAAAAAAAAATTTGACGAAAATGATATGAATGACGAAAATAATCATTTTCGGCTGTTGAAAGAGAGTAACACGTACCAGTTTAATCATTTTCGTCCATCACCTTCATACCCATAACACCTAACAGTTTTCATCATTTTCGGACCCCTGTTCACCTTTTTTTTTTACGAAAATGATGAAAATGACGAAAATGACGAAAATTATCATTTTCGTCACCTGCTATTACGTGACATACAGGACCCGAAAATGATAAATTTCGTCATTTTCATCATTTTCGTGCCCCCCCCCCCCCCCTCTGTATGTCATGTAAAAGCAGGTGACGAAAATGATGAAAATGACTGAATAAAAATTATGTTTATTTTTGGCTGTTGGAAGAGAGTAACACCTATCAGTTTAATCATTTTCGTCCATCACCTTCATATCCATAACACCTAACAGTTTTCATCATTTTCGAACCCCTGTTCACCTTTTTTTTATTTATGAAAATGACGAAAATGACTAAAATTATCATTTTCGTCACCTGCTGTTACGTAATATATAAGGGGGCACGAAAATGATGAAAATGACGAATTTTTATCATTTTCGTCACCTGCTTTTACGTGACTTACAGGAGGCACGAAAATGATGAAAATGACGAAATTTCTCATTTTCGTGTCTCCCTTGTATGTCACGTAAAAGCAGGTGACGAAAATGATAAAAATTCGACATTTTCATCATTTTCGTGCCCCCTTATATATCACGTAACAGCAGGTGACGAAAATGATAAATTTCGTCATTTTCATCATTTTCGTGCCCCCCTGTATCTCACGTAACAGCAGGTGATGAAAATGATAAAAATTCGTTTTTTTCATCATTTTCGTGCCCCCTTATGTATCATGTAACAGCAGGTGACGAAAATGATGAAAATGACGAATTTTTATCATTTTCGTCACCTGCTGTTACGTGACATACAGGGGAGCTCGAAAATGATGAAAATGACGAAATTTATCATTTTCGGCTGCCCCTTATATATCACGTAGCAGCAACAGCAATAGTAGGTGACGAAAATGATGAATTTCGTCATTTTCATCATTTTCGTCATTTTCGTCGAATTTTTTTTTCTTTAGAAATATAGGAAGATTGGTCTCGTTTGAAAGAGGATTAAAAAAATGAGAAGATTGGTATAATTTTTTTGCTCAAACTCAAAAAATTGAAATAGTTATAGTCATTTAAAGATTTAAGGGGTAAAAAAAACTAAAAAAATGGGGCTTTGACCATAATAACCTTCCTTCTAAAATTAAATCTTATAATTGTTTACTTAATTACAATCATGCCATTATAGATCTTAACTGTTGATTTGATTAATCTAATTGCTAAGATTGGGACTTTGAGATCTTTGTTTAAGGAGTGATTTATATTGATCCAATTTCTATATATATATATATATGAAAAAGTTCATGCGAGAACCGCGAGAACCAATCTGAGCCATCCAATTCCCCCTCTTTCAATGTCATTGCCCACCATAATTCTCACATGCACCCTGCCACACCCTATCCATCCACGCTCACCAGCCATGAAACTTCCCATATCCAAGGAACGGCCGAGATTGGTTCTCGCGGTTCTCGCACTAACAACGGTTCTCGCATGAAAGTGGAGTTCATGGATGGAGAGCGTGGAGGGATAGAGTGTGGCAGGGTGCATGTGAGGAATTCATGGGTGGACAATGACATTGAAAGAGAGAAATTGGACGGATAGGATTGAGTCTCCCATTCTTAATTTATTTAAGGTTCTCATTTGAACCCCCACTATATATATATATATATATATATATATATATATATATATATATATAAAGAGTTACACGTTGTTTACTGAATATATGTTGGTGAAAGTTTTTTATAAATTAATATAAAAAGAATAATGATTAAGTAATAGCTAGATAATTACTAAATGGATTTGGTTGACTAGATTTGTGTGCACGAGAGAGAGTGTGTAAGTAGAGAAAAACCTAATAATTTCGAAGAGTTATCAGGAATCAAGAGATGAATATAAGTCGGTGAAGGATAAACAGTCAGCTATGAGGGCACCTATGAAGGGTCCACAGGAGTGAGCAAGCCATGAATGATGTATAAAGGTACTACAAGACAAGCCGAAGATCATATTTACATGTATAGTTATCATTTTATAGTCGCTATAGCTAAGTATCTCAGTTTGATACTTGTAGGTATTACTCGGTAGAGATTGTATTCTGTTGGGAAAATGATCTCATCAGTCTAGTTTTATGAGATAAAATTAAGTTTGTAAGATGTGTTCTGAATATAACTTAAACAGAATTATGAAGTTTAATCACTCATAGTGATTCAGACTGAGTATAAGTTGTACATATGTTTGATCAGCTTAGATTATATCTTAGTAAGATTATCAATATGTTTGATAAGCTGTGTGCGTAAACTAAGATACACATATTGAGTTTCAGCTTGATGAGTTTCAAGCTGAGCGACTCAACGTGAAGACTGAGTCAGCTCAATAGAGTTACTAAATATGTTTTAGTTAATTCTTTAGACTTCTAAGGATGAGTTAATAATTATACATGTTAGTTCATGTTTGAATTCGGGTTTGTTCTCGAAGAACTCAGCTTGATGAGTTTCAAGCTGAGTAACTCAGCCTGACTAAATAAGTCAGTTTAAAGATAATTTAAATGTGTTTTAAATTTATCTTTTATCTCTCTATATACGGAAAGGATAAGAAGACTTCAGAATCAAGATTGAAGATTGAACACTCAAGATAAGAAGATTCAAAATTCAAGATTCCGAATTATCCGATAGTTAGTTAGCAAATTAGGATTAGTCCAGTTTGTTAGGAACCGTAGCAACAGGATTATAAATACTTATTGAAGGGTTTTGTGGGGTATAAAAACATGCACAGCGGAATAAAAACCCCCTCCAGTGATCTCATCTAACTCGTACAGAAACTAAAAGAGGAAGATGGTTAAAAAGTTATACCTTGATGTAAACCAAAACTTTTTCTTTAAGCCCCTAGACAGCTGCAGGTTATCCACCGCTACTGCACCACCTCGAACTGGCTGCTAGACCGCCTAAGGATTAAACCTCGAAAATCGAGACCCACGTGTGTGTGTGTATGCGTCGCCGCCGGCCACCGCCCTTGGTGGTCGGTTTCTTCTTGCGCCGCCGCCGAAAGAAGGAGAGAGGGAGGGAGAGAGCACTTAGGGTTATTACTTTTAACTTGTAATTGTCTAATATGATTAATCAAGGCTAATGAAGTTTATATATAGTAAACCTTATTAGGCCAAGCCCGTTAAGTAATTACATAAAGTACCCCTTGACCTTTCTAATTAATTAATAACTATTAATTAACCGGTCCTGTTAATATTTAATTAATTAATTAAACTATTAATTATTGTGATACACAAAAAGGTAAAATCCAAAAGGTTCTATTTGGGTGTGCAGCGGTGTGATCCTTTAGTGTCACATAGTATTGGATACGATGATACATGTTATCTATCTCTGCACATAATCTAACAGACTCCCACTTGTGCAAGATAAGTAACACTTTTTGTACATCGTTGGCCTAAGGAGGTCCCTAGCCAGACACTTAGGTTAACCAGACTATGAGATCTCTTACATCTAGAGATATAATCCACACCTTGGATTATCTATAGGCTTTTCCTTTTGCATCACGATATTTCGTAATGTGAGTATTTGACATGGAGCAGGGATCTCATCTAATACTCAGATTTTCTCGACTCTGATTTCGACACTCTGCAGTTACGGTTTCCCGAATGAATAACTATCATTCTAACCGAGCGCGGCCACGCATTTTCAGTAGTCTTAATCGTCGAGGAGCTCAGAAAATATCTCTCCTAAAAAGGAGGTGCAAATTCCATCTTGACTATTTGCAATTTGAGCACATGACTTCCGCTGCACCTAGACAAGCCCCTTATGATCACCCTGTTACGGTGTGACGTTAGAACATGCTAAAGTACAGAAGTTACCACGCCCCAAACCAAATATCTCAGGTCTAAGGACAACCTATCAAGTTTACTTATGTTAACGCTCCATGAAGTAAACTCGATGCGGATCACCCCAATATTTATCCCCTGATAAATATCTATGAATATTTGGTCACAAACTTGTGCTTTTACTCATACCCGAATAAATCATCAAATATTCATAATAGCGTTACCTCCCTAATGTAGCTCCCACTACATTAAGTAGCTACGGGCATTTAGACAATTCATAACTTGACTTTTCAATGATAGGTTAAACATGCTAAAAATGGATAACTACGAAACATTATGCAAATATCTCCTATTTCAATCCCATGAAATGTAAATACATAATAAAAGGTTTCAAGTTACATCCATAGTAATAATAAAAAACACGAACTAGCTGCTATGTTCCAAGTACTGCATTCCTATAGAACTCGCATGCCTCTCATGCTTAGCCCTAGCTAGTGGCTTCGTCAACGGGTCAGCAACGTTGTCGTCCGTCGGTATCTTTTGCAATCTAATATCATCTCTTCCGATGATCTCTCGGATGAGATGATATTTCCTGAGTACGTGCCTTGTCCGCTGATGATCTCTAAGCTCTTTAGCTTGGGCTACAGCCCCTGAGTTGTCACAGAATATATCGATCGGTCTAGAGATACTGGCAACAACTCTAAGATCCGAGATAAAATTCTTCAGCCAAACAGCTTCCTTTGCTGCATCACTTGCCGCAATATACTCTGCCTCTGTAGTAGAATCTGCTATTGTATCTTGCTTCTGACTCTTCCAAGATATGGCTCCTCCGTTTAGGGTAAAGACAAATCCTGACTGCGGCTTGAAGTCGTCTCTGTCGGTCTGGAAACTAGCATCAATGTAACCAGTTACACTGAGCTCATCCATCGAACCTCCATATACTAGGAATATGTCTTTCGTCCTTTTCAAATACTTGAGAATATTCTTGACGGCCACCCAATGAGCTTCACCAGGATTTTGTTGATATCTACTCGTGACACTGATAGAATAGGCAACATCGGGTCTAGTACATAGCATGACATACATAATCGAACCAACTGCCGAGGCATATGGTATTAATTTCATCTTGTCCTGATCTTGACTAGACACAGGACACCGAGTCTTGCTTAAAATTGCGCCAGATTGCATAGGAATAAATCCTTTCTTGGATCCATCTATCTTGAATCTTTTCACGACTTTGTCAATATAAGTACTTTGACTAAGACCGATAAGTTGCTTAGATCTATTCCTATAGATCTTTATACCCAGTATATAAGCAGCTTCTCCAAGTCTTTCATCTGGAAACATTTACCTAACCGGGATTTTACTCCTTGTAATACTGGTATATTGTTTCCTATTAACAGTATGTCGTCTACATACAAGACTAGGAAGGTTACTGCGCTCCCACTGAATTTGGTGTAAACACATGACTCGAACTCACTTTTGGTAAAACCAAACTCTTTGATGCGCTCATCAAAGTGTAAGTTCCAGCTTCTAGATGCTTGCTTTAGTTCATAAATGGATTTAAGCAAACTTGCATACTTTATTAGGGTTCTTTCGATCCACAAAACCATCCGGTTGTATCATATATACATCCTCTGTCAGTTTCCCGTTAAGGAAAACGGTTTTGACATCCATCTGCCATATCTCATAGTCAAAATATGCTGATATGGCCATTAGAATCCTAATAGTCTTAAGCATTGCCACTGGGGAAAAAGTTTCATCATAGTCAATGCCATGAGTTTGCGTGAAACCTTTTGCCACTAGCCTTTCTTTAATAGTATGCACCTTTCCATCAATGACTGTCTTCTTTTTGAAGACCCATTTGCACCCAACAGCTTTACTGTGTTGAGGCAAGTCCACTAACTCCCAAACTTGGTTGTCATACATGGATTGCATCTCTACCTTCATTGCTTCTAGCCATTTCTCAGATTCCAAACCTGAGGCAACGTCTTGGTAGGTAGTGGGTTCTAAAAGATCTCCTTCGTCTTGAGCAACTACGAATCCCAGATACCTATCTGGCTCAATACGAGGCCTACTAGACCTACGAAGGTCTTGTGTTTGCACCTCTTCCTCAACCACAGACTCGGGTTGAGGTTTAACAATTCTTTGTTGAACTACAGGTTCAACTATCGGTGGTGGTGTAATCTCCTAATCTTCAATTTCTTGAAGCTCTATTTCTTTTCTTGAAGTTCCTGAGTTAAGAAACTTCTCCTCCAAGAATACCCCTTTACGAGCAACAAAAACTTTGTTCTCGTCTGGGTTATAGAAATAGTATCCCATGGTTTCCATGGGATAGCCCACGAAGATACACTTATCTGATTTGGGATTGAGTTTATCCATGAATGTTCGCTTAACATACACCTCACATCCCCAAACCTTGAGAAAAGACATTTTGGGCTTTTTCCCCGTCCATATCTCGAACGGTGTCTTTTCAACCGATTTGGTTGGAACCCGGTTCAGCATGAACGCTGCTGTCTCGAGTGCGTGTCCCCAAAACGACAATGGTAGTGAACTTTGACTCATCATTGATCGTACCATGTCAAGCAGTGTACGATTCCTCCTTTCTGATACACCATTCATCTGAGGTGTATACGGAGGTGTGAGTTGTGAAACAATCCCACATTCCTTCAAATGATCGTCAAATTCATGACTCAGATATTCGCCACCTCGATATGACCGAAGCAACTTTATCTTCTTGTCCAGCTGATTTTTTACCTCATTCTGAAACTGTTTGAACTTGTCAAAACTTTCAGATTTAAGTCTCATGAGGTAGACATAACCGAATCTACTGAAGTCATCAGTAAAGGTTATGAAATACCGGTATCCTCCTCTAGCTTCTGGAGTAAAGGGTCCGCACACATCTGTGTGTATAATCCCTAATAACTCGCTGGCCCTTTCATTCTCACTGTTGAAAGGCTGCTTTGTCATTTTACCAGACAAACAAGATTCGCAAACATCATATGACTCCAAGTCAAATGGTTCTAGAATTCCGTCATCTCGGAGCTTCTCTATGCGTTTCTCGTTTATGAGTCCTAAACGACAATGCCAGAGGTAAGTTTGATTCAAGTTACTCTTGGATCGCTTACTTATATGATAGATGTCATTGTTATCTAAATTTAGCGTATATAGACCGTTTTCTGGAGTAGCTTTGAAGAAGAAAACATCATTTTTAAAACATGAAATAGACTTTTCATTTAAAACATAAGCAAATCCACAGTCTATAAGCAAATCAAATGAGATAACATTTTTAATAAGTCTTGGAACATAATAACAGGGTTCAAGTTCTAAGACCATGCCCGAGGGCAAACTAAGACAATATGTCCCTACAGCTTCAGCACCAACCATGGAGCCTTCGCCTACCCGCAGGTCCATATCTCCTTGTCTCAGTTTCTTACTTCTCTTGAATCCTTGCAAATGATTGCATATGTGATGACCACATCCGGTATCCAATACCCATGATTCATAAGAAGTAATAGTACAATCTATCATAAAGATACCTGTATCATTGGGCGAACCAATGTCCAGCTGATCTATGTCGAGTGAGTGCTCGCATGAATCCTTGCTACCACAGTCTGGGCAACAAATTTCTCCAAGTTCTTCCAGCCAGTCATCCTCCTGCATAGAGTCCACAACTGGTGACTCTAGCTTCTTTGGGTTCAACTCGTCGCTAATGCACATGAGGATTTCGTGCAACCCTGCGACAGTCATCTCAAAATCACCGAGGACATACATTACTCTTTTCTGGTAACATTCTGACAAGGAACCGAACAAGAGCATAACTAGCTCATGTGGTTTTGATTTTGATCCAAAACTCTCATAGCAATCTAAGAGCCTTCTCATGTTAATGAGATGATCACTAATAGGTTGACTTTCTTTCATCTTGGCTGAAAGAATTTCCCTCATCAATAGCATGCGACATATCCGTTCACTAAACTTGAACTTCTGCTCCAGTCCTTGAACAACCTCGTAAGATGACCTCTCACGGAGATCGTCCGTAAACTCGGATGATGCGGTGAGAACGAGAATCGACATAACATCAGATTCGTCAGCCAGATACTGATAGTAAGTGTCATACTCACTATCCTGAGCATCTACTCCTGGTCGTTCTGGAGGCAATGTCTCAATGATGTGAAGCTTTCCCTGTGCATCCAAAACATTTTTCAGATGCATCTTCCAAACAGCAAAGTTTGGACCTGAAAGCTTCCACTTGCTAGTGATGAGACTTAGAGACTCTCTTGGTGAATAAAACGGAATAACAGATATAATAGACATCTACAGAAAAAGAAAAAGATAAAATCGATTCAGTATTGATTATATCTTCTAATAATTATTACCTTTTAACAAAAATTATTAGACTAGGATCCATATTTCACATTACCCGATGCAAGGTTTGGGCACTTCCCACCGGGACAATGCTATTTCTGGTAGGTAAGAACTATACCAATCGTATCCTAACTGGGCACGACTCCTAGATCCGCGGGACATCGGTTACAGGAACCGTGCATGTTTAGTCCCTCTAGTGCATTTTGGGCCGGGACTCCCGATTATCGCAGAATCTTTCATGCCCCTTCCCGCAATGGTTTGAACCCGGATGCCTAAGGTTTGGGCACTTCCGACACCCGAGTACCGTTTAATAGCAAGGGTGTACCATTAGGTGGGTAGCACACTGATATAAGATTTTTCTAAAAAGGATTTCCAAGTTTTTAACGTGAAAAACTTTAATGCCAGTTTTCTTTTAAAAAACATCTGTTTCAATAATTAAATATTATTAAAACCCTTGTTTTATTTCATCGTGTTAATCACAACCACGCATATATATAATATGTAAAGAAATAAAACAACCACAAACAACTATGCCTTAGCCTTGCCCTTAACTAATGTCGGTTTCGTGAGCCACACGAAAAATCCGACGGTCAAAACCTAAGTGGAAAAACACAACACACATGGTATGGCGTTCTGAAGCTCCCACTGGCTCCAGCATCCAATCCTGCTCCCTGCTCCTTGGTTCTTGGTTCTTGTATCAGCTTCATATTTATTCTAATAATCTATTCTATTCTAAAAACTAAAAAGAATTATAAAAAAAATTACAAGATTGATCAAAGGCACGCATGCCCGCTAATTCTAATACTTTTACAAAATAGAATAGGGGTTGTAAGTAGCACGCAGGCCTCTCCACACCATAGAATAATAAAACCAATCACAACCACAAGTGCAGAAAAGTAAACAATCCACAAGGTCTAAAAGGCTCGGCTATGACATCCCAAACATGTACCAAACTAATACATGAAAGTACAACAACAACTGATTTCTAATTATTCATCTTGATGAAAATAACTGATTTTAACAACCTGTTAAAAACCCCTATATTGTTTTTCGGTTATTTGCAATAAATATTTATTTCAAGTTTTATACTTTGATAATTAATCAAAAAACTCAAAAATAATATTTAAACTTTAAATTAAAATAACAAACTGTATTTCAATTTAATATTGACCACAAAATATCTGAACCGCGAGCTGGGCCAAATATTTAAACTGGGTCGAGACAAACAAAAAAAAACTGGGCCGAGGCCCATTTGCTTTTAGTGCCGCAAGCCCCTCGCCGTTAAGCCTCAACTGGGCCGCTGGCTATTGGGCCGTGGCTTCTAGGCCGTAGCCCACCCCAAGTTTAGCGCCGCGAAACTGCCGCCGCTACCACCGTCGATTTCCGCCAAAGACAGGCAGCCGGCGACCGCCGCCCCTGCCTGGGACCGCCGCCGATCAAGCAACGCCGCCAGCTGCGACACCGCCGATTGACCACGGCCACCGCCTGAGGCCGCCGCCGATGAAGGTGGTGGTTCCGGTTTGTCCTTTTTCGCAAGTAACAAAAACAAAAAAAAACAGATTTAATTTAAGGATTAAATCCAACAATCTATTTATCCAAAACTAATTAATCTAATCCAATAGAAATCATAAACTTGAATTCTATTTACTTGGATGATCAAAAAGCTTTTTTCTGGATAAGAAAGAATCATATTTCATCAGAATAAAAAGAAACCTACCTAGTCTCCTACGAGGTTAGAAGTGGCTCTAATACCACTGAAGGGTTTTGTGGGATATAAAAACATGCACAGCGGAATAAAACCCCCCTCCAGTGATCTCATCTAACTCGTACAGAAACTAAAAGAGGAAGAGGGTTAATAAAGTTATACCTTGATGTAAACCAAAACTTTTTCTTTAAGCCCCTAGACAGCTGCAGGTTATCCACCGCTACTGCACCACCTCGAACTGGCTGCTAGACCGCCTAAGGATTAAACCTCAGATCAAAATCGAGACCCACGTGTATGTGTGTATGCGCCGCCGCCGGCCACCACCCTTGGGGGTCGGTTTCTTCTTGCGCCGCCGCCGAAAGAAGGAGAGAGGGAGGGAGAGAGCACTTAGGGTTATTACTTTTAACTTGTAATTGTCTAATATGATTAATCAAGGCTAATGAAGTTTATATATAATAAACCTTATTAGGTCAAGCCCGTTTAATTAAATCCCAGCTTTAATTAAACTATTAAGCAATTACATAAAGTACCCCTTGATCTTTCTAATTAATTAATAACTATTAATTAACTGGTCCTGTTAATATATAAAAAAAATATTAACTTCTCCTTTTAAATAATAAATAGCTTTTATTATTTCTCTCTTTCTCAATAATTAATTAAACTATTAATTATTGTGATACACAAAAAGGTAAAATCCAAAAGGTTCTATTTGGGTGTGCAGCGGTGTGATCCTTTAGTGTCACATAATATTGGATACGATGATACATGTTATCTATCTCTGCACATAATCTAACACTTATCTCCTGATAAGTTTAGAGGTACGATTCTGAAACGAGTACAACTAAGTGTTGCAGAAGCAAAACCTCACCTCACCGTATGTGTTACGATTCTTGAATCACTGTTTGTAAGTTCAACGTGATCAAGAAACTCACAAATTGCCAAATCATTCGTGTGTTCGAATTGTCACATCAGTTGTGATATTGGTAAGTAATCATTAGTTGATTCAATCTGTGAAAATCCTGTTTATAGAGTCGTTAGTATCTATAATCATAAGTAGTATCTATAATCATAAGTTGATTATAGATAGCTAAGTTTGAGAGATTGAGAGATTTATATTAGGTGATTATATATCAAGAGTTGCTTACTTGATAGTTACTGTAATCATCTTCTTATTCAAAGCATTGTAATCATCTTCATATTAATAAAAGCATTCGACTAGTTGTGGTTTGATTTACTGTGTGTAACACTTTTATTTGATTTGTTCAATTTCCGCAGAAAGTGTATTCAACCCCCCTTCTACACACCTGTTGCTTGTTGTTATTCTCACCAAGGGACCAACAACTGGTATCAGAGCAGGCTGAACGATTTCATAAGTTGAAAGTTCAAGATTCTGAGAAAGTTCACGATGTCTACAAGTAACAATCCTTCAAACATTCCACAGATGTCTGCCAAAGGTTGTCCCATATTTGATGGATCTGACTATCCTATGGGGAAGTTTAGAGCCATGCTATTCCTCAAGTCCATTGACATTCGTATGTTCGATGTCATTACAAAAAGACCTATCATCCCCAAGATTCCTGCTACTGTCAGTGATACGTCTCCTGGCAAAACTGAAAAGGAAACAAGAAAGCCTATTGCATCCTGGACTGATGAAGATTGGAAACTTTTCAATCTGGATGACAAGGCAAAAAGTGTTCTGGCAAATGCCCTAACCAACGAAATCTTGCGTACTATGACTGGGTGTCAATTAGCAAAAGATATTTAGGACACACTGAGTGTTACATATGAGGGCACAGATCTGGTCAAGCAGCATAAGAGGAGTCATTTGAATAGATCTTATGAAAACTTCTTTTCAAAGAAGAATGAAACCTTGTCAGATTTGTTCACAAGGTTTCACTGCTTGATAAATGACCTACTAAGTGTGGGTGTAAAGAAAGATGAAGCTGAACTTGTGCTGAAATTTCTGGATGTGTTACCAGAGAGGTTTAACGATGTAACTACAGCACTAAGGGCTGGAGGAACACTGCATGTGTACAACCTACAGTCCATTTATGGGTTCTTGCTAAATCATGAACAGATCACTGAACACAAGAGAACTTCTCAATAACAACTTAAGGAGTCTTTGGATAAAACTGAAGTTGCATTGGTTGCACAGAAAAAGAAGAAAAGTTCCAAGACACTGGTTGTTGAGTCTGAGACTGAGTCAGAATCTCAAGCTGACCACTCAAACTTAGACTCAAGTGATACTGATGATGTTCATAATATCACTGAGCAAATGGCAATGTTAGCCAGACGTTTGAGAAGAGCTCAAAGGGGAAGAGGAAGATCTGACAAGGGCAAAGGGAAGAGTTCATTTGATCCCAAGAATGTTGTGTGCTTCAACTGTCAGAAAAAGGGACATATTGTTGCTGAGTGCAGATCAAAGAAGGTGGAATCAACATCAGTTGTTGATAAGAATGCTTACAGAGCTGATAAATACAAGAAGAAATATACTCAGCTCAAGAAAGGAAAGCCAAAAGAGAAACCCAGTGCAAAAGGATTATATGCTGAAACCTGGGATACTGAATCATCTACCTCAGATGATGATGTATGTCTCATTGCTCAAGAAGATGAAGAGTTGGAGATAGATGATGTTGATTATGGTTTGTCCGAGTCAACTTTTGAACCTGACATGAAGGAAGCTGAGGAAAACAGCAAGCTTAGTGACTGGGATCCTGCTTCCATGTATAAGGTCAGTAATTTCAACTCTTATACTGATGAGGAAAAGGGTCTTGCTTTTGATTATCTGCTGAATGATTTCAAGACCGTCCTTAAGTCTCAAAATGACCTCAAAGATGAGATAACTAAACTCAAGAATGAGATAAGAAAAATAAGTCTCTCATTGATGTTGGTAAGAAAGCACAATGTGATCTTGAATGTCAAAGACACATTAATAAACTTCTAAGTGAAGAACTTCAGGAAGCTAAAGACAAAGCTGACCAACTTCAAAAGGTCACTGAGTCTTGGTGTAAGTCATCAAAGCTTGCTGAAAAGTGCATAAACCAACAAATACCTAAACAGGTTAAGGCTGTACTTAGAGGTGACTATCAAACAGCAGCTTACAAAATCCCTACACAACACTACATGCAGCCCAAAATGGAAACAAAATTTTTATTTTCAAAAAAAAATTAGAAAAATATGGGATGCGTGGTCTTGTTTGAAAGAGGATTAAAAAACTAAGAGATTGATATAATTTTTTTGTTTAAATTCACAAAACTTACAAAATATGACAATCTAAAGTTTTTGGGAGTATTTTCTTTTTAAAATGTGAGTTTGTTAGGGGGTGGGGGAGATTTTCAATGTTTGCCCTTTAACTTCTTTATTAATACATGATAATTACAATTTTGCCATCGTTAAATCTCATCCATTGATTTTGATGATCCAATGGTCCAGATTGGTTTCTTTGGGTTCTTAGTTTAATGCATGGTTCTTTATTGATGCATTTTCTATATGTATATACATACATACATACATATATATATATAGTTAGAATCTCATTTGAGAACCATTCTTAGTACGAGAACCGCGAGAACCATTCTGAGCCGTTCAATTTTTCCCCTCCTTCAATGTACCCTGCCACACCTTGTCCCTCCACTCTCTCCATCTAATGAACTTCCCATGTCAAAGGAACGACTGAGATTGGTTCTCGCAGTTCTCACACTAACAACGGTTCTCGAATAAACCCTCCCATATATATATGTATATATGTATTTATATATATAGGGGACGGTTCAAAACTGTTTTTTGTACGAGAACTGCGATAACCAATCTTAGCCGTTGATTTGATAAAGTGGAACTCATGGAAATGGAGCGTGAGGGGATCAAGTGTGGCAGGGTGCATGTGATGAATTCATGGGTGGACAATGACATTGAAGGAGGGGGAATTTGACGGCTCAGATTGGTTCTCGCGGTTCTTGTACGAAAAACAGTTCTCGTTTGAACTTTAATCTCTCTCTCTCTCTATATATATATATATATATATATATATATGGGAGGGTTCATTTGATACCGTTTTTAGTGCGAGTACCGTGATAACCAATCTCAACCGTTCCTTGGATATGGGAAGTTTATGGATAGAGAGCGTGGAGGGATAGAGTGTGGCATGGTGCATGTAAGAAATTGATGGGTGGGAAATGAGATTGAAGTAAAGGGGAATTTGACAGCTCAGATTGGTTCTCACGGTACTCACACTAACTATGGTTCTCAAATGCACTTCTTCCTATGTATATATAGGCAAAAGTTCAAACGAGAACTGCTATTCGTACGAGAACTGCGAGAACCAATCTGAGTCGTCCAATTTTCCCTCCTTTAATGTCATCACCCCCCATGAATTCATCACATGCACCATGCCACACTTGATCTTCTCACGCTCTACATCTCCTCACGCTCTACATCCATGAAAGTCACTTATCAAATCAACATCTAAGATTGGTTCTCGCAATTCTCGTACGAAAAACAGTTCTTGTTTGTATATATATGTATGTATGTATGTATGTATGTATGTTAGAGATAAACAGATGATGTAAATCTCAAAAAAGAATTCAGAACTTAAGAACTATTAATACAGAGACAATCATATAGATTAACAAAGGAATGAAAGAAATTAAGCGTATAGAATAACAAAGAACTACTGCAACTCTTGCTACAATCTTACGATCTTGCTTGCAATCCTACCCTCGTAACGATCTTGTTGCTATCCTGATCGATTTCGTGTTGTCAGTTCATAGGATCATCCTACAATCTAAATCGCGATTTTGATAATATTGGATGAAAGTACTATTACAGATGTTGTGGTACCTGGGTTTTACAACATCTTCAAAATCTTGGGTTCAAGTCTTGGAATGGTGGTTTCCTTAACTAGTGATTTAACTAAAATTATATTAATAAATTGTTGGTCATGTTTTATGAGTTGTTAAAAGTAATTACCATAAACTAGTTGAGCTAATTAAGAAGCTGATTGATTCAATTATTGCTTTAAGAGAATGTATTATCTGCATAAAAATATGTACTACTTAAAATTAAGTAGTCTTAAAATTTTTAAGAGTGAGGATGTTAGATGCATTATAAGATAAATATAGATAACAATTATGAATATAAAACCAACCTTATATACATAATTACAGAACCAATATCAGTCATTGGATTAGATGAACAATGGTTAAGATTGTGACTGCATATTCGATTAAGTCAATTGCATATTTGATTTAAGTAAAATGCATATTGGTTGTAGTCTCACCATTAATCATCCAAATCTAAAGGTTGGGACTGGTTATGAAGGTAAGTAGATTCTATATATAAAGTTGGTATTTTACTGAACCATACCCTCTCTATCTCTCTCTATCCCACCTTATATATATATATATATATATATGTATATATATATACACACACACACATATATATATATATAAGGGTTATCATAGGAATAAGATTTTAGGTGAAAATATGATAACAAATCTTAGCCATCAATTAGATATTAATGATTTATTAGATCTCACAGTCGCAATCATGACTGTCCGCAATTCATAGTATAAATAAATTTGAGGGCTAAATGTACATTTAGCCTAATAATGTGTTTATGGTGGTTGATATACAAATATTCATCTTACAATAATAGGGTTTACTAGAATGAATAAAATTCCAATAACGAATTGAATGAAAACATGAGTACAAGATACGGAGTAATAAGAGAGGTGATCATCGTACCTCTATAATCGATGCTGGAATTCAACTTTACAACTATATATGATAGGTTTAGTTCATCATTGTAACCAACGTATTATGTTTTATTACAAATAGTGTCGTCGTGGAAGGGTGTAATTAGATTCAGAAAGAGAAGAAAACTCGGTCCAAGATTTATTGGGCCATTTAAAATCATTGCACGCGTGGGAAAGGTTGCTTATAGACTGGAATTGCTAGAAGAATTGTCTCAAATTCATAACACCTTCCATGTATCATATCTCAAAAAGTGTTTAGCATATGAGTTTGCGTACATACCATTGGGATATGTCAGCATTGATGATAAATTAAACTATGTAGAGCAGCCTAAGGCCATACTAGGAGAAAGTGAAGACCATACGCAACAAACAGATTGGACTGGTCAAGGTCCAATGAAAGCACAGGAAGGAGTCAGATTATACATGAGTACCTTAACATGAAATGATGCGTGATTATCCAAAACTCATCAACAGTTGATTTCGGGGACGAAATCATTTTAAGTGGGGAAGAGTTGTAACACACAAGGTTCGATTATCCTTAATTAAATATTAATATATAAGTAAATAAGTGTTACATACATTATAAGTTCCCTATATGAGATTTGATGTGTTCATAAAACTAGAGGGTTAAAACCTCCAAAATAGAAGCTAAATAACTACAGGGACCATTTTGCATATATGTAAAACTTGTAGATATAAATGTTTATTTTCTTGAACACTTCAAACACAACAAACATACATAAGTACATGCTTGGCTGCTCGATTCTCTTTTCGATTTTGATCTAGAAAATAGTGATATCAGTACTCTGTTTTCACCATATCAATCCTAGAAATGTGTTGATTATTTTTTGCTCGGATTCTTAATTCATAGTCCTGTTTTTTTTGCCATTTCCCTGTTATCATGGCTCTTGTTTTGCTGGCTTTCTCTGGGTTATGTATTTGTATTTTTACGTTTCTCAACCTTTGAGAACCTCTTTTTTGGTTATTTATAAAGTTGCTTGCTTTCCAAAAAAAATAGGAGTTCTAGTGGGTCAAATGGTTCAAATGGTTGAACCAATTATCAAAACATGTAATTAGTGTTTGTTATTGGTTTTGTTGATGTTATTCACTGTATGGGGTGTTGGAAAACACCCCTATATTGTTAGAATCAACTTTGGGTAAAAAATAGCTTATGTGTAGGAACATAGTCAGTCGAGTCTGTAGCTACACGACTTGTGTAGCTTTGGGCAGGTCGTGTAGCTTATCCTGTGTAGAGACCTAGGGCAGTGACATGCCATGCAGCCTTACATTGTCGTGTAGCATGAAGGGTACACAGCCGGTGTTAAAGTACATGACCCTTGTAGTTGTATGTGTCAATACAGGCCATGTAACCATGTGTGGTCGTGTAGTGTACAAGGTACATGGCCCTTGTAGGCCCTATTTCATGACAGGATGTGTTATTAATCATATGTTGTTATGTTAAATGTATATGGGAGTGTTTGGATACCTTATCAAGTCATATACACTTCTAATTACATAAATTGGTTATAAGGTGAGTTTACTAGACAATTCTTCATATCTACAGCCTATGTGTTATCATACTGGAATACCATTCATGTATTAATCATATATGTTGAATACCATATAACTATGTGCAATATGGCTCATATACGGTTAAGTACTATGATTCATGATTGTTGCCCTGAGTCTAGAACTAGAGGCTGCCATAACTTTCCTGTTTATACGTGTAATATCTCTATATGATCCTATACATGTGTTTATATGATTAACACTTTGCATACTCATTAAGATTTCGTAGCTTATCTGATACTATTTTAAATGTTTTTGCAGGGCGCAATAAAGACAAGGGCAAAGCTCCTATTTGACCACTTCTTTTTAAACCTTTGAAAACTCTTATGCCTCTTGGTGTAGTATGTGAAACTTTTGTGATAGACTTCAGTTGTACATAGGTGTATATCCTATTTGACCACTTCTTTTTAAACCTTCTGAAACTCTTAATGCCTCTTGGTGTAGTATGTGAAACTTTTGTGATAGACTTCAGTTGTGTAGAACCAGAGACTTCAGTCACCACCGCCGCCACTGGCAGTAACCACTACACCATCGTAACACGTCAACTATCACCACGACCACCACCAATATCGCTACTACCACCCTATAGCACCACCACCAACCACCGCCGCCGTTGTCACCGCCACCATCAACAACTACCAAGACCAGCGGTAACCACTACACCATCATAACACGTCACCTATCAATAAAACCGCTACTATCGCTACCACCACCCTCTATCACCACCACCAACCGCCACCATCGTCGTTGCCGCCGCAACCGTTGCCACAACCACCACACCATCGTAACTTGTCGCAAAATCAACACCACCGCCATCCCTATACAACACACGCATGTACATACATATATGTATATAATGATTACCTATATTAACCAAGCAATATCAATGGTATTGATAATACTAGGAAATGCTCATTGCATTCCTTTGTATTCCTTTAGCCTTTGCCATTCCCATTCCTATGTGATTAACCAAGCGCCCCCTAAGTCATTAGCATTATTAGCTATTGATATATTTTATTATCAAGATTGGTTCTCACATTTGTACGGCATTACTTAACAACGGTTCTCAAATAAACTCTCCTATATATGTGTGTTTGAAAAAGTTTAATAGATAACTTTTTTCATGCGAAAACTAATATAACACTACAAGAAAGAGGGGCAATTGTGACGACGGCAATTGTGATGACACGGGATTTTGTGACGACGAGTGGTTGGGCGGGCCACGCGTCGTCACAAAAGCCCTATGTAGTCACAATTGACGTCGTCACAATTGCCTCAAAAAAAACGCGCCTGATTTCCCCCCTAATTTTCACGCGTCGTCACAGTTGGTTCCCGTCGTCACAATTTCCGTCGTCACAATTGCCCCTAAGCTAAAAACCCTTTCACGAGAACCTCCGTCTCACTTTACGCCTCAAATCGTTCTCTCCCAAATGACGATCGCCTCCCACGCCGTCGCTCTCGTCTGCCGCTGCCGCCGCTGGACGCCGCCGACTCACGCCGCTGCTGCACTCGGAACGCCGTCGTACGTCGTCGCCGCCCCTGCGTAACCCTACATTTGCGATTTTAAACAGATTGAGGTACGTATTTCATTCTCCCGTAAATCTTAATTTTTGTAGTTTGTGTGTTGCGTGAACCGTAATCCGGCCTGCTCTCGTGAACCCTAAGCCGTCGCCGCTCCCCGTGAACCCTAAACCGCCCTCTCCCCGTGAACCCTAAACCAGCTCCCTTCTCTATGTGCGTGTGTGTGTTCCGGCGAGTTTTTCTGTGTTCCGGTGGTGTGTGTTCTGGTGGTGTGTGTGTGTGTGTGTGTGTTGAGTGTGTGTTCTGGTGGTGTGTGTGTGTTGAGTGTGTGTTCTGTACGTGTGTGTGTGTGTGTGTGTTGAGCGTGTGTTCTGTGCGTGTATGTGTGTGTTGAGTGTGTGTTCTGTGCGTATGTGTGTGTGTTGAGTGTGTGTAGAAATGAAATTGATTTCTTCTCTTCAAACAATTGATTTCTCTTCTGTCGATGCTCTCTTTGTGAAACTAGTTCTCTAGAACTTCTTATCCCCATACCAATCTGTCATATAGATGCTGGTTCTTTAAGATTTCTCATCCCCACACCAATTTGTGGATCTCATATTTCATTTACAATTAATTGCTTCTTATGTTGTATTTATCAGGCAACAACTTATGTCCTATTGATTGATTACAGTTGTTATCTATGAATTGTTTTCTTCAATTTATGTGGTGGCTCTACAGGTAATTCTCTAAAAAGTTAGCTAAAGCATTTCATGGTGACGACACCTATAGTGACGACAAAAGGGTAATAGTGACGACGGGCAATTGTGACGACGCAATTGTGACGACAGATAGGCAATTGCGGCGAGGCTATAGTGACGACGCAATAGTGACGACAAAAGAGGGTATTTATGACGACATCCGTCGTCACAATTGCCCATTTTTCTTGTAGTGATAACACCATTAATAATACATAAATAAGGGTATTTCAGTTATTTATATATTTACCAATATTGAATTATACGTACAGATGAACCGTTATTAATGAGTAACACTTAATATCTCAAAATAGTCCTCATTATTACATGATTAATGAGTTCTTTAATGTGTCATTAATGAACCATTAACATTATTGACTTATTAATAGGTCATTAATCGCTCGTTAATACCTTATTAGAGAGTGATATTATAGAAAAATCAAATCTTAATGACTTATCCATCGGATACAATTCACAATTAGATAAATATATAAATGAACAAAATCTTTTGTTAATAAATCATTAGTAATTTTATAAAGAATTTTCAGAAAAAAAACAATTGTAATTAATTTAAACTTTTCAATCTTCTCCACATATATATGTACACACACGCATACCACCAACCTCCTCCAGCTGCAGAAAAAAGACTGAGAAGACGGATACTTGAGTAATAGAAACAACTCCTTTCCTTATCATTCACTTCTCCATTCTTACTCTCTCCCTCCCTCTCTCTACCTCTCTCTCTCTCTCTCTCATTATGTGTCATAAAATTTGTCTGCATTGAATTAAATTGAAGTAGTGTCTGAAAACCGAGTCAACTAACTCCCTGTGTATGTATCTCCGAGTCAGCACCGTTTTGAACTCCAAGCGTTAAGCCGAGTAAATTGGGAGTTCGATCAGCTCTTTAATGCATGCAACAATATTTAAACAAAGAAAAAAATAAGAATATTCACTAGTATCTCTAGCAGCTTCTTGAAAGAATCTCCTTTAATTACATCGTTTTTGCCTCCTCCTTGATTTCATGACCTTTCCTAGCTAGCTTCTCTTTGTATATAAATGTTGATGAACATCATCAATCGATCATCGATCACCACCACCTTAATTTTAGTGTTCTCCATCTTTCTTGTTTAATTATTGAATCTTTGGTTTTTGTTTAAAAAGAAAGATGGGTTCGACTGGTAAAGATGAAGTTTTTACTAAAGTTGATGGACCAATTATTGTAGGAGGTGGACCATCTGGTATATCAGTGGCTGCTTGCCTCAAACAAAATGGTGTCCCTTCTCTTATTCTCGAGAGAGATGATTGCATTGCATCTTTATGGCAACACAAAACCTATGACACTGTTAAACTCCATCTCCCCAAGCAATTCTGTGAGCTTCCACTGTTAAAATACCCTAAAAATTTCCCTACATACCCTACTAAAAACCAGTTCATCTCCTACGTAAAAGCCTATGCAGACTACTTTGATATCAAGCCCGCTTTAAACCAGACTGTCGAGATTGCGTTTTTCGAATTCGAGAGTGGGGTTTGGAGGGTGAAAACGCAAGATAAGAGGTATGAATCGCGGTGGCTGGTGGTGGCTACCGGCGAGAATGCTGAAGCATTCATCCCGGAGATTCCGGGTGTTGATACCTTTGAGGGGCCTCTTCTGCATGCAAGTGAGTACAAGAATGGAAGTGAGTTTAAAGAGAAGAAGGTTGTTGTTGTTGGATGTGGGAATTCTGGCATGGAGATTAGCTTGGATCTTTGCAATCATAACGCAATTCCGTTTTTGGTGGTCCGAAATCCTGTACGTTCTTTGGTCTGATATGACGAGTCATGTTCTCTTACAAATATCATGCATGATCAGAGAAAGTATATCACTCGTTGATCATATTATTATATATTGTTCTACACACACACACACACACATATATATATATATATATTTTTTTTTGAACGGCAAAGTTAGTTGTTAGTAAGTTAGTAAACCCCAAGTTAGAAATAAACTCCATTGCCAAGGTTTGAACCCTGGACCTCCTAGAAGGCTTTGCCTCCCCCTCACTCTTAACCACTAGGCTAAGAGATCATTGGTCACATATATATATATATATATGAGAAGGTTTATTTGAAAATCCTTTTTATTGTGAGTGCTGCGAGAACTAATCTTGATCTTTGATTAAAATAAATCAGTTGTAAATAAAAATGACGGCTCATTAATGATGCATTAATGATATACTCAATCAGTATACGATTCGTCATGCATGAACTTTTAATGAATTATTATTTTGTTCATATTTTGTTTATAGTTTTATTATATATATGTTATGCATGTATGATTTGCTGCAGGTGCATGTTGTGCCTAGAGATATATTTGGATTCTCAACATTTGGAATAGCCAGTTCACTTCTGAAATGGTTACCTATTAAGTTGGTGGACATGTTGATTTTGTTTATGACAAACTATACTGTTGGAGACACTGCAAAATTCGGTCTTCGACGCCCAAAAACCGGCCCGATGGAGCTGAAAATGACTACCGGAAGAACCCCGGTTGTTGACGTTGGAACTTTGTCCAAAGTCAAAACTGGTAACATAAAGGTAACTTACGTACATACGTTAATATATTATACATCATGTATACGATATATAGAAGATATGGCCGGATGTTTTAATTATTTAATTATTTGGGAATTAATTTTAATGAATTGTTTGTTTGAATATTAATTTTAAGCTAGGTGGTGGAACAAGGAGTGAGGGAAATTACTAAAAAGGGAGTTATGTTTATGGATGGGCAAGAGCTTGAATGTGATTGTATAGTGGTTGCGACTGGTTACAAGAGTAATGTACCATCTTGGCTCAAGGTACATATATATATACTAGTAATTAATGCATGCATGCATGCATGGGTGTTGGGCTGATCATCGATCTAGCTAGCTCATCATGAAATTAGTTTGACCTTTTTTTATATTATATTATATATATATATATATATTCCAAACGTCTTCGCACTAAGTAATTGGTTATCCGTACGTACGTACATGAAATGACGGAAATTCACTACTTCGTGTATATATATAAGTCGATAAATTATTAAACTTGGTCATTGTACTTTTTCAAAAAGGAAATTGAATAACGATTGCTTGTAACTTGATCGATGCATGCATGGTTTTAGAGATGAGAACTGATCCTCCATTAATCTAATATAATACGAAAAAAAGTATTTACTATAGAAACTAATTAAAGATTAATTAAAAACTCGAAAATTACACACGTAATTTAAATAGATTATGTAATATGTTGTATAAATATCATTCATGATTTTTTCTTTTAACTTAATTATGTTTAAACGTATAATGTTATTAAAAACAATATTTTAGTCTAGCTATTAAGTTATGTATTAGAAAATACCTAACAATTGAAGCGCGAAGGTGCAAGTATAAACCCTAAAATTTCATACGTATATGTTAGATAGAAATAAACAGGATAAAATAAGTGAAAATATTCGTATAGAGAAAAACAAGTTACGACCGCAATATAATTATTTAGTAAAATAGTAAGATTGATTTCTTAAGGGGTTGTCTATAGAGACACCCCTATTTTACTAATTGACACCTCTAACAAATTTCCTAATTAATCTCCTAACCTAACTAATATTGTTGTCTTAAATAATTTTGTCTTAACTTCTACTTTTTGTCTTTTTTAATGTATTATTAATTTAATATTAAAATTGTTTTATTATTTAAGTTTATATTATTCTAAACACAGATCTAAAGCAATAATTAAGTTACAATAAAATAAGATTAAAATAATTTAATTGAAATTACAAATTATTATAATAATTCTATATTTCATATATTATTCAAGAATAATCATCTAAAAAATGCAATACACATTTTCTTCTAAAAAATGTAAAAATACGAGCAAAATATTAAAGTATAATAAAGAAATATATTCAAGAATATTGATTTAACATAATTAAACAAAATTAAAAAATTTCAAAAACTAACTACAATAAATAATAAAAAATATAAAAATTATATTTTTCACTTCATTACTTTTAAACACCAAGCTAAAAAAATAATTAAATTGATATTACAAATTAAAAAAAATTAAAGCTATATCTTAGATATTCTCTTCCCAATAAAAATGAAAATTTATAGTTTTTATAATAAAAAAAAATTAAATGTCCCCTTCTCCTCTCCCAATAAACCCTACATATCACATTCATCTTCTCTCTCACTCTCCATATCTCTCCCTCTCCCTCTCACTCTCATGCTGACAGCCTTCCACCATCGGCGATCGCCGCCGGCGCCGACTTCGTAGTTGGGCAAACGACTGTCGCCGCCTTGACCTTCCCGTAACCTGCCATCTGCTGCTGCCGTTCGCTCCGCCGCCGCCTTCACGGACTACCAACACCACCGCCCGCCATCTGCTACCAACACAGTGGCGCTGCCTTCACCGACTGCCAACACCACCGCAGCCTTCGCTATGCCAAACTCGCCTACGTTTCGTCATCTGCAACCGCCGGCGGCGGTCCGCCATCTGATACTGCCACAACGCCGCTGCCGGTCCGCCGTCTACCGTCTCCGCCGCAGCCTCTGCCATCTACGAATTCAACATGCATACAAAGAAACACATAACTTTGATTAGCTTCTCTAGCATCGATCTAATGTCAATTAAACTCATCTAATTTTTTATTTATAGATGCAGATCTGAAATATTATCCCTAATATCATTTAGGATATAATTTTTAAATTTTAAAAAAACAGATTTTGATTGATTGTATCTTATGCATTAGTACTTGTACAAAATTCAAATTTGCAGATATTTAGGGAAGAAAAATCGAAGACCATCTATCTGTTTGAAATTTTTTTTTGACTTTGGTCTCAAAGGTGTCTTTTAGATTAATTAGGGTGTCTATATAGCACCACCCATTTCTTAATTAATAGCTTATTTCCCAAAAAAAATGAATCGAGTTTTTAAAACGTTTAAGATGCATGGTTTAATTAATTACATTAATTTTCCAAACCTTATATACATAGAGAGAGAGAGAGAGAATTGACTATATATGCTCAATATTTATATCACCTATGACTTGAAATAATACATACGCGCGGTTAATATGTACGTACGTGTATATTAATTTGTAACATCACTTTCTAGTCTTACACACGAAAGAAGCCTACAAAATGAATGTAGATCGATCGCAATCTAGCTAGCGGCACGTACGTATTTGGATTATTCCCATCGATCATTTAAAGTTTAACTTCTCACTTTATGATATGTTACCATCTTCAAGTACCCTTTTCTCTTCTTCATCTTTCACCAATTATTTAAGCTTTGGTGTACATATTTAGCCCCTTATTTAATTTGTGTAGATTAACCTCCTATGATATTCACACACACACACACACACACACACACACACACATATATATATACACACACACACACACACACACACACACACACATATATATATATATATATATATATATATATATATATATATGTGTGTGTGTGTGTGTGTGTGTGATGGGTCCATTCGAGAACCGTTGTTAGCGCGAAAACCGCGAAAACCAATCTCAGCCGTTCCTTGAATATGAGATGATCATGGATGGAGAGCATGGGCAATGACATTGAAGTAGGGGAATTAGACGACACTCAGATTGGTTCTCGCGATTCTCGCACTAAGAATGGTTCTCAAATGAATTTCTTCATATATATATATATATATATATATGTGTGTGTGTGTGTGTGTGTGTGTGTGTGTGTTTGTGTGTGTGCGTGCATGTGTGTGTGTGACATATATGTGATGTGACATACCGGCCTGTTTATGAAAGAGAAGAAGTGGTTCAGAAAGTAACACATTTAAACTTTTATCAGAGAGCAAAGAGTGGTAACACTCATTCACACCCACCACACCGCTATGTCAGCTTTTTTCTTCCACCACTCAACCCACCACTCAGTCTCGTAGTGGTTACTTCCTACCACACCAAATTTTGGGACCCATATATTACCCTACTAACCAATCAATTTTAAAATAAATAACTACATGGTCTCACACCCCAACCACATCCTCTACCACATAGGTGGTAGTCACCACATACCCTCTCCCACCACACCTCTATGGTGTGGTACCACACCCACCACTCAAGTAGTTTACCCACCACACCATCAACTACCCTCCCACTCCTTCCTCTCTCACCCATTTTATAAACATATATCAAGATAGTCTAGCGTTTGGTAGTTCGGAAAGTCTAAAAAAGACCCAAATCCGTCATATACGTATACAGATAAAACATCTTGGATAAGTATCATCCAAAACTTGATTTTTAGGACTCGTATATTATATAGCATAGTTGAAGAAGATATTATATAGCATAGTTGAAGAAGTGTTATATATATATATATATATATATATATATATATATATATATATATATATATATATATATATGTGTTGAATTGATGCATGCATGCAGGAAAATGAGTTGTTCACTGGAAATGGAGTGCCAAAAAGGGCGTTTCCGAATGGTTGGAAAGGTGAAAATGGATTGTACGCAGCAGGGTACACATACCGAGGAATCTATGGGGCTACATGTGATGCCGTTAAAATTGCCAAGGATATTGGGAGCCAGTGGTGGGAAACTAAAGACTTCAAGTTCGACTGATCTATGATGAATCGATCGATGGCCGGAGTTTAGTTACATATGTACGTACTTACGTACGTAGGTGACTTAATAAATTAATAAATAAATATTTGTCTATCGTTATAATTAATTAATTAGTTAGTTATCTAGCTAGCTAGATAGATAAATGAAGTTTTCGGTCTTATTATGCAGCTAGCTAGGTTTGGGGTCTTTCTAGCTAGATGTACGTACGTACGTACGTTCAAAACTTTGTTAAATCTAATATGTATTGTCGTTATTTTATATTTTGATGTCTTTTGTTGGAAAGTATAAGGTTAATTTGGTCATGATGAGTTTGATTCATTCCGCGTACCAATTTTATAATAGTTAAAATCTTTATATGTATTTATAACTAAAATACTAATTTGGATTACCTCTATATATATATATATATATATATATATATATATATATATATATATATATATATATATATATATATATATATATATATATATATATATACTAGTTTAGATACCCGTGTATTACACGGGTTGGTTTACTAAATCGAAAACATTAAATATATATATATATATATATATGTATATATATATATATATATATATATATATATATATATATATATATATATATATATATATATATATATATATATATATATATAATAAAGAAATCAAATAACTATAAAATGCGAAAGACATAAGAATATATAAAAGTAATTGTAGATCATAAATTTGACACATAGAGACACCTTAGTTTACATTTACATATAAGGACATTGTTTGAGGCTCAAACAAAATAAATTTAAAGTTTTCATCTTAATCTTAAACGATATGACGAGTGCGGAAAATAATATATACAAATTTCCCTCCGTAAAAAAATAAGAACAATCTTGCGTAGGACGGCAAACGAAAACATTGCCCAAAAGTATGTGTAAATAATAAAGAAAAAAGTGTCAAAAAATCAAGCATTTTGCACGTTAAAAATGAGTACTAAATAATACACCTTATAAGTTAACTTCTAGTTGCGGTTAGAACATTAAAAAATTGGTGCACACTATAATTTTAGATGAATTGTACATGTATTGACATTTGCCATCATCCTTGTTGCATTTGCCGAACCTTGTAAAAAGCTGCTAATACTTCTTTTTAGCTAACCGTGATCTGACTGTGTGCAAGCTCCATTATGAACAGCTATTAAATACCAATCCCACTAAGCCAATTATACTTTCTGCATACGCCAAATCAATGTTTCTTGAAAAACCTGCAAATAACATGATTTATTGATTACTAAGTCAAATAAGTCATACAAATTGGAAGAATAAAGTTATTGTTGTTCATGTTTTGGCAAGATGTTAATTGTATGTGTGCCTTTTTGGTATTTAACCCTTTTCATGACAACAAAAGATGCTCATGTACCTGAATAGGAAATTAATATATGAAAATAGAATTATCATTAGCAAATACAAAGACAAAGTTCTAACCAAAACACCGTTCTATTCACATTGGATAGTGAGCAAAACACCATTTCAGTCAAAGTATAACATTTAACAAAAAACATCATTTTTAGATAGTGAGTCAAATGATGTTCTTCCAACATCATTTAAGTAGATTATCACAGAATCACCCTTTTTAACACTATTTTCTTACTATTTTCTTATATATAGAAGGTCATGTAAGTCCATGAGTAAGTAAACTATCTCATAATCGCCCTTTTTAACACCATTTCTTTCTAGTAATTTCCAAGCTGTCATAATTCATAAAAATTTATAATTTAAAAAACATGGATAATAATTCTACATTTAGTAAAAGAAAAATCAAAATGATGAACCTGGAAAACTCTATATAAAAGTTAATGGTAAGTTAATTAGTCATCAACATCAGCCTCATTTCCTTCTCAATGAATTACAACTTGTTCACCATTTCCAGATTCTATCTATGTTTTTATTGAACAATTATAGCATATGGTGATACCACCCTTGAACAATTGAAGCAAAATCACATTATCCTATTACATATACAATAAATTACTAATTCCTTGTTACCTCTATGTTGATATTTACTTTTGGGATATCAAGATTCTCAAAGTACCACTACGTGCCTGAGTGATAGCGTGAGTGGTATAAGGAAAAAACTGACGTGTCGGTTTGATAATAGTAATGGAAGATAACCATTGCAAACATTCTAAGAATTTAAAATATAAGTATTCTTCTAGAATCCTTGGCTAAAATCTCCTACAGACCACACAAAGTATAGCAACAATAAATAACTAAATGTGTAAAAACACACCATTGTTTCATCTTCTTTATATTTTGATATAAAAGTCTTCAGAACAACAACAGATATATATGTCTTTTTAACCTGCTGACAATAAATTAATTAATTGTGTCAGAAATATTTGATTATGTTATGAACCAAAGAAGCTCATCTCTTTCATCTTACCATACCTTTTATCACATCACTTCACTAATTAACATGATGTTATACAACATCAATATGCTCTTCAGGATTTAACTTTCCATCATAATTAAAAAAATACGATCGCTCTTCTCAATCTTACAATAAGTTTATGTTTTATGAGTGAGGTTTTCAAACATCATACTCTATTAGTATGTACGCAATTAGCCACTTAAAGATTACAAAGTTCTGGACACAAATAAGTAACAAAAGAAGGGTTAAGATCTTCTCATGTTTGATGAAACATGATCTATCATGTTCTTTCACAAACATGAGAGTGGATCATACAAAGGGGACTCATTCTTAACTAAAATAAGCGACACACTCTAGTGTTTGTTAAGAACATTATGAATCATGTTAGACCCAAATATGAGAGGATCTCAACCCACAAAAGAATTGATAGAGAAGCAAATAGTAAGTACCTTGTGGCCATTTTGAATAATTCCAGGTACAGGCAGCAGTTTGGACAACTCCTTCAAAGATATGATCAAATTTGAAAGAATGAGAACCCACTACCACCTGCAATTAGGAAACAGAGCTTTTAAACTTACATATTCAGTAAAAGTTAACTGTATATATATTAGATCATTTTAGAATATTGAGTCTAATCACATTCTCCTTTGTGTTAGACCCATAAAAGTTAACTGTATATATTAGATCATTTTAGAAGTTATGCATTACAGATCAAGTGTTTAAAAGAATTATGCACCTTTGAGAACACCTGAAGATCATTGAAATTAAGACCTTAGCTTGAACTGGGCTGCAAATGGAAAAGAGACATTGTTTAAATACAACATATATCTTTAATCAAGAATCAATCTACACCATATCTTCAGTCAGTCTAGATTATGTATATATATAATTGTCAAAGTCAGAAAAGATACCAGGTTTGTTTTACAAATTAACAACAAAATATGTAGTATCCAGAAGCTGAAACCAAATATCATTTTGATTTGTTCCCAAGGGAATTTGATATATCTTAGTGTAGCACCTAGATAAGGCTAGCTGGTGGCTTGCTTGGGTATCACCTCTTTATCTAAAAGTGATAAAATTTTCCAAGCAATTTGATCTACTTGGTTTATCATAGCAAAAATTAATAGTTGTCACTAATATCTATTTTGAAACATCATTAACCAAGTTATAGTTAGTTGTAGTACTATCTTTGTTAAGATATCAGATAACTAATTAAGACCAAGACACTATGATTGTAAGATCTTATTAATCTTGCAGAGATACTAATGGAGCAAAGTTATAAACTAACCAATAAAACAAAGCTTCAAACACATACAGTAAAAGGGTCTCTAAAAATTTCAAGTTTCAAATAATGAATAAATCATAACTAAAATCACACACAAACACATGTTTTTCTCTTTTTCTTGAAGCAATATATGTCAAAATTATTCTTACTTAATAGTCATCTTTCACATTAGAACACACAGATACAAAATAGAAGTTATTAAAATTGTAATTGCAAAATACTAATGAGGCATAAAGAGTTGCAAAAAAAGAAAAGATAACATCATTCATTTAGACATTTCATCATACACTTGATAGGCATATGATTTATACAATATTATTAAACAAAAAAAAATCTACTGTAAATCTCAGACAATTGTAATGAAACCTAATACTAAAAGAACTTATCACCTAAAGAAATTCGATGAATAGAAACTGGGCAGGTAGGAGATATTGAGTCCTTAAACACCATTTAAGAACCACATAAATTTGTATAAGTCTATTAAAAAGTACAAACCGATAGATGAGTCTATATTAGGTGAATAATTGTTAATGGAAATAAAGAGAGAGGAGAAGATACAAGTACCATACGTTTAGCGACATGTCTTTGGCCATTTTTCGTTTACCCCATCGACATTTTCCTTGCGTAATATCAATCGACATCACAACCTTTGTTTATGGTGCTTTCAATTGCCGTTTTGCAGGATCGATATCATTGAAGTTGGATTTCGCCATTCCATCCTATGTAAACTCTCCATCAATAGTCTGAAACAATAATCTTTTTTGATGGTCTGAAACCATAGCATATTACCTTCGTAATCAAAACCTTAATTGTTTGTTTTTAGAGTTGCAGGAAGAAAAAGACGTATAAACCTAAACCCTAGTCGATTAGTGTAGAGAGAGGCGGTTCTTGATGAAGAGATATATCAATCGGGATTAAAAAAGGGACACGTGGCAGACTGAAAATGAGCGGGAAAATGATAAAAAGAAAGCCTAAAATGGGACATGTGGCAAATAGTTAGGTGTTTATTATTATTTAAAGATATATATATATATATATATGTAAAAGACATACAAATTTTTCAAAAATAATCATTAAATCAATCTTAATTAACCAATAGGAACAAAATTATTCCATTATCAAAAACAATTTTGGCTAGATTCCAATCGATCAATTCAATTTTAAATCAATTATGAGGGGGCTTAATGAAAATTGTGAGGGGGATTTATGAAACATGGGGAGGGAATTTTAAGAAACTATGAGTGGGTTTTATAAAAATTGTATATTAATGTAATTAATTATGGGTTTTTTATAAATTATGTTAGTAACTTGTGATATATTTTATTTAGAGAAAAATAAATTATATATTTACGACCGTCTCATTTTTATCTACGTTTCGGTGTAAATTTTATTGTAAAATGACACTTTTTTAAAATTAGTATATTCTTAATTTTTTGTTATCCATTAATAGTAGTGGGTAGGTAATCTTTTGTTTACCTAAGTGAGTTTTTTTGAGATTATGGTGATGAGTTGAGCGGTCACTTGGATATGTTATTCAAAGTGTTTAGTTATTGATTTTAAAACATTTTCAATCTTACTAGAAAGATGTATGAAACCTTATATTATATATGGTTTAAAAATCAAATGTATCATTAGAAGATGATATATTATATAAGTTTAAAAATCTAAATTTAGAGATATAAAGATAGTTGTTCTTGATGATCCTATTATTAGTGTAGGTAGTTAACCAAATTTAACATTAAAATAGAAATATTAATTTTTATACACAAAACAAGAAACAATTCTTTATTTTCTAATATTTAACACGCGAGTTATTATTTTTTTTTTCTTTCACTTGCAAGGTGTACAAAAATTCAGCTTTAGAAGTGAAAATGCAATGGATACCGTTTTAGAGGTAAGACATGTGGTCACTAGGTAGCAGATTTAAGCATGTAGATGAACCTCTTTATCAACTAACTTGATTCATTAAATTATCAAACAATTCTATATTGCATTATGCTGTATTTCAGGTTTACTCATGTAATGCTCATGTGTACAAATCTGTATGTGTAGTTTATTTCTCTTAAACATGTGCACTTAAATCGTCATTTATTTATTAGTTATGTGAACTTGGATTTCCATTTTCTCCATATATGAAAAACTTTTAGTTGTTCTTTATATTTGATAGTCTATACTGACTATCATTTTATTAATTTATAATGACTATCATTTTATTCTTTCTCAATAATGAGGTTGACCAAGTATAATTATTGTTTATTAAAATATTGTTGCTTTTGCTTGATTTAAGAATTTGTGTCTTGAGTATATTCGCTTCTTTTTCTTATTTCTAGATTGTCTATTGACTGATCCGTGTGATGTTATGATCTGAACATGCTTAAGCTTCTTATGTGTTTTGTTGTTTTATATATATTTTAAACAATTAGTATGTCTACTTTTTATTTTTTTATGTATTAGTCTTTAACAGTTTGGTTGTTATCTACATACTTTAAACGTGTTTTATATTCAATTATGTTATTTTTCGAGGGGTTATGTGCACCGAAATGTAACGAAGTATGCGCGGTTTAATATTGTATGTAACGAACTATTTTTTTTGCGATTAATACAATGAACTACAATTTTTTTACATTGTATGCAATTTTGACCTTTGATTATAGGTTACTGGTCATCCTAAACCAAAATGTAATAAACTATGCTCTTGTGGCACTCCACGTAGGATTCCACATATGACTCATCCACCACATAGACAAAATGTAATGAACTATGCTTATTATTATTATTATTATTATTACTATTATTATTATTATTATTATTATTATTATTTATAACCACCATCTTCATCATACACCCACCATCTTCACTCACCAAATTTACAAAGAAAATCCTAGATCCAACTTTGCATCTACATCTTCATCTTCATCAACCTAAGAACACCACCCTATCATCTTCACCACCATTCCTCCACCACTCCTCTGCCGCCTCTGCCCTCCTCCTTCGTCTGCCGCCTCTGCCCTTCTCCCTTCAGATCTATTTATTGAGTAGATCTAGGTTCGTTGTTCTGATCTATTTATTGAGTAGATCTAATGAAAATGGTTTCTGATTTATCAAGTTTCACCCTTACACGAAGAAACCCGTCATCGACCAGATCTGGCTCCGCCGCCGTCAACCACCACCGGGGCTAGCCTCCGCTCCAAAATTGACGGCGCCGCTGCGAAAGAAGATCAAGACAAGCCGAGAAGGCGTCCACAGATGTTTAACCACCGCCATCGCAAACTCAGATCTGGTGATTGCCGCCATCGCCTCCGACCTCAACCACAACCGATGACATCGCCTCCGATTACAACCACCGCCGCCTCCGTCTTCTCCGATTACAACCACCGCTGCAAATCTTGGTTCATTGTCCAGATCTTGGTTCGTCGTCAGCAGATATTCGTCGTCAGCAGATCTTGGTTCGTTTGTCCAGATCTTCGATTTCGTTTGTCCATATCTCGATTTCGATTTCGTTGGTCCAGATCTAGTATGTGAATTTTTTGTTTATAGAGTGGTGGTTGAAATTGTAGATCTAATATGTGGGTTTTTTTGTTTGTTCCCGTGGGTTTTCTTAATTTAATATGCTTGGATTGTTTATTGTTATAGATTTTGGTCATAATCTGAGTTTGAGTTGTGATCTGGGTTAGGGTTTAGGTGGTTGAAATGGTGACAGTGGTGGTGGAAGATGAAGGATATGGTGGCAGGTGGTGGTGGTAGAAACTGAGTATTGAAAATGATAAAATAAATAATAATAATAATAATAATAATAATAAACAAATAATAATAATAATAACAGTTAATAATACTATTAAGAATATAATAATAAAAATAATAATGACACATCAGTACATAATGACACGTGGTATTACTTTATAAAAGAAAAAAATAAATATAGCATATTACCGGTCCACGTCATCAATTACCTGCTTTGCAGGTCAAAATTACATTAATTGTTAATTTTGGGTAGTTCATTGTATTAATCGTTAAAAAAAATAGTTCGTTACATACAATATTAAACCGCGCATACTTCGTTACATTTCGGTGCACATAACCCTTTTTCGAGTTACTTGTGTATAAAGTACTTAAAAAAATTAATTCGGTTTCTTATGTACGTATTTGGAATTATTTGTATACGGTAATTAAGTTTTTTTTTATATTGCATTTTAAGTTTACTTCTCTAATAGACCAATACGCGTGAATGTACGATCTATAAACTATCAAAGTGTTTAACAAAGAGATCTGGTAGCATCATCTCTTATGATGGTGAAAAATTATATGAGACAGTTTTCAGTTCAGAATATTATCTGATTGACTTCAACATATGAATTTACTGAAAATGGCATTAGTTAATACATGTTCTTTCAAATTAGATTATTGTTGTTTTGGGTTTAGTAAATTATATTTTGATTTTTAAACTTCTATATATCTTTTAGAGAGTTAAAAGTTTTGATTTGTGACAACAATATTAATGTAATGTTACTAACAAAACAACAAATTTAGTCTACAAAGAAGTGCTTCAAAAAATGTAGTCATTTTATTGTTAAAAATTCTAACATGTGTAGTTTTTGGTGAAATTTCATTTATTATATTATTTTTATTTAAAAATTTTAATATCTCAAATACACTTCCGAAATACTCGTACGTGTACGGGTCAATAAACTAGTATCTATATATAAAAGGCATGCAAATTTTCCAAAAATAACCATAAATTGATTATTAATTAACCAATCACAACCTTCAACTTCAAAATTATTCCATTCTCAAAACAATTTTAGAAAAATTAAAAATATTGAATTAAAAATCGTGGATACAAGAATTTGAATTCAATTTTAACGAGGGGGTTGGATGAAAACTGTGAGGGGGTTTTATAAAACATATGAGGGGGTTTTAAGAAAATGTAAGGGGGTTTTATAAAAAATGTATATTAACATAATTAATTATAAGTTGTTTAAAATTATGTTTAGTAACTTGTGATATATTTTATTTAGAGAAAAAATAATTTTATATTTACGATCATCTCATTTTTATCTACGTTTTTGTATAAATTTTATAGTAATATGACACTTTTTTTAAATTAGTATATTCTCATCACAAAGGTGATATTTCATTTACTGTATTATTTTTATTTGAAAATTTTAATATATCAAATATACTTCCAAATACCCGTGCATGCACGGGTCAATAAACTAGTATTTATAAAATTATTCATTTGTTTTAGTAAAATTAAATCTCAATCATTTATTTAAATTAAATTTTGACTTTAAGAGTAAAAGTTTTTCAATTTGAATCGAATTTATTATAAGATAATATCATATATGTTGTATTTAAACATTAAAATATCTTTTTTAATCATATTAACCTTTATAACATTTTAAAATATGATATTTAACTAAGTTTAAAATTTTTATTTTAAAATATCATAATCAGTTTAAATTCTTTAACAAATAGATACTTGACATTATTGCTTATAAATTTAACAATAATGATCGATGACTTATAGAAATAATATAATCACGTCTCGTATGATAATTTTACATTTCGATCATTACATATTGCCTCCACCTCACATTGACGCTTCTATCACTTATGTATGTTTTGATGTTGTTTGTCAATATATATTTAAAATCTCATTCTTCGTATTATGTAAATATACACTATTTTTATTAGTGTTTAGTAGTTATAATTTTATTAAATCAATTAATTGTCACATGGGGAATCTAGTTAAATCTAAACCAGTAACCTGTTTTGTAGAGGAAATTAAAGTGTATATATTGATTAACTATTTTAACAGGTTAAAGGACACTAATTAATATGCAATTTAATTAAGTGGTTCATGTTTGTGTTTTAACTTTTTGTTAAAAATGATATATCTTTTTGCTATTTCCTCTTACTTTATTCTCATACTCATTACAAAATAAATTTTGAATCTATTAATTATTTTCTCTCATCTCCTTATATTAGTTTTATCACTTAAGATCATGCATCTTCTGAGTAAGAAGATTGTATATCACCTTTCCTTGTGTTGGTGTTTTTATTAGTGTTCATGTGAGATTCTTGATGTTATTTTCTTATGTACATGCTCATATAATGTATTTGATTTTAACTATACATAAGTGCGTGCTTTTGTCGATTTTCTCTCCTATCTCTTCCGTCTCACACACAATAAAACAAATTTTTGAAAAAAAATAATAGAGTTATAACCATAGCTCTATGAAATTTTGATATAGAAAAAAATCTTATAATTTTAATTTTTAAAACATAAAAGATGTTTTCTTTATGATAACATATTAACATGGTACTTTTCAAATGCAAACATGCTTGTTTTTTACAATGAAAACATGATTATTGTGTATTTTTCTTTGTCAAAAAAGAAATATGTTGAATTTTTTTAAACTTAAAATCATATTATTTTTACTTTATCAAAAATCCTAAAAGCTATGTTATAATTCTCCAAAAAAGTTTTTTTTACTAATTTATCATTATTTATAGTGTATATATATTATAGTGAACACATCCAAACCATCGACCATTTACTACATTTCATTATTTATATATTATAGTGAAAACATGCACTTACAGTATTACAAACATATTCAAAACTAGCATTGTACTCGTGCAATGCGGCGACGATGATAATAGTTTGTGCTTAATAACTTGTTTGATTTAAAAAGTATGGTATGGTATGTGAAATGCGATGTTAGTCAAACTATTCATGTATTTTCTACCTTTTCTGATTTCTTTACTTTTTTTTACAATCAACCATTTTATTAGTTGTTAAAATATTTTGAAAAACAACTAAAAAATATTAATATTGAATAATGCAAAAAGGATATTATAGCCTTAAAATTGTATTCATGTAAGCAATTTAGTCATAGTGAGATAAATTAAATAATTTTTGTGATGTTTAATGATTTATTAAAGTAATAATTATATTAAATTAGTTGAGATAATCAAGGGAATAATTGGTTAGGCTATTGCTTTAAGTGTTTGTATCTTAAGCAAAAAAATTTGTACTACTTAAAATTAAGTAGTCTTAAAATTTTTAAGAAAGAGAACATTAAATGCTTTATAATATAGTATAGATATACGGGTGACCAGTTTAGAATACTCCTAAATTTTCATTTTTACAATATTTTCACTAGTGAACTCAAAAGTTATTTTTCTTCTACATGTTTACACTTCACATCCATATTCACTTTATGAACAACATTAAAACAACAATAAATATGATCTATCAAACATGAACCATTTGTAACTGCACCTCAAAGTTTGATAATCCTTATGATTAAGTGTTACAAATGATAAGAGGTCTTTAAAATAATGAGGGGCTATTTTTGTCAAAATTAACATTGTTATAGTGAATGGGGTTGTTATGTTATTTTTTAATGTTTGTGTATGTATATGTGAAGCTTTGAAACATAAGAACAGATACAAAACATTTTCTCTGCATCAAGAAGAGTGAACCAGCTATATTTATACTTGGAAAGAGTGCATAGCACAACAAGTTACACCAACAAATCAGTGTCATAAACAAGAGGTATGTGGGGTGTTTATTAGTTTTGAGTTTTGAGTTTTAAGAAGGTATTTCTCGTTATTCATGTTTGTTCAAAGTGTTTGGGGTGTGGAGAAATTAACACCTGTGAGTGGTTATAAATTGATTGAGAATGAGTTTAAATTCAAGAACAACAGCCATGTTCTTGATAGAAAAGCGCAGGTCGGTTGTGTATACAGCCCGTGTACTAGTTTTTAAGACAGTTACAAGCCATGTAAGCATACATGGTCGTGTAGTGTGAAGGGAATACGGCCCGTGTACAGGTACACGTCCCAAGTGTAGCTCCTTGTGTCGATCTGAACAGTGACGTGAACTCAGTTGTGACAGAAATTTGGTCGTTGACCAGATTTCGGGCGTGTTGACTGAATTCGCTCATGTTTTAGGGTGCACGGCCCGTGTAGGCCTTACATAGCCAGTGTAGTTTCCTTTTCAGCCTAGTTTGTTCAGTTTACGATGTTTAGCCTATTCCTTGGTATAAGGAGGTGCTTGGATACTTGCCAGAACATTTTACATGATTAGCAGTACTAAGTTACAAGGTGGGTTTACTATTTCTCTTGTATGAACAACATGTAAGTATCCACGATATAGATTATGTGATATCTATGATATTTGTGTTATGTGATTTAGCTATGATGCATATACAATGTACAACAGTGGTATATATCTATTCAGGTGGTATAGCTGTATACGAAAGAACGGTGACATGGTGTATAGCTACGCAGGTGGTGTAATTTCATACCAAAACAGTGACAAGGTGTATAGCTACACAGGTGGTGTAGATGTATACTAGAATACTGTTAGGAGGTATGGCTATGCAGGTGGTGTAGCTATACTCCACATAACATTAACAGTTTGAACAGTTTTATCGGTGTTACAGCTTGGATGCAAGACATCCTAAGGATATTTTACTTTTTTTATGATAATTTTAGTTCAGTTAGTATGCTCACTAAGTGAAAGTTTACATTTCAGTATTGTTGTACGCAGGTGGCACATGTTCCAGCAAGGGTAAGGCTCCAGCGCTGTGATCGGCTGGATAGCTCTGGATCTTGAGAGAAAACTTTTCACATTTTGTAAAGTATTAGCACGTATGTACATAGAACCAGTATTTTGTTAAACACTGATATCTTTTGGTGCCAATTAGCGAGATAATGTTTTTTAAATTAAATTTGGAAAAGTGGTGTTACAACATTTGAAAAATATATTAATTTTTCATCGTAAATTATTTGTGAGCACTAAGTAACACATTTTTTAAGAAAAAAATCGATGGAATATCATTTTTGAATTTTAAATAAAATAAGGATTTTTATTCTCATATATATATAAATATATAAGAATCCTTATTTTCATATTTTCATATATATATATATATATATATATATATATATATATATATATATATATATATATATATATATATATATATATATTATAAACAATAAACCAACCCATTTTTCATCATTGAACAACACAAACAAACCCAAATAAGATTGCATAGTAAGAACATATGTTTATTACACATACATTCACCACTAGAGAACACAATTCTAACCCATGTGTATTAACATAATACGATCTAGTGAACACTGCACAAGAACATATCATTACTAGTGAACAATAACCAAGAATATATTTATGTTTTCTTCATAGCTAAATTAAGAGCATAGAAAGAGATTGCGAGCCAGATGCTAATGTATATATATATATATATATCGTCGAAGATAATGCAAACGGAAGAAAGACGGCACGAGACAAAAGGACAGTTGGTAATGGTGTTTATCGCCAAAGATAACGCAAAAGGGAGAAACTGAGAAAGATATCACAAACATTTTCAGTGTTTTAGATCATCATAGATTATGTGAAGGTAGAAGAGATGTCGGTTATTTTTCATCTCTGTTTCCCAGTCGTCAATCAATCTTACTCGACATAACAAAACCATAGTCGCAAAACCACCTTTTAACCACCACTACACTACATCGCTTCTTTCCACTGCGTTAGCAAGAATCATATTTGTCTTCCTTCTTGTTAATCTTCATACTGAAAAATAGATAAAGAAAGAAAGGGCTCTAGTTCATCTTCTTATGCAAAAAAAGAGGACAAGCTTTTGGTTCTCCGTATTAGAGAATATATATGGGGGGATTAGGTTTCTTCTCTACATATGTAGAAAATAATCAATTGAGAGAAAAATGATAGAAAGAAATAATATGAGTAAGATAAATAGAAAGAAATGATGAAACCGATAAAAAAAATGTAGCTTATGATTAGAGTAGTCACCTAAAACTCAAAATTGTTTTTACAACTCTTACAATATAAGTTGTTCTCATTAAATACGCGTTTGCTTTTCAATAATAAAACACGAGTTTGCTTTTCAATCTGACATTTTAATTTGCATCAATACAATATGTTTACAGAATGAAAATAATAGATGCAATGAAAAATAGTACACATGTAGTGTGTCGTGGGTGGAGATGGAGAAAGAGTCGGAGAACGAGTAGACACAAACTAGGACATAAGTAGTGTTTGTACCATGCATCACATATTTTAAAAAGTGTTGTTTATTAGATCCTTGATATATATATATATATATATATATATATATATATATATATATATATATATATATATATATATATATATATATATATATATATATATATATATATATATAGGGGAGGGTTCAAACGAGAACTGTTTTTCGTACGAGAACTACGAGAACTAATCTCAGCCGTTCCTTAGATATGGGAAGTTCATGGATGAAGAGCGTGGAGGGGATCAAGTATGGCAGGGTGCATGTGAAGAATTCATGGGTGGGCAATGACATTAAAAAAGGGGGAATTTGACGGCTCAGATTGGTTCTCGCAGTTCTCGTACGAAAAATAGTTCCCGTTTGAACTTTTGCCTATATATACCTATATATATATATATATATGTGTGTGTGTGTGGGGGGGGGGGGGGGGGGGGGGGAAGCTAAAAGGGGAAATATATTCGTGCGAAAATTATTTGTAATATCATTAGTGACTTGTTAATAAAAGTATTTTAATCATTTAAACTTTTACTAGCCGTGAATTACGTCCGTATAAACTATTATTAATACATAATACTTGATTTTCCTAAAATACACGTCATTAATGATTAATATATATGTATATCCTTGAATATTTGTTATGTATAAATTTTAGTACTTACCGCTACTAGTAATAGTACGTACAACAGAAACATGCCCATCAAGTTATCCTTTCCGAATGTAAACATTTGTACATGACAGTACGACTTTTCATATCATGTACTCTTATCAAATTTTGTATATATTATAAACGTGTTACAATTTCATTCGATCTAGCTTTGTCCAAATACCATTTTTCATTTCAAGGAAGCAGAGAACTAATTAATTAATGTGGTTAAAAATAATTTGTAAGTATGTCGTACGTAAATTCAACTATTATTATTATTATATTATATTATTAGATTAAAAGTCCGTGTGATACACTGGTTTTTTAGAAAAATTTATAAAAATTAAACATTAATAAAATATATTAAATAATTATAAAACGTGATATAAATAAGAATTTAAAAAATGACGACAAACGTTAATATCCAAACAAGCGGTGGAAGCATTGATACCAGGAAGAGCGCAGATACGACGTCACAAACGGGATATTATGACCGAGTAAGATTACAACTCCGAGATATCATCTTATATATGTAATCGATTATTATCGTTACAGTTAGAGGCAATATAGTCAAATCTTTATTCGTTACAATTCAGAAGAATTCAAGATGATTATATATATGATATTTTGAAATATTATAAATAGTAAATATGATATTTGTAAATTAGAATGAAAAATAATATATTTTATTGTTTAACATATATAATATTCTTCCTAATAAATTTTGACTAAAGAAAAATCATAATTGGATTCCAATTTTTAGCAAAATAAACTATTCAAGTTTAATAATTATGTAAATGAATACAATGATTTATAATGAATTTTATTCATATTGATCTATTATTTATATTTGATAAGAAAATAGGTTGTCTCATAAAAATTAATAAAAGATGGATAGTTAACAAAATTTTAATATACAACAACACAAATATATGTGAATTAGAGTGATTCGATATTTTAAAAAATGAAGAATTAAATTAAAACTAAATGGCATGTTTAATGATTTGAAATTTAATCTAATAGAGTTATTTTAGAATTTAATAATGCTTTATTATTTCATCTTATCTTATATCAATATTGAATTTTAAAAATTCTTTATTTATTCAAAGTCAAAATTGAATTTTAAGCTTGACTAATTAAAGTCAAGATTGAGTTTTAATTTGGATCAAAATGAATGGTTAAAATTTAATTTTGACTAAATAAATGGTTCAGATTTTCTACTCAGATTGATGAAGGTTAGTCTTTTATATATATTTTAGATTATATATACCTAATTAATAACGATTCTTATATGATATTTTATATGTGTGTGTGTGTGTATATATATATATATATATACAAATAGGGGAGAGTTCAAAAGAGAACTATTTTTCCTATATAAACGGTGTGAACCAATCTTAGCTATTGGTTAAAATTAAATCAATGCCTAAGATTTTTTGGCGGCTCATTAATATTTCATTAATGACGTATAAATGAGGGTTATTTTGGAAAAATCAAGTCTCGCAAATTAATTGCAGCTCACTCGGACGCAATTCACGGTTGGATAAATATTTAATTTACAAAAATACCGCTAAAAATGAGTCATTAATGACATTAAAAACAGTTCTCGTTTTAACTATAGGGTTCTCTATTCTCAAATAAGATGTTCCTTTAGTAGATGTTCGCTGATGAACTTTTTAGAAATCCCAAAAAACATAATCTAATTTCTGTAAAAACATAGCTAAAATGGAACCTACATTAATTACAAATCCCACTGATCAACAATGTAGTCGTCTGGAAAAAAACATACAAGAAGAAGAAGATCATGGTAGGGATTGTTGTGACTCTCTAATGAACACACAACGGTGGTCTCGATAGACAACCAAAGAAAGATATATAGATTTGATTAAATCCAATATCTTTTGATGGAGCATTGGAGTATACACAAGAAAGTAAAAAAAAACAAGTTGATGAAAACTTTGGGTAGCGATGGTCCTTACTCTTGACGAAAAACCGGCCGGTGGCAATGTTGAGTGACAATGGACTGGAGGTGACAGTTGGCTGGCGGTGACACAGGCGATGGCCTAAACACTAAGCGTCATAGTGGCGGCCATTTTAGGGTTAGTAGTCGATGATGAAGTGTATCTGCAGACAACGAGTTGACGATAAATGTGGCTGATGGTGCCGTTTAGACCATTATCGATTATTCTTTTCATCAAATAAATTGAAATGGGAGGGAGATGAGAGCATTAAGTGTTATTTTTGTAAGATAAACGTTAGATGGCGAGTAACCATAAATAGGTGAGAGGAGACAAGAGCGAGAAGATAAAAATTGTTATTTCTTTTTAACTACGAAATTGTCATGAATGATTATAACCATTGATGAAAGAACTTAAAGGATTAATACTCTTTTCGTATTTCTCTCATAAAAAAAAATTTCTCACATAAACCACCATTTATAGAGTTATACATGAAAATGACAAAGCCTCTTTACTCTTTACTTTACTTTTACGCTTGAAATATTAATTTCATTTCAAATTAATATATGACTTTCTCTTGACAATATTTTAAATTGAATGATCATATGTAAAGTATCATCAGGATAGATAATATTTTATAATACACAGCCTCTAGTTTATAAATCATAACAATCACATTGCGTTGACTAAAATGTCGTACATTAAAAATCAATATAGTTTTCACTTCAAATGTAATTTATAATGATATATATTATTTAAAATAAAAATAGAACCTTTTAAATAATCAAAATGACATTTACAATTTTGTTTTGATTCTGTTAATTATAGCATGATTAAAGATTTAAAATATTGTAGGCCAAACCAAATCTATACACCACTCACCACTCACCACTCACCACTCACCGGTGCCAATGATTTAGCCCGACTTGAAGTTAGCCCAATTTTGATTTCTACAAAAGCCCATTAGTCCAAAAAATAAAAATCAGCCCAATACTTAACAATTAATCCAACCTAGACATTTACATTTCCAAACAGTAGAGGTCTGCTCTAGTTACCGGCTACAGTATGCTGGTGGTTGTTTAATGACAAGTAGGGATGGCAAAATCCTCCGAATCCGACAGGAAAACCCGAAATCTAATGATGTTCGGAGTGGGGGAGGGCGGAGTAGATTTCGGGGATTTACATGGGTTCAGGTACGGGGCAAGATATCTCCATCCTGATTTATTTTTTGTATATATTTTTTGTATACAAAATTGTATATCATTTAGATATTTTAATTCTTAAGGTTTTATTCTTTCTCGCTTCACTAACATAATTTTGTTGTACACTTCATTAACATAATTTTGAATATGCTTGAAATTGTTTTTACATGTTTTTGGTCTTTGGAGGGTGGTGCAAGAATGTTTCGGTAACATGTAGACGTGTATTTCATTGTCTTTGTTTTGGTAATGGTGTTTCATTTACAACAATCAAACAAGCAGTTTATTATGTTTCGAATGTTTGTTAATCGTTTGTTTCTAATAATGTCGTTATTTTAGTTTTTTCTTGCCCTTTTAGTCGGGTTCGGAATCGGGTTTTATCACTAGGTTTTGGGTTTGGATCGGGGTCAAGTCTGACATACACCCCCCAACGGGGTGCCTTGAAATAATTTTCGCCGAGGATGGATTTTCATTTCTGATTCGAGGATGGGACGATCAAAACCCGCCCCGTTACCATTCCTAACAACAATGTGTCGTTGGGGGTTGAATTATGCTAGAGTCATACGTTCTTAAATAATATACACAGTTTTTTAAGTTTAATAAATTGACCATTTTATCATTAAAACCATTTTAATAAAATTACATTAGATAATGGATATTCAAATGGGTAAAGAGTAGTATAGTAAGTTTAAGTAATATGTGGATGATTCCATATTTTTTGGAAATTAGTCTATAATTAATGTTCTAAACCTAATGCGAGTGCTAAGATGTTTTTACCTTGCTTCAGGTCTTAGAGTAATTTGGCTAAAAGTAGACTTATGGGGGGTGGGTTTGATTCTTGGGAGATCAGCCATGGCGCTTCATTGTTAAATTGCTTAGCTGGTTCCTTTCCTCATACTTCTTGGGATTACATGTGGGATTATCTATAAATGGAGTATCTTCATGACAACCAATTAAAGAGAAGTTTAAATCCAAATTAGCAAGCTAGAAGGCAAATCATCTCTCATGCGGTGGTAGAATTACTTTGTGTAAATCAGTTATGAGGGCTTAAGGATCGTACTATTTTTCTCTTTACAAAGCCCTATCAAAAGCGTTAAATCATCTTGAAAGTTTAAGGTGTAGGTTCTTTTGGGAAGTGATGTTGAGAAGTCGAAAATCTATTGGGTGGCATGAGAGAAGGTTATTGCTTCAAAATATATGGTGGACTTAGATTAAAAGGAAGTCACAAAATTTGGCTTTATTGTCCAAGTGGGGGCGGCGACGAATCATTGTGGATACTAACGCAATATGGCGCAAAGTAATCAGCTTTTCATGCTGTAAAACGATAGCTCGGGTGGATCCATTACTAACTAAGACGACTGGAACATGGAAGCCAATTTCATTGGTGAATGTATGACAATTAAGGATTTGAGTCTGGATCCTTGCTCGCTGTCTCAAACTAACCAAAATGGAAATTGGCATTGGGTTGTAGAAAGATCTGGAACTTTGTCGGTCTCATCTATATAAAAAGCTTTGGATATTCTTTTTATGGGTGTCGTTATAGGTCCACAAACCATGTGGTTGAAATCAGTTCCATCAAAGACATATAGGTTCATCCAATCTTTCTAGGAAAGGATTTCCTCTAACCGTATGTCTGTATATCTATGTTTCTTTTGCAATAATTCAAAGGAATCGGTTAATAATCTTTTCCTTCACTGTCTTGTTTTTTAAGAGTTGTTAATTGAATTTTGCAAACGGTGGAAATTTTTGAAGCTATGCTTCTCGTCTGGAGCTTTTTGAATGGGGATACCAGATAGCATCTGTAGGTAACAATTTGATGGCTTTTAACACATCATTTTTCTTCCTATGTTGGAATGTGTGGGTTATGCGAAATGGATGAGCTTTCCAAGGGAGTTCATCGTCTCCTTCAGATATGAGTGGAGCAATCCAAAGCCTGCCATTCATATAGCTAACCTCAAAAGAGAAGTTTGGAAGAAAATTGTCTTGGTCTAAATATGTTTCTTTTCCAGTAGTAGGCGAGGTTTTATGTATATTTAATGTTTTGTTCAATATTTTACGTTTTATCTTTGACTTTTAATGTAAAACTCTTGTATGTTTGTTTGCTAGCATCTTACTAGTAATTATATATATATATATATATATATATATATATATATATATATATATACACACACTAATTTACAGGTATGAATAGCAATTTTGTCATGTAGTGAAATCTACGTAATATATAAAAGTAAGGAAGAAACTTAACAATGAAAGGTAATAGTTGGAGTGGTAATAATGTAGCTTTTTCTACCAATCCACTCATGTTCAATTCATGTTATGAGCACTTTAAATTTATTTTTTTTCCTTATTGATTGCTTTTTAAATTAAATAAAAAAAAACCTTTCATGTCTTTATTATTGTCTTTATATTTCTTTTCAATTACTTTGTCGTGTTTCTTTTTTTTTCTTTCTATTTTTACATATCTTAGCTTTTGTTAATTTTTTTTACCTTTTCCATACTTAAATTAACCGATTTTCGATTGCTATCCTTAAAGAACATTCTTTTATTTATTTTTCTTTGGTTGTATTTCGTTTACTTTTTCTAATATTTTCTAAATTATAATTATTTTTATATTAACCGAGTTTTCAAATTTGTTATTTTTTTCTTTTATTCTTTGTCAACAATTTTTTTATTTAAGGCAAATTGTATTAAAATACAATTAACTTTGTATTAGTTACCATTGTATACGTCTAGCTTTAAATTTTAAAAATAATACAATTAACTTTCGTGATCATCTTATTGTATGAAAACAACTTTTTTATATGTCTGTTGTTTAGTTATCATTGTATATATGAACTTTGTTATAAATTTCATAGTATACAACAAATTGCATAAAATGTGATGATTATGAAAGCTGATTGTATTATTTAAAAAAAATGTGGTTGTATATAATGATAACTACAACAAATTTTATTGTGTTTTAATGCAATTCGCACTTTTATTTACCTGTTTTTTTCTTTTTTTAATGTAAATATGCTGGAGTGTTAATATATTATTTGCATAATATCAATTATTAATTTTTTTCTTTGACAAATAACTATGTTTAATAGTTTAAACTGTTATATGTTCAAGAAAAAATAGAATAGTTCTACAAATGGTTTTTTATTTTATAGTTTTTTTCTATTTGTAAGGGTAAAAATACAAATGATCTTTTAAATGTAATACAAATAATTATACTGTATAAATATAAATTTGAATCAAATTTGTTAAATCACGTCAACCTTTAAATTAAGATTTAGTTATATTTTCAATCCTAATTATTTAAATTTTATTTTAAGGATACTTAAAGTATTTATGTTTGTGTTAATTTAATATTTTATTCAGCATTATTTTTAATTCCCCATTACAGAGCGCGGGTTTTTCACCTCGTTTACTTAATGATATTGGGTTCGCTAGGCGGTTATAACTTATAATAATGCCGATCCTTGCTAAGTGTAATCTTTATATAATATAGAAAATGTAGTAAAAATACATGACTAACGTCACAAATGTAATAAAAGTTACAAACACGAAAAAAAAATCTCTTCTTACTCAATTCCCTTCTTAATAAAATCCGCTGAGAGCTGATGAAAGAATCTTCTAATATATATAAAAGACTAATTTGAAAAAAATTATTAGATGATCTAAGCCCTTCATTTAATAAAAGATTTAATCTTAGCCGTTAATTTCTTTAATTCTAAAATTTTGATTTTGACTTTTTAGAGTCAAACTACTATGATTAGATAAAGATAACCATTAATTAAATCAATAATGAATATCAATATATATTATAAACAATCAAATAACAAAACAATCGTAGATAGATTGGATAAATATCATAATTAAAATTAATTGATTTATTATTGTCATTTAATTAAATCTTATTTATGTAATATAAATATCTCAAAATATTATATTAACCAAATTATTAGTTTTATCATATAAAATCTATTATAATAAGTTCAAAGTATTTATAAATTATCACCAAAAAATGTTTGACCATATTGCTTCTACTTGTAACATAATGATCGATGATTTATATAAAAAAATACAATAAAGTTATCATAATATCACGTTTTCCATCTATTATGTCGATGCTTCAACCGTTGTTTTGGGTTTTGACGTTGTTTGTCACCATTTTGTAAAAGTATTATTTTTTTCGCTAATGATTAGCTTTTATCAATTTTTAAACAACCCATTATGTATTAAAAAGCCATTCATGAAAATTCCCTATTTTAAAATTATTTTAAATTATTCTAAAATATTTTAAAAAAGACATTATGTGATCGTTAGATTTTTTAGAATATTTTTTACCAATCAAAATCCCCTATTTCAAATTATTCTTGGAATTTTTACCCACTAAACAACTCTGTTTATTTCCTAAAAGCTAACAACTATCGGTGCAAATCTGTAAGTCAATTTTCTTGATTGGTCATCTTTTGATTTTCATGATTTTTTTTGATTTATTATCGATATATGAATTTATTATATATTTTAGATTTAACACCATAAATATTTAAAATTCACATCAACAATCCCCGTGTTTATATACAGGGTATTAAACTAGTAATATATATATAATATAATAAAAAGACTGTAATATTGATTTTCCATTATCTCCGTGGTTCCCTTTCTCTCTGTCTGTGTCTCTCTCTCTTCGAATTCTTCCCTTTCTCTCTCTATATCTCTTTGTTTCATGATCTTTTCTACTTAAATATTCTCCAAATTTTCACATCGGTTGCTCAAAGGGTTTTAACGACGATAAAAAGGTCTCCTTGTTATTATATGAAGAAGATCTAACAATATCTATTCCCTAAGCCTTTTGCTTTGGAAAAAAAAAAAAAACCATGTCTCAGACTCATTGGGAAGCTGATAAAATGTGAGTTTTTTTTTTTATAGCTGATTATTCTTTCTTATTTTCTGTTACTTGTGTTATGTTCTTGTTTCTTGTTAGATTTAAGCCGTTGTTGCTTGTGTTTTCTTTTCTGAATTTCTTGCTTTTTGATTCAATTTTTTGTTTTCTTTTGCTTTATCCTGCTTTTCGTTTAGTTTTTTTTTTCTAGGGTTTTTGCTTCCACCAGCTTTTCTCATTACTTCTGTCGAATTGATTTCTTTCCTCAGCTGGGGTCTTCGATTAGATGTATGTATAGTTCTTTTTTTGGTTCTAATCGTGTGTACATGATGCTAAGAGCTTTCAATTTATCTTGCGTTAGTGTTCTTCGTTTGGGTATTTACAAATTGGGATTTTTTATGCAATTTCTTGCTTGATTATGCTATATTTGTTTGAAGTTTCAAATTTACGTTAGTTTTAGAGAGAGCTCCCCATTTTTCGTGGGTATTCTTTTATCATATAGGAGCCTACTTAGCTTAAATTTGTTCTAAAAAGTTTGGAAATTTCCTTTGGTTTTCAACTTATAAAGCTGCGATATGATTTGATTAACAGGTTAGATGTCTATATACACGATTACTTAGTAAAAAGGGATTTAAAGGCTTCTGCTCAGGCGTTTCAAGCAGAAGGAAAAGTCTCTTCTGACCCTGTTGGTAAGAATCCTTCCATGCTGTAACACCCTTTTTTTTTGCAGTGTATTTATTTAAGGTATTTGAGACATTTGACAAATAGTCATGCACTTTGCTCTTGCCCAAGTTAAAACTTGCGGTATCATGTGACACGGGAGTAAAGAATTAGCAAAGTTATTGTTATAAGTAATTTCCAACTCTGGGATACATTACAGCTATTGATGCACCTGGTGGCTTTCTGTTCGAATGGTGGTCGGTGTTTTGGGACATCTTTATAGCGAGGACCAATGAGAAGCACTCAGAAGTTGCAGCATCTTATATCGAGGTTAGCTTGGAACCGTTTCAAGCTTTAGTAATCAATTCTACTTACTTTTTTTGACACAGCGTATAAATATGTTATGTTTGTACTTATATGATCCTTAACATACTTATCCGACATACTTTTTTTATAAGTAATTTCTTGATCAATAGCTTTTCTTTCTCTACTTTTTCTTGATAAAAATGGAAACGTCTGTAAACGAACCGAACGAACACGAACGGGGCTTGTTCGTGTTTGTTTGTTTAACTTTAGCCGAACGGATAAACGAACACGAACGGTAAATGAACGAGCATGTGTGTTCGATTCTTTAAAGGATTGCTTAGTTCGTGTGCATTTTTATTCGCTCATTTAAGTGATAAACAAATGTAAACGAATAAACATACACTAAAATACAATCCAACATTGTTAAACACAAATAAACACTATATTTAAACACACACATATAATATAAATATATATATTTGTATAAAATATCACCGAACATAAACGAACATAAACGAACGGATAACCGAACGTTCACGAACATAAATGAACGAACGAGAGCTCTGTTCGTGTTCGTTCGTTTAATTAAACGAACGGAAAATCATGTTCATGTTCGTTCATTTATTAAACAAACGAACATAAACGAACTTCCCGCCGAACAATTTCACGAACGGTTCATGAACGTTCTGTTCGTTTACAGCCCTACGTCCGATTGTTACATCCGAATTTAGTTATCTTTTATATTGTACCATGATCTGTGAATGTAGCAAGAGTATTTACTTCATTCATACAATGTTCTTGGGCAAGACCGTACTTTTGAATCCTAGGCGTGTTATAGGACTTGGTACCTCATAGTAAAGATCTTGTGATAGGTCACACGAAGCACATAAGAAACCGTTCTCAATATCTTCTATCTACTTCATGCCTTAAGATTGCTGCTTAGGTTACCGATTCTCAAAAAGTTAACTTCATAGAAAGTTATTTTTTCTTTCTCTCCCTTAATTTACAGAGGTCAGTTAAAATGTGTAGCTGTATATGCACAGTTGCACACAACTTCAACCATGTGCAGTAAGAGATAAGTTTTTTTGGGTGTACTATTTAAAAGTTGTTATTTAGCTTCTAATTGATGATAGGCAATGGAACCACTAATTAGTAAGAGTGATGCATATCAATGCATATGTGCATACATGCCTACCTAGACATATAAAGCATGTGTATGCACACACATTATATGATATCTTATTTAAACTTCAGACTCAGTTAATCAAAGCAAGGGAGCAACAACAGCAGCAGCAGCCACAGCAATCCCCTCATCCACAACAGCAGCAACAACAGCAACACCAGCAGATGCAAATGCAACAACTAATAATGCAACGCCAGGCTCAACAACAACAGCAGCAACAGCAGCAGCAGCAACAACAACAACACCAGCAACAGCAGCAGCAACAACAGCAACATCAACAACAGCAGCAACAACAAGTGCAGCAGCAGCAGCAGCAACGGAGAGATGGGTCCCACCTTCTCAATGGAACATCAAACAGGCTTGTTGGAAATGAACCTCTTATGAGGCAGAACCCTGGAGTTAATGCCATTGCTACAAAAATGTACGAGGAGAAATTGAAAGTGCCACTTCCTAGGGATTCTTTAGATGATGCAGCTATGAAGGTTTATCTTTCTTCTTTTTAAACTATTCCAGAGACTAAGTGTTTATATGCAAGTCTAATGTTCATATCTATCTTAAGAGAACTTGCTACTTTTATATAAATTCGTAAGAAATTCTCAAGGTGTAAAGTTGGTTGGTGTTAAGTAAGTCTCTTTATGTGACACATGTGACTATTTCTGTATATATATTCGCAGCAAAGGTATGGTGAGAATGTTGGTCAGCTTTTGGATCCAAACCAAGCCTCAATTTTAAAGTCTGCAGCAGCAGCAGCAGCCGGACAACCTTCAGGGTAATGTTGTTTCTTACAATTTGTTTGGATTTTATGCACCTTTTCACTTGTTCACCATTAAAAGAGATCCTTAGGCGTTTGGTATATACTATAAATCTGAAAGAAGTTCTGAAATTAATGAAATAATTGCTGGGGAGTGAAGTACTTACTAAATTTCCATTCAAGCATTTTTCATGAATTTGCAACACGTTAGAACATATTCATCTTTTAATTAAATTGGAACTATGAAATCCATGATGTTTTCAGGCAAGTGCTGCATGCTACTGCTGGCAGTATGTCTCCTCAAGTCCCTGGCCGGAACCCACAACTTCCAGGCTCTGCACCAGTGAGTTCTAGTTTTAAGATTCAAGATTGTTGTATAAATATTTGACATATTTGATGGAAATGTAACGGCTATGATAGCTATTATCCTTAACAGTTGACTAGAAGTGTTTAAAGCTCAGAACGAGTAATTATACTCTAATCTTTTTTTGGAAAATGGGAAAATTTAGATGCTATTGATTAATGTGGTCAAACATGCCAATTCCAAGATTCAAATTGATATAGATGTTTAACATATGTTGACCTACACTTGAATAGGATATAAAGACGGAGATGAATCCAATCTTGAATCCTAGAGCTGCTGGTCCCGAAGTATCACTGATTGGAATTCCTGGTAATATTTTGATCTTATTGAATTCTGTCTTCATTGACCATTTACTCAAGTATCACTACATGCAACTGAAAATCCCTTTTTCTCTAGGATCTAATCAAGGTGGGAACAATTTGACATTAAAAGGATGGCCTCTCACGGTAAGATTATTAAATTATTCTGCATTGAACCTTCTATCTTTATTTTCCTGACAAGTATAAGAGTCAAAGTTTATGGGGTTATTAGGGAATAGAACACCTGCGACCTAGTCTGATGCAACAGCAGAAGTCATTCATGCAAGGCTCCCAACCGTTTCATCAGCTACAAATGATGACACCGCAACATCAGCAGCAACTTTTATTAGCACAACAGAACATGACATCACAATCATCCAATGAAGAAAGCAGACGCTTGAGAATGCTTCTTACTAACCGAAACATGAGTATGAACAAAGATGGTATTTCTACTTCTGTTGGTGATATGCCAAATGTTGGATCTCCTATTCCTGGTCTACCTCGTGGAGATACAGATATGTTGCTCAAGGTGAATTTTCAATTTTCATAGTTCATAGTTTCATACCATTTTTTTGTTTATTTTATGTGAACTGTTAACAACATTGTTTACTTTTCATTTTAGTTAAAGATGGCACATTTACAACAACATCAGCAGCAACAGCAACAACAACAGCAGCAACAGCAACAGCAGCAACAACAACAACAACAGAACAGTAATCAGCAACAACAGCAGCAGATTCATCATTCTCTTTCAGCCCCGCCTCCCCAAAACTCGAATTTAAATCTTCAGCAAGACAAGATTGTGGGTGCAAGTAGTGTAGGAGACGGGAGCATGTCAAACTCTTTTAGAGGAAACGATCAGGTCGTGTGGAATCTACAGTTTTGTCCAAATGCTAGTTTAGATTTTTAAATGTTAACATTGGTTTTAATTAGTTCCATGGCTTCAAACAAACAGACTGGAAGAAAGAGAAAGCAGCCGGTGTCTTCGGGACCCGCCAACAGCTCGGGAACGGCTAACACAGCTGGACCATCACCAAGTTCAGCCCCATCGACCCCATCAACTCATACACCAGGAGATGTGATCTCAATGCCTGCTTTGCCACATAATGATAGTTCTTCAAAGCCTTTAATGATGTTTCGGCCCGAGGGTCCCACAACTCTTACATCTCCATCGAATCAATTGGTGAGTGCGACATGTGTGTCGTGTGTAAGTGGGTTTGTTTTTTCTTAGTTTTTAAATGAATATGATTTTGCAGTGGGATGATAAGGACATTGTGCAGGCTGACATGGATCGTTTTGTGGAGGATGGATCTCTTGATGACAATGTTGAGTCTTTTTTATCACATGATGATACAGATCCAAGGGATACAGTTGGTCGTTGTATGGATGTGAGTAAAGGTGAGAGTAGCTTCAGTGTTTGTTTTATTGGTTTCAAAATCGACACATTAGTCTTCTCTTTGACTTTTATGGTCTATTTGATTTAGGGTTTACTTTCACGGAGGTCAATTCTGTTCGTGCTAGTGTTAGCAAGGTTGTTTGTTGCCATTTCTCTTCAGATGGTAAATTGCTTGCTAGTGGTGGCCATGATAAAAAGGTAAATAACACGATCAAAATTGCAACAATTCTGTTTGTATGTTATGTTCATTACTAATTTGTTAAATTGGCAATTATGTTCATTACTAACTTGTGGATTTTGTTATGCAGGCTGTACTGTGGTACACAGATTCTTTAAAGCCAAAGACGACTCTTGAAGAGCATTCATCATTGATCACGGATGTGCGTTTCAGCCCAAGCATGCCACGGCTTGCAACATCTTCTTTTGATAAAACCGTTCGAGTGTGGGATGCTGACAATGTTAGTTGACTAAATTTTTCTGAAGATTTTGTTTTACTTTTTAAAGATTCTTTGCCCAAATTGCTATATTTATGACTTTGACTCTGCAGCCTGGTTTTTCTCTGCGTACCTTCATGGGACATTCTCAATCTGTGATGTCACTAGATTTTCACCCTAATAAAGACGACCTCATCTGTTCGTGTGATGGGGACGGGGAGATACGCTACTGGAGCATAAAAAATGGAAGCTGTGCTCGTGTATTCAAGGTCTGAATCGAATATTATATAAAAAAGTAAAATTTATTGCAATCAAATATAAAATTTCAAAATATTTGTATTTTACTCTGGTGGAATAGGGAGCAACGGCCCAGGTGAGATTCCAGCCTCGCCATGGAAGGTTTCTTGCAGCGGCTGCAGAAAACATCGTATCTATACTCGATGTGGAGACACAAGCTTGTCGACATCCATTACGGGTTCGTTTCTTATGATCTTTTGTCAAATAAATAACTTTTATAGCATGGTGTATTATTATTATTTGATGATACATTCTGTAATATGAGTGAGGATATTGGTGCAGGGGCATACAAAGCCAATTCATTCTATTTGTTGGGACCCGAGTGGCGAGTATTTAGCATCGGTTAGTGAGGATTCGGTTCGAGTGTGGTCTCTTATGGCAGGCAACGAAGGGGAGTGTGTACATGATCTTAGCTGTAATGGCAACAAGTTTCACTCGTGCGTTTTTCATCCTAGTTATGCTTCATTGTTGGTCATAGGATGTTACCAGGCAAGTTTTCCTACTCTCGATAGTAATGCAAAATGTTAGAATATATATATGTGAAAAGTTATTGATTTTATTTTATGATGATGCAGTCTTTGGAGCTATGGAACATGTCAGAGAACAAGACGATGACTTTATCGGCCCATGAAGGACTGATTGCGGGGTTGGCGTTGTCAACAGCTACGGGTTTGGTAGCATCAGCTAGCCATGATAAGATTATCAAACTCTGGAAGTGAAAACAAGTAAAACAGGAAAAAACAGACGTTGTATGATCGGTTGTTGTACCATGCTTGTGGAATCCTATGTTTTTTGCCATGTTTATATTGTAGCATGTTTAAATCTAGTACTAACGTTCTTTATGTTGTCCACCTGTGCTTCTTCTCCTTTTTGGAACTTAAATAGTGTTTTTTAAGGACGCCCAAACTGACAAGCGGCACATTAAAAATCGTAACACTTTAAATGAGTGCAATAATATCCAAGTTATATACGATTTTTAGGCTAAGTAAACATAGTTATACAGTTTTGAGTGTTTTTAAGTTTGAAGTATGAACTAACAAATCGGGTTACAGACGTTGCAAAATTTAAATGAACATTTTCAGGTTTTTATTTTCAAGTATTTATAACATTGTTAAGACGTAGAGCTAGAAAATTTTATCTATAATTTTTAATTTTTGATTAACTAAGGTAATGTTGCCCTTACAAACTATATAAATAAAGCTAATTCTGTTCTTTATAATTTATTAATTTAATGTTGCCCTTAAAAACTAAGTATTGTTAATATTATTTACCGTAAATATATAAGTAAAAATGATGTAATTTTAGGGATGGCAAAAAACCCCGTACCCGATGGGGAACCCGTTCTCCGACCCCGATTTGACCGGGGAATCCCCGAGTTGACCGGGGATGGGGACGGGGACGGGGATTCCCCGAGCTTAGAAACGGGGATGGGGGCGGGGATGGGGATACCTCGGTTCCCCGACCCCGACCCCGACCCCGAACCCGCACATATCACACACACACACACACACACACACACACACACACACACACACACACACACACACACACACACACATATATATATATATATATATATATATATATATATATATATATATATATATATATAAAGTAAAATATCTCATATAAATATCTATTTGTGTCGAATCTAACTTTTACATTAATAGGCATATTAATAAGATTGTTTTTTGTTTGAATATACATGATTGTTTCGTCAGATTTATCAAACATGGAGAACGAAAAACTAATATGATGAAATTACTAATATAATTTTGTAGAATCATCAATGAAAGTATTATAAGCGTCTTTCATGAACATATATGCTAGAGAAATTATCTATTTGATCTATAATGTTATGTGTATTATCTAATAAATAAGTAAATATATCATGTCTTTTATCAAGAACATTGCGTATCTAACGAAACTATTAAAATACTTGATTGATTACATTTTGATAACCGGTTGGGAAGGTTAAGTTAGATTTGTAATTCTAGTTTTGTATGAAAATTCTCATGTATATCTATTTAGAAAAATCGATTTTGTAGACGAAGAAAATCCCCGATTCCCCGCGGGGATCCCCGAAACCAGACGGGGATGGGGATGAGGATGCAAGTCAATTCCCCGGCGGGGATGGGGGCGGGGATGGGGACTGGGGGTGTGAAACGGGGATGGGGATGGGAAGAGCGATCCCCGACACCCCGACCCCGTTGCCATCCCTAATCACATCCTATATTTTCTGGTTTAACTTGTAATCGTGTACGCCTACCAAACAATATACACAACTTTCAGCTCCGTTTACTCTTATCGATGAAATTTGATATCTCCGCCATCAACCGCCACCGATAACCACCGCTTCCCAGCAGGTTCCTCTTTTCTATCTCTTTCAAGTGCGTATTTGTGTGTTTATTCTTGTAAAGTGAAGTGGAGGTCAACTTTTAACGATAGATAAAACCCCCAAAATCAGTTAGAATTAGGACATGCTGTTCTCAATCCATTAGGTTTATTTAATCAATTACTGATGTAGGCACAGCTGTTTACTTCTTATCGGCTGTTTGATTTTGAAATTGTGATTTCGTCCTTGGTATATCTATAATTCTCAAATTTTGCTTTCCTCGTATGATAGATAAAGACTGTCCTTTGCATCTTGAAGATTTAAGGATTTTACAAAATTCGATGGTTGATTCGAATGCTAGGATGACATCAACGGTAAATCAGTTTATTCCCTTTTTGATCTGATAACAGGATTTTTTGTATCCTTTGTCACTGGAAACTCTGTTGAAGTTGAAATAAACCTAAACGGACTTTTGCTTTGCTTCGTTTATTAGGATCAACAGATCGCGAAAACTTTGAAGAAGATGCAGGCTTTGAGAGATGAAGCCGAGAACGCTGGTGCTACTGCTAATACACAGAGATTACTTTCACTTCTAGAGACGTTAAAGGTTGTCCTTTTCGCTTTTTTGATACATATAAGTTGAACTTATGCTTCTGCAGTTAATAAAGAAGTCATTAATTGTGTATTTTTATGTATAAGTTAAGGGCAGAGAGAAAGCTAAAAGCAAAACTTGTGTTACACCATTGATATAAGGTGATAGTATTTTAGATCAAGCAAATTGTCGATACAATGATCTGTTTCTAAATGTGCCTTTTCCGGTAAAAAGGCTTTCTGTTTACAGAAATCAGGTGTTAAATCATTTGAAAATTGCCATTTAGGTTCTAGAGAAGCAAGAAGCAGAAGTTGAATCAAATTATAGTGAAGAATGTTCTAAACTGCAATTGGAGGTCAGTGAGTTGGAAGATATGATACAGAGCAATGACCTTGGAGGAAGTTCTGCCCGCGGTGTTGATAATTTGTTGGCTAATGCTGTTGAGAGACTGAATTTAGTAAATACGGTATATGCTCCTTTCAAATAGTGTCTGACCAAGTTGACAAACAGAAGCATAGGATTATATATATATCTGTGTGTTTGATCTTTTTATGATCCAAGTGTGTCATAATCTAATATGATAACGAGCAAGAAAACCCGATGGACTTCACTTTTTGTTTAGATAAGTACTTTTGTTTTTGTTTGAATAATTAAATGTTTCAACTTGTTCAAATCTAACAATGGGCTCCTTTTTTACCTTTAAAATCGGTAACCTTGACATTTAATTTATGTTAGATTTATAAGAGTTAAAGGATTTAAACATGCAAAAGAAAGTTTAGGAACTTATTTGCACAAAAAAATGAAAGTTCATAAAGTGATAAGCCTTTTCTGAATTATACCCTGCTATTAATCGTCTTCATTGTAATTAACATATATACATGTAAATGTATTAAATTGTTCTGTTCTATATTTTCCAGTGTACTTTATGATACATAGTTCCGAAGGATGTTACACATTATATTTGCTTATTTATTTTCCAATGTACTTTATGATACATATAGTGGCTTGTATACAGTATTGTAAATATGGTTGCATTGTTTGTGCGCGTGTGTACACACCTACAAATGTGTGCAGATAAATGCTTATATATACTCCTTAAATCTACTAAATGAGTTTCATTTTTTTGTTGTTAGTATCAAATACATATAAAATATTACTTTCTTTTACTTGTGTTATGATTTAATTGTGAAGGATTCCTGTTTTGTTGATAATATGCAGGACCTTGCTTCAAAGCTAAGAGAAATTACATCATTAAAACGCCAGCGTGATGATGTGCCAACACAAGCAGAACTAATCCAGTAAGATTCCTTTAAACATCTTCCTCTAATAGTTTTCAAGCTTCATATTTTTAAAAGCCAGGATCCTCTACCATTTGTGCCAAAGGTAAAATCTAATGCGCGCAATGAAATGAAATGGTTGCCATAATCAAAGACCGCGCTACAAAATCTAAGAAAAATCTTCAGTTTCATTGATTGCTACAAATGTGTTTAGCTTCTTCCGCTTATTTGACTCCAACAAATTACCACCAACTTGTTTTATATATAAAGTATAAAATAAGATGTTGATATTCTATCAACATAATATATTTTGTTAAATGTGAAAAAAGTTAGCTCCTCTATTGCAGATATGAACGTCGGTTTTCAGAACTTAATGTTCACATCCAGGTTTTTTTCTTTATGATCAGTGCATCAGTTCTTCCCTATAGTAACTATTGATTAGTCTTAATTATTTCACCCTTTTGTTTTTTGATGCACAGGGAAAGCTTCGGAAAACTCGTAAATACTATGCTACCTATAACGCTTTGCTGGAAATAAAAGAGCTGATGCTAAAGGAAACATCCTTATTGAACTCTATGAGTTCACAGGTAAACAAAGCACCCTCTCCTGTCTAGATTCTTGTCATGGAACTATAATCTATGTACATGAAAAATTATGAATTTTCTTATATTATTCTATTTACCTTCGTCGTAATCTTTTTAGTTTTTTGTTGTATGCAAATTTTCAAATAGTTCCATGATGCACTTAATACTCCTGCTGGTCGTGCAACTTTAACTAGTTCCATGGATGGAATTTCAAGGAGTATTCAACAGGTAATAAATAGCATTAAAACTAATTGCTCCTTCCATGTCATAGAAAAGATTTACTGTATGTCTTACATTTTCAAATATTTGGCACTTCAATATAAAACGTATGAACTTTTTCTCCATAATCATAGGAATGATCTCATAGAAATTTTTGGAAAACAGAAGACATGAATTCTTATTTCTTTTGCAGAAGCTCCAAAATGTGCGGCTTTCACTGCAAGCAGAGCAAAAAGCGTGTGAAGCTTTGAAGAAAAAGCATGCAGCAGCCAACTTGGAGAAAAGGCGTTGCTATTCTCTGTTAAAGGCGTTTCAAGTAAGAAAACGATGAATACCTTTTATTGCCATCGTTGTGAAATATTAAGAAAACTGAATCTAAGCCATTCTTGCTTCGTCCGAGTGGGGTTTTGACCTTCGCAAGGTTCATCATTATTCAATTGAAATTAGGGTACCCTTAAATGAAGCATTGAACATGGATGTAGGTTATTAGTTGTATTTCATTCTCACAGAGAAATTTCAACAACTTTAATTATCCATGTATTAAATCAAAGGATTTGATGATGAGTTTAAACATCTAAGTTATCGTTTTTACTGCCGTCGTATCAGGAGGAATGCACCAGGAATGAGAGACTTCGGAATCAAACTCCAGAGATTCACATAAATGTAACAGCATGATAGCTGATCTCACTTACATCATCAATGTGTTGGGCATCATGAAGGGCGTATTCATATGGAGTTTTTTGTAAAAGATATTAGCAGGACTTTATCCTGAGGTATTGTAAGTTAATAGATTTACTTGTGTATATATTGGCTTCTGGTGAAATCGGCTTTGGATGAAAAAGATTCAGATGTTCCTTTAGATTTACTTGGATCATTGCTTGTGGAAGTCAAGTGCGAGTTTGCTGCGGATATTTGGTCAAGGATTTACTCGTGCCGGGGCTTGGGTTGTTTTTAAAGAAAAAAATTAATATTTGGTCTTAAAGAAAAAAAAAGACATATATTTTCTAAACTTCATTAATTTTATTAGATAATTCTAATCTTTCATTTGGTCAAAATTAAATCAATTATTCTTTTAGTTAAAATTGAAAACACAATTTTGACATCCAATTAGTTTATACTTGTATAAACATGCGGGTCAAATATAATTATTTATGAAAAAATTATTTGATTAAATATATGATTATTTTATAAAATGAAAGAATATTATATTAATTCCAATCAATATAGAAAAGTACATAATGAAAACTTTAGAATGATATAAATTTATTTACGATAAAGTTTGTAAAACAAATAAAATCAAACCTGGCATGGGTCACAACATAGATAAAAATTTTAATTATTCAATCTAAACCAACTATTTTCGTAAAAACAGAAATCCAAATTTGATTTTTCTTAGGTCAAATTTAGATTCAATTTTGACTTTAAATTGAAGCTTTTTGTTGTCATTTTTTACATTCTCGTTATTTTGGCTTATACAATTATTTAGTATTTTTTTATTAATATTTAATATTTATTATATTTTTACAACGAACCCGTATATTATACAAGCATCTAATTTAGTTATTAATATTAAAAATTATTAAATGATTGATATTAATTTTAAATTTAAATTAATACAAAATAATATTTAATTTATATCTACTAACTTAGATTGATCTTCAAATAGTTTTTGACGAAGGGATCTTCATATAACTAACTTTAAGTATATATTGTAGATTTTATAATTAAAACAACATTTAAATATATTAAATTTATATTAACCTTGATACAACCTTATCTCATACAAATTTAAAATAGAACTTAAAGTCAAATTGAGTTTTTAATTTTAACGTAAATGAATGGCTAAATTTTTTTAAACGGCTAAACGCATACACCATCTAACCTAATCCCACCATTTTGTCCTCAGCAGGGCTTGAACCCACAACCTTATGGGATACCTAAGCACCAGATACCGCTAGGTTGTAAGACATTTGGTTAAATGAAAGGCTAAGATCTTCTAATTAAATTAATGATATTCTTTTTATTTATATTAGAAGATATTAAGATATATGTAAAGATAACATCAAAATTAATATTTAAAGATATAACATTAGTAAAATGTTTGAATATTGAATCGTAGGCATTTCTGTAACATCCTGAAATTGGGCCTAGTTGTGTAGGCTTGTACCTCGTGCTTAAATAATTGTACAGTGAATTTAAGTGATTTAAATTAGTGTGTTTTAAGTTACTAGCGCGTGTTATGCGTTAATTAGAGTGATTATGTGAAAAGTGTCAAACGCGTTTAAAAGTGATAAAATATTAAACGGTTTCGCGTTATGATTCCGTAGATATCCCCGTTAGTTAAAACGGGATGACGTGTGTTAAGTTGTAAGTTGAAAAGGGGAACAAAATACCCGGGTTTAATTAATTAAACCCAAAGTTGGTTCCTTTGTTTCTCCCTTATCCCCTGATGTTGCAAACACATAGTATACACACATGCATACTCACGATTTCAAACACACGCACACTTTAACTGTCTCAAGCTTTTGTAAGAAATCAAAAGAGAAAGCTGAATCAATGAATTCATAGCTGGATTCAAGTGCTTTAATCTATTCTTGTGTAGTCTTCTTCATTAACTGGTAAGTGTTCTTCAAGCTTGAATTAGTTTTTGAGTTTTGAAAGGGTTAAACCCATTTGCAAGGATTTGATTGATCCTTGGTTGTGTTTTTGAGCAATAGAACATGTAGAATAAGTATATGGATGTTAAGTAAAGTGTATATATGTTTGAAAATGAGTTTTGGTCGAATTAGAGGTCAAAAACGTGTGTTACAGGCCTGTTTCGCTAACAGAGAGGAAGGCCTGCTGTGCAGGAACTTCCTGCGGCCGTAGGGGCCGTTTTTATTCCTACGGCCGTAGAAGTTCCTGTTGCCGTAGGAAAATGTTTCTGCGGCCGTAGGGAGGTGTTTTTCAGATTTGTTGAAATTATGCCTTCTGTGGCCGTAGTAAGTGGTTCTTGCTGCCGTAGAAGGATGTTTTATGTGAGTTACCACCTACGGGTGAAGGAACGAAGCCTACGGGCGTGGGTACATAACCTACGGCCGTAGGAACCCATAGAGCAGTTTCTACGGGTGTAGGGAGAAATCTCTGCGGCTGTAGAACCTTGTTCATTAGAAAAGGGACTCTGCGGCCGTAGGCCATATCCTCTGCGGCCGTAGGACCCTGTCCTGTGTTGAAAAGTTTGTGACGCGTGTTTTAAACAAAGAATGTTATGTGTTAAGTGATAACCCCGTGTATATGCGTCGTGTTAGGTACTTCTTAGAACCGGAAGCCGTTGATCGTTGTGTTAGCTTATTGTGAGCTTAAGGTGAGTACTGGTTTTCCCATGAGACTCAGTAAGTAGGGCTAACTATTGTGTATTGAAACGTGCTATTGTGATAGTGACGTATGCACGTGCAAGGTAAGTGGTGAAGTGACGTGCTGTGTTATAACACGTGTAATGTGGTTATGGTAGTGGCGATAGATAAGTGAAGTGATACGAGATAGACCCAAGTAGGTTTATGACTTATGTGACAACTGTATGCTATGTTTAGAGTGTAATTTGTATTATGCTCATCAAGTATGAGAAAAAGCTAATGTGATAATGTATATGCACATGTAATTGGATCCTGATTGGATCAACCATGTTAGATTATTGTATTGCGCAAGTAATTGGATCCTGATTGGATCAGCTGTGTTAGAGTATTAAATTATGCATGCAATTGGATCCTTATTGGATCGGTTATGTGTTATTATGTTATGTCCGGACAATTGGGGGACTGTACTACAGTTCATGGGATTGGTTAAGGTCAGCCGCGTAGGCTGGTCCCTGGGGCCCAATAAGGTCTGGAAGTGGGGGATTAACGACATCCGAGTGTATACGCTTGGTGACGGCTTTGCAGGCCACCGTTCCTTGACGAAGATGGGGTTCTTGGCATAAGCCAGAACTGGTTATGTAATGGGGTTCTCGGAGAAAGTCGGAACTGGTTGTGAAATGGGGTTCTCGGTGCAAACCGGAACTGGTAAACGTGATGGTGGGCTGCTCTTCGCTCCCCCACCGATGCGGATGGTTGTGACTGATTCCCCAGCTTGGATCGTTGAGCCAGGCTAGCTACCTCACAAGATATGATCCCGCTGACATGTCAGCACACTGCTATATGATAGCTTAGCTCTGTGTGCCATATTGTGATGTGATAACATGCTTATTGATGCTTATGTGTAAATTGGTGCTCACTAGCTAGTTGTAGCTAATGGTGCAAGATTTCCCTTTTTCGCAGGTTTGTGACTGATGGCCTGGCGAGCTGGGGTTACTCGTGGGTAATTGTAGTATTTATATTTGAGGAACACTTATTGTTATTTATATGCATGTGATCCGATGGTCGGTTGTTAGTTGTGGTAACACCTGTTATTTGAAATGTTAATAGTCAGATAACCTTCTGATGATTTGTAAATGATGTTTATATCCGCTGCTAGCTTTTGATAAATAAGTTTTAAAAGTTTAAATTGGCGCTAATTTTAAGCTCGTGAAACACGGTGTTACAATTTCTTTTGAAAATTCATTTTTCTGCTTAATATAACCAATAAATGGGTTAATAATGATTTAACCATCGTTAAAGTTATTTTAAAGTTTGAGTATTGAAATTCATACAGTTCCGGTTCAATCGTCAAAGTTATTTTAAACGATTTTATCATAGATTTTGAATTAATGATATCCTCAAAGTTACATATTTTTGTTTAAACCTTAAAGATTTTTCCCCAAATGATTGAACACTTAATTTTTTGTTAGAAGGTTTAAACTCTTGAGTTTAAAAAAGCTAACATATATAATCAAGTAAAGTAGGTAAAATAAAAAAACATGCAAATCTTAAGTGATTAATCGGTTTTTGTAAGAAAACTTTAAGATTTAAACCATTTAAAAAATTATTGATGTTTAAATTATAACAAATTAAAAACTTAATGGTAAAATCATTTAATAAAAACTTTGATTATTAAATTAAAACTGAACTTAAACTTTGATAGTTAAATTTTGTAGACACGAAAATTCATAGCTCTAACACTTAAATTTTGTTAATGAATACATATCTCTTCTTCTACAATCTACTTCTTCTAAAATCTACTTCTTCTAATCCAATAGAGAATCATTTGATAATTTAATTAATCAAATTAGTTGATAAAGAGACTTATCTCTATGTTTAAATTCACTACTAATGACCACATGTCTTACCTTTTGAAAGGACTCCAATGCATTTTTACTTTTAAAGCCGAATTTTCGTACACCTTGCGAGTAATAAATAAATAAACAATGACTCACTTGTTAAATATTAAAAAATCAATAACGGTTTCATGTTTTGTGTATATAAAATTAGCACTTCTAGTTTAGTGTTACCTTTGACTAATTACTTACACTAATAATATAGTTTCAGGACCATCAAGAATAACTATTTTTACACCTTTGAATTTAGATTTTTAAATATATAATATATCATCTTTTATCTAGACCCCTCCCAATTGATTTCAAATGAATTCCAATCGTATTAATCTTTCTAAAATTAAATTGAGAATTGATTAATTTTTAAATTAGAAGTTGTGATTGGTTAATTAAGGCTCAATTTATAGTTATTTTAAGAAAATTGGTAAGCCTTTATATATATATATATAGTAGATATAGATAGATAGATAGATATAGATATAGATAATAATTTTAAATATAAATAAAAGACTAAGACGAATCAATTTTATTGTCAAAACTAAGAATATTTATTAGTTATTCAATCTCAACAATTCATTTAGTCATATTAAAGTCAATTATGGCTATAAAGTTAGTAAGAAGCGACTCTTTTTCAATCAATTTGTTAAAATATATAAAATAAACTCCAGTAAGATAAAACTAGAAGAATCATGAAGTATTCTATGCTGGTCAAACCATATCCTTAATCGACAGATCTAGAGATAAATGTTATTTTTATCCTTAAATAGTTAATAATGATTTAAAAGAAAATGGTGAATAAAATTTTCTTTTATTAAAGTATAAAGGCTTTCACACAAAATAAAAAAATATAAATTATATTACGAGAAAGTAAAAATGTTTAAGGTTTAAGAAACTTGTATATTATCAAAAGTAGTTCATGATACATATATTGACTCTATCTCAATTGGGATGTTCATTAGTTAGGTAAGTGTTATTATCTCCTTCATCAATGTTATTTAATTTAATTTTTTCAATTTTGAGATATCTTGGTATAGATTATTTGACTACAAAAAAGTGACATTAAATTTGACAAATAATTATGTTACGAAAATATTATAACAATTTGATTCGTTAGTTATTTTTTAATTTAGCGTCTTTTAAAACATATTATTTTTTTAAATCAACTAGTATATTATATAATTATTTAGTCTAATTATATATGAAATTCAAAGTAAAAAATTAAGTTATTTTGAAGGGTCTTTTAAATTAAAGAGTTAATTACTGATTTGGTCCTTGCGGTTAATATATTTTAACTAGGTCAGTCCTTATCTTTGAAAAAGTATGTAGATGGTCCCTACTGTAGCAAACTTGTTACGTAGATGGTCCTTCAACCATTAAAACTAACGGTCTGACTGTTAAATAATTTGAAATGACCATTTTTCCCCTTTTAACATTACAAGCTTAGTCCTTATACTTGTCTAATAGTTTCGTATTTAGTCCTTTAATATTTTATTAAATAATTTATTATATAAACCTAAATATTTATTATTATATTTTATAAGATTTTTTCAATACAATTATTAAATATATATATTTTTAGAAAGGCCCATTCAATACATTTACTAAATATATATATATGTAATAGTAATTATTATATTTATTCGACTATTATTATTATTATTTTATTTTCGTATTTTAATATGGATCGTCACCCTGCTATTATGCCTTAACTTTTCGTAAATTACTGTTATAATACACTATTATATATTACACTTATTTTTTTTACCATTTTTCAACGTTCAACATTATTTTTAATTGTCACTCTATTCATATTTATTTATCGCAACTAATAAAAACTTAAAAGTGACCGCCCATACAATAAAAAGAATGTAAATACAAGCACACTTAGACCACATGAAGTGGGAGCCGGAGCTCGTTATCGATGACGAGCTGAATAATCCCTTTCACACGCACGTCGTGATTACGTCTCATATGTTATGTGCTCGTCATCCTCGTGACGAGCTTTAACGACGGGTAATTTTTTAGGGTAAACTGCACCAAAATACAAGGAACTTTGGCTAAGCTATCAATGTATACAACGAACTTCAAAATTTTAAAAAAAATACAACAAACTTACAAAGTCTTACCATTATATGCAACATTACCTTCTATAGAAGGTCAAATATTTTCCAACCGATAAATTGCTTTATTTTTTAATTTTTTATTTTAAAGTAATAAAATCTGAAAAAAGACATGAGTTTCTCATCTAACACAAACCCTCTTTGAATCCAAACACACCAAAAAGAATAAATTTGCAACCCTGATCCGCCGTCGTCGCCGTATTACAAACCAGATTTAGGGGTTTTTATGTTCTTCATCGCTGGAGGTTTCAGATCCGCCACTATCGACGGAGGTTTCAGATCCACCACCATCGTCGGAGGTTTCATCTTTGTTAACAAATTAGATGTTTCAGTCTTCATCTTCATCTTCGTATTACAAACCATCTTCATCTTCGTATTAACAAATTAGATCCGCCACCACCATCACCGTACTACAAACCAGATTTAGGGTTTTTATGTTCTTCATCTTCATCTTAGATTTAGGGTTTTCAGTCTGCATGTTTGGTTTAGATTTGTTCTTTATATTCTTATTTATAGATGTATGATATGGATGTTGAGTTCATTTTGGTTTTGATACAGATTAAAAAACATAAATAATTTCTTGGTTTACACATGGATGTATGACTAGGATGTTCTTGGTTTACACATGGATGTTCTTGAGTTCATGTTTTGCTCTTCAATCTTCATCTGGGTATGAACATTATAATAAAAAAATAAATAAAAAACAGGAAAAAAATTAGAAAGTTACCTGCAACCTGCTAACCAAGTTACAAGTTCTATAAAATGGGAGTTAAAAGTGGGTTTGTTGTATTTTTTTTAAAATTTTAAAGTTCGTTGTATACATTAGTAGCTTAGCAAAAGTACGTTGTATTTTGGAGCAATTTGCCCATTTTTTTAACAATGATAACATGCACACACACACACACATATATATATATATACACACACACACATATTTTCCTCGTCCCATATGTTATATTTTCCTATCCCTTATTTATTCCCAACAATACCCCTTACTTACGTGAGGGTTGATACCATATTTAAACTTAATTATATAACCTATCTAATCTTGGATATTTGATAGGTTATTTTATTTACTTCTTTTTATAGTTTATTTTAGCTTTTTTAGTTGTTTTGCATTTGTATCGTATTGTATTTTCCTCTCTTTTATTTATTTTGGCATATTTGGGTACTCAATAGTCTTCGTGTTTAATTTCAGATTTTTAAAAGACTGTTGCGGAGCGGGTGTTGATCGAGTATCACTTGGGCTAAACATTTGGATCAAGAAGCAATGGAGGATTATGTGTACATGCTTGGGCTTAAACAATGTGATTTTTGGGCTTAAAAATTGGGCTTGATTGATGGAAGTGGAGTGTGAGATATGGGTTATGTTGGGCCAATTCACATCTCATTGATTTAAACCATCTTACTTAATTGCAACTTTTATTTACTTGTCATATTTTAGTTTAATCAAACAAATCTCAAACCCCACTTTATTTTATTTTATTGTTGTTACAAAAATCATCTAAACTTTTGGATTGCATAGAAATTTAAATTGAGCCAGTCTCCGTGGGTTCGATCCCTTTACCACTATACACTTTTATATATGTTAGATTATTGGGTTATCTGTTTGTTAGGCTCGACAACCACCAATATATCATAGTCTGCTATATCCTATCAGAGTATCAGACAAATAAATAAGATAAGCCATATCAACTAATATTTCGGAAATTATATATTATTATGTGAAAGATAATATAAGATGGAGAAAAAAAGACAAGGTGTATTAATAAAGTTTGAGATTAAAGTGGTATTTATATCAATAAAATTAAAAATAATGTTGATTGTTAAAAAATGGTAAACAAAAAAAGTAAGCGTAATGTATAATAGTGTATTATAATAACTAATTTATGAAAGCTTGACGTTTAATAACAGGGTATGACGATCCATATTAAAGATAATAAAATAAAATAATAATAATAGTAAAAATAAATATACTAATTACTATTACATACATAGATATATAAAATATAATAATAAATATTTAGGTTTATATAGTAAATTATTTAATAAAAAGGTTAAAGTACTAAATACGAAACTATTTGACAACCACAGAGACTAAGCTTGTAATGTTAAAAAGGGCAAAATGGTCATTTTAGAATACTTAACAGTCAGACCATTAGTTTTAATGGTTGAAGGACCATTTTTTTTAACGGCAAACACACACACACATTCACCTAATTTACACCTTATGTCTTTAACATGACTTGAAGGACCATCTATGTAACAAGTTTGCTACAATAAAGACCATTTACATATTTTTTAAAAGGGTTAAAGCCATAAAATAACGGTCTACTTTCCCCATTTTACCATTGTGGCACGTCATGTTTTTTTTACACATTTGGCCAGTCAACTTATTAATAACGTGTCAATGTGCCAAAAAACGACCTGCAACTTTTCCAGCCGGTTTCTCATCGTTTTCGCGATTTTTTTGATCGTTTTCGCTAATTCTTTTTGCATAACCTTGTAAATAATCATTTTACCTTTCAAAGGACACCAAATTCATGAATTTTCATCAAGTGTAGGCCAAAAATTTGCTAATTAAAGTCGGTTATGGCCATCTTAGTGTTTTTTAAAGAATTGATTCACTTTAAACTCGTTTTTGGCCATTTTTTTGTACTACTTTAAAAAAAACTTGATTTCCTTTCCATAGGATCAAGAATCATAAAATTTCATGATGTATAAATGGATAATTTCGAGATTAAAGTGTTGGAATGTTGTTTGAATTTAGTTCAAAAACAGAGCAGGAAAAAAACTCATTTTTCGCTCGATTCTTACTCGTTTTACATACATCTTTTTACAAATTATTATAGATAATCTTTTTACCTTTCAAAAGACACCAAATTCATGAATTTTCATCAACTATAGGCCAAGAAATTGTTAAATAAAGTCGGGTATTACCCCTTAAGCACCCATATGGTATTTTTGATGAATTGACATATTTTAAACTCGTTTTTATTCGCTTTTTTTGTACTACTTGATAGATAACTCGATTACCTTTCCATAGACTCAAGAATTATTAATTTTCATCAAGTATAAATGGAGAATTTCGGGTTTAAAGTTTCGATTTTAAGATGAAGAAGAAATTGGGGAAATGTGACCTGCTATAGCAGGTCAAAATAAACAAAATGGGCACAATAACACGTTTTTTATAAGTTAGCTGGCCAAAAGTGTAAAAAAAAAACATGACGTACCACAATGGTAAAATGGAAAAAGTAGACCGTTATTTTATGGCTTTAACTCTTTTTAAAATGATCGATAATTAAATGAACCCGAGTTAAAAGCACGAAGTAAGCAATAAACATAAGAATTTTCTTAATTAAAATGTGTTAACCACAATGTTAGAACCTAGAGGGGGGGTGAATAGGTTATTTGACTTAGTTTACAAATTTTTACACTTATAAAAATTTGTAAGTTGTGTTAAAAATATTTTTCTTGAAGTTTATAACACAACAAATATATATGCTTAAAATAAAGAGAGTAAGGGTAGAGAGATATCACCAATTAGTAGACAAGAGATTTATAGTGGTTCATGCAAGTGTTAACTAACTTGCACTACATCCACTCCTTGGCCTCACCCACCAAGAGTTTGCTCCACTAGCTTCTCTCTTTGAAGGTAGAGATAAACATTTTACACTTCTCTTTTTCACTTGCAAGAATTAACACTTCAAACTTGCAAGTAAGGTAAATATAACCTTGCTTCACTCTAATTCTATAGGCTAGAGTTGATCCTTACTTCTCTCTAATTCTAAAGGCTAGAGATGATCCTTACTTCACTTTAATTTGAAAGGCTAGAGTTGATCCTTACACTATTACAAAATATATAGAAAGATGATGTAGTGTTTAAGCTTTGAAAGCTTTGCTCTTGCTTGATTCTTGATCTTGAATGATAGATGAATTATCAAAGAATATGAGCTCACAAGATAAGAATATATGTTATGTGTTTTTGTTTGTGCAAGAGATACTAAAAAATGAGGTTTGAGTTGGTTTAAATAAGGAAAAAGGTGAAAGCCCAAAAGCTGTCCAGTACCCTCACGGTCGATCCACGGTCGACCGTGGATAAAACCGTGAGGTACCTGAACTTTCTTGTTCTTTGCAATATAGACGTTGGACTTTATTTAAAACCACACTCAACTCATTTTTACCATAAAAATCAACTGAAAAGTATATGTTCAAAAGGTTGGTTGATCCCATACTCTTAAAGTTTGAATTTAAACACATATATTGAAGTTTGGAATTTTACCCCTTTAGGAGATTCCTTTGCTAATTATGGTGGTGTATTGTTTCAAAGTAGGATTGTGTTTGTTATTTGCTTAAAATAGGAAGTCTTAGATTTAATCAACCAACACAATTGAGTTTTATAAAATTTTTGTCATTTTTATAAAGTTTTTATAAAAATAATTTTATAAAAACATAAACTAATTTAATTATTTTATTTGTAAGCTCATATAATTCGAACTCTTGTTTGTAGATATCTTCGTCATCGGCTTTGAAGATATCATCTTCACTTGTTAAGTACGAGTTCGGTTGACTTGAAGAAGAACAACATTTAAGAGTTGTGAGCTGAGCAGCGACGGTTGATTCACGGTCGACCGTGGTATCGACCGTGAATGTTGATTTATCTTGATTTCTTCTTTTCTTGTTGAATTGAAGTCTTTTACTTGTTTGTACTTCACTTGATCATCAATTTGAGGCTTGTTAATTTTCTTTAAGAATATAGATATGAACATATGAATAATTTTGATAAGCAATAGTATCACATGTGTATATTTTTATCATCATCAAAACAAGGAGTGCACTTTTAAATGTATGACCATGTATGCACCAACACACAAGAACAAATCAGTAATTAAATTTAAATTAAATAAAGTACGAGTAAGCAATAAACATGAGAATTTTCTTAGTTACACGTGGATTGGTTAGACTTTCTAGTAAAAGCACGAAGCTGGCTGCTGATTTTTTTTTAAATTTCAAAGAACCACATGTCTATCAGAATAATTTAATTTAAATACGAAATTAACAAATATTAAAAAACGAGCATTTTTCCGATTTATTAGAAGTACTTAATTGTTCGATCAAATATATATATGGCATATTTGCATGTCATAATCATATTTCCACATCGAATCACGTCATGCTACTAGAATACTTAGTATTTTTAGAAGTTGCCGTAAAATATTACGTAAGCTATGACATACGCAATAAAACTAACAAACTTATAATAGTATATATGAAATGATCGATAATTAAATGAACCCGAGTTAATAATTAGGCACTCAAGTGCTGCTCCAAAAATGATCAATAATGAATATAAACGTAGGGCTAAAATTAAAAACTTTAACATATATTTAAACTTTACATTCTATTTTATTTTAACCTAGCTCTGAAGTATTTTTTGAACTAGTTTAGCAATAAGTATTTTTGATAATTGTTTAATATCTTCAGTTTCGTTTTGGTTTGTGGTGTTATTATTGTGTTTATCTTCAACCAGTTTAACGAGTCAAATACCTATATATTTCTTTTTGCAATTTTAATTGTATTCTTGTTTTGTTATTGAGATTTCCCTGAATCTAGACACATTCGAACAAAAACCAAACGAAGATGAACTAATGAAAGTGAACAAATAACGATCAACAAATGAACATGAAATTGATTCGTAAACGTCGGTCTACGCATACAAAAACATCCATAATTGATGAACAAATACACAAGTAATGAACATACATGATTTGGAACAATACACTTCAAATCAAAACAAATAAAATTGACATAAGTCAACGAACCCTAAATGGATTCACATGAAACCAATGTAGATAGACTTCGATGAAACCTAAATCAATTTACATTTTTAACGGCTCTTAAATCTATACCACTTTGTTCTTAATGGGACTTGAACCCATGACCTTTGGTCAATGGGGCACTACACCAAATAACATAGTGCTACACCTAAATCAATTTACATGAAGAGCTAAGAAAATGAACAAATCAATCTACACAGACTGTCTTCCCTCCCCCGGCCAAAACACACATTCTCACCTTCAGATTTGAACATAATCGAATTGTTACGAAGATGAACAAGAATATGAAACACGTGCAAATTTTAGTGTGGCGTTGGCAAAAAATCGATTTCAGATGATAGTTCCGCGTGAGAGAGAGAGATAGAGAGAGGTGAAAGCGGTGTGGTAGGGAGTTTAGGGGTGTTTGTGTGCTTGGTACGTGTAATTGAGAGGGGGTTTAAAGGAGTGTCTGGACATGATTACACACTCAACATGTAAAAAAGGCTAAAATGAAAGGCAAACAAAACTTTATGATAAATCATAAAAAACACTTTAGGGGTTACACCAAATGGAGTGTACATTTTAGAGATAAAATCTTTTAAACCCTAAATTTATGGTATACTTGGTTTCTTTGAAACCGGTGATGAGTAGAGTGTAAATTAATTAACAGAGTTTTAAAATATCAAGATATCATCATTAGATGTCATATTATACTGTCAAGATCTTTAGAAATTTCTTAACTTTAGGATTAGTGTTTAACCACAAAACTTTTAAAGACTTTTTTTTCATTTTAGCGGGTACCTCAAGGGAGTTGAGCTATGTTATGATATGTGTACGTGACCTAATCATTTCCGGTGATTTTTCCTATTTAAGATGTTTACGAGAGGGGATTGAACTCAGGTCTCTTTCAAGACTTTTAGACCATCTTGAGATGGTTATATTATTGAAAAATAAATTCCTAAAAAATAAGCTTGTGAGCTTGCTTTTGATTTTGATCAAAGGTAATTTAGCTTGAGAATAAGTCGAAATAATTGTGGAAACTCTATCAATATCTCTACAACCGTTGATCTATGCAACCACATATATACGATAGAAGACTTTATGCTCAATTAAATATTATATTATAAAGTATAAGAGTATGAGATTTAGGCTTATGTATGTGTATACCTCTGTAAAAAGATGACTCCACTGTTTATAGATAACTCTCACTCACAGAGTGTGGGCGACCTTGATTCGTTTAGTGGAGAGGTGACAAGCAAATAAGATCTTGGCCAACATTGAAATGGCATGAGGCAATTTTGATGTCAGTGTTAAAGCCTGGTAGAGAATATCTTTTCGTGATTTTTTAGGAGCGTGGTTGTTTTAACTGTTTCAGAGTGCGATAGTATCATGATACGTGTCATAACAATAACAAACGCTAATGATATAAAATGGTATACATTCCTACGTAAAGTACAAGAGTGTGTTTTCAAGTCGATAATGCTGTAAAGGTGCTCGAAGACTAATCTAGGATGATAGACTCAGAGTTAATCTTACAAGATCTTCATTCTTCCACAACGATAAGCTTAAGGGGTGCCTCTATGATGATATTATGGAGAAGTGTCCATAGGAGGTTTCTATGGTGATAAACTGAAACGACACTATAAAAGGTTTTTTTTTCCAAGCGAATAAGACTAATTTTTTTCTTAATGGTATTTTTAAAATAATTAAATATTAATAATTTATATGTGTCTTTAGATTTATTACTAATATACCAGTGAATAAATGTCATGATAAATAAATTTGTGTGTTTCTATTTATATATCTATATATCTAATATACTAATTAAAAGAAAATAACTATGATATCATCATCCTTATTTATACTTTTTTTTTTAAATTTTTAAACCTTCCATATTGCTAGGTGATTAGTTATAGTGTACATATAATATATAAAAATAATATGTGTTTATTATCCTATAATATATATGAAAATAGTGACATTAAGTTTAGAAACTTTTAGATGTCATTATCTGTTAGTTAAAAATATGTTTATTTTAAAAATAATAAAAAATGTTTAAATCTACCACCGCATGAATTGAAATATTAGCCGCCTATTATTTTATTTTTAAATTACTTTTCAAATATGGATGTTTATTAACTGAAGGATCGTAACTATTGTAGGCCATTATATCTCAATTCTATAATCATTGTTGTACTTCGACATCACACATATTGATCTGGTTCTTCTTTATTTAATAGCTATCAATTATGAAGAATTAATAACCTTCTTCATCATCTTCAAAGAGACATTAACTGGGACAATCTTCACTCTTAGGAAGAAATCACGATTAAGTAATTTTACAGAAGACAATTATGTTTAGATATGTTTTATATTACTATGTATGTTTGACAAATTTATTTTCTATACATATTAGTATTCTTGAAAACATAGAAAGTTTAAAATTATCTTTAATCATCCCCATTTTTATACACATGTGTTAAACTAGTTATATACTACATATATATGTGTGTGTTATATACAAATAGTTTCCCTTATTAAAAGCTTCTATAAAATGCTTTTAATTTTAAAGATTTATGTTAATGGAAGTTTTCTATTTCAACAAGCGAGTAACTTTTTTTGTAAAAGTAAGTTACAAAAAAGGGTCAGGACTCAGGAAACACACCCTTAATTAATTAGACGTCTTAATTAAGTTGGATTAAGATTTCACCACTTGATGAATATCTAATTAGTTATAATTAAGGATGCATGACTGCTAATTAACTAGGAAATTGTCATTTTCAAATATTCAAACATGATATCTTTTTATGATAAGGAAATAACATAACAATAATCATAATAATAGATAATAATAATAATAATAATAATAATACTTGTAAATTCAAACATGTCGTTTGTGGTCAATAGACAACTCATCTTCATGTGCAAAGATTGATAATTTGATTTATATTCATACAAGGAAAGTCAAAAGATACAACTTAATTTGCAAATATAATTGGAGAAATTTACGAATACATCGTTTTCATTGTTAATGATATGTTATAATTTCTTTCAATTATTTTTATATTGAGTTAAAAGATGGTAAATGTTACTTTATACACAACTGAGAAGTGAAGTTTATATGTATTATTGTTATAGCTATTAATGAAGAGAAATGATAATTAACACTACTATAAAAATTATCGTTACTTTTAATTAGATAAACAAAATACAATGTTGCCAACAATAATCATAATATTTTTAATATTATATAGTTTGAACAAAGAAACATATATATGTGTGTATATATATATATATATATATATATATATATATATATATATATATATATATATATTACAGACATAATGATAGTGAATATTAATTATTTTTATATATGTCATGTAGAAATTGTATTATTTATAAGGGAGGGTAATGATGTTATCTTGAATTGTTAATGAGTGGACGTTGTTATCATGAGGATCTCATTGACATAATGAGACCTTTTTCCTCGATCTCTTGGTGCTTGTATACATGGATGCATATATACAATGTTGATCGCAATCATCATAGATATGATGCCACACATGCACAATATATCTCCACTATTGACTTCTTATTCATATATATATATATATATATATATATATATATATAGAGTTAATTACAAAGATGGTCCCTGTGGTTTGCACTGAATTTCATATTTAGTCCTTTAAACTCGAAAATTACACTGATAGTCCTTATGGTTAACCTTTTGTTTCACTTTTAGTCCTTTAGACTAACTGGTGTTAAAGTTGACCGTTAGTCAAAGGTCATTCTGGTCATTTTCCATCTTATCCCTATTCCAAACAACTTTTATCTCTTATCTTTATGTACAAACATATTATTTTGAGTGTTTCTCTCTTTATCCTTAAACAAACACACCCTTCAAGTTTCTTAAACAAATACTTAGACATCCCTTTCTCTCTCTACAAACACTGATGAAATTCTCCCCCCTCTCTCTTTACAACGTCTCTCATTCTCTCCCTCACCACCTCCGGCCACCTTAAACCACTCACCGCCGCCGTCCACCCTAAACCACACACCGCCGCCGTCCACCCTAAACCACACACCGCCGCCGTCCACCTTAAACCACACACCACCGCCGTCTACCTAAACCACTCACCACTACCACCGTCACACTACCTCACTCACACACACACACTCTCTATCTCTCTTCACTGGAAAACTAATCGCTGTAAAGCTAAACTAAACCTCATCGCCGCCTGAGATCTGAAGATAACACCGTCGCCTGAGATTTGAAGATAACACCGCCGCCGCCGCCTGAGCTCTGAAGATAACACCGCCGCCGCCGCCTGAGCTCTAAAGATAACACCGCCGCCTGATATTTGAAGATAACACCGCCGCAGATCTAAAGATACCGCCGTCGCCACCGCGGATCTCTTGAAAAAAGCCGGCCACAACCCCGTCTCTTCAAGATCGCCACCGCACACAGCTGAGTTGAACCACCACTGTTGCCTTCATCCATCATCACAACTCCACCGTTCCCACGAAGAACAATTTCAGATCTATATCCAGATTATTTCTGTTTCTTATTCTTTCTTATTTTGAACAACTTTAGATCTACGTTTCTTCTTCTTATCTTGTTCGTTTTTTTGGATCTGTCTTTACAGATCTAGATTTGAATCTGTTATGGTTACAGATCTATTAGGTTTGTGATTGTGGAATTGTAGTTGTAATTTTGAAGCTTTCGGCAGGTCCTCTGATTTGCATAGTCATACTACTTTTTTGTACCGTTTTTAAGGGTTTCAATCGTTCCAAATTTGAGCCCTAATATCTGCAATCACGTGAAACAAGAACCAATTTCATACGATCTGTGGTTGAATGTCGATGAATATGTTATTGTTGGGTAATTAATTTGTATTTTTTATTAATGAATAATAAATGAGTGTTTGTATTTTTTTTATAATTTTTAATTAATGAATAATGAAAATGGTGTTTGGTAACAAGGATAAGATGGAAAATGACCACAATAGCCTTAGTCTATCCTTTGACTAACGGTCAACTTTAACATCAGTTAGTCTAAAGGACTAAAAGTGAAACAAATGGTTAACCATAAGGACTATTAGTGTAATTTTCGAGTTTAAAGGACTAAATGTGAAATTCAGCGCAAACCACAGGGACCATCTTTGTAATTAACTCTATATATATATATATATATATATGTAAGGATTAACAAAGACCCTCCCTTAAACAAAGACCCTAAAGTTTCAATCTCAGCCACTCATCTAAAAGGACAAGATGGAAAATGAATAATTTGATAAAAAAAAGCCACGCCATTCTCCAGCCTTCTAAAAATCCATTTTTTTAAATTTTTTTACCTCTCAAATCTTTAAATAACAATAACTATTTTAATTTTTTGAATTTGAGCAAAAAAATTATACCAATCTACTTATTTTTTAATCCTCTTTCAAACGAGACCACTCTTCCTATATTTCTCAATTTTTTTTACGAAAATGATAAATTTGTCATTTTCATCATTTTCGTGTCCCCTAATATATCACTTAAATAACAGGTCCCGAAAATGATGAAAATGACGAAATTGATCATTTTCGTCACCTGCTGTGATGTTACGTGATATACAAGGGCACGAAAATGATGAAAATGACGAAATTTATCATTTTCGGCTGCCCCTTATATATCACGTAACAGCAGGTGACGAAAATGATAAATTTTCGTCATTTTTCATCATTTTCGCGTCCCCTTATATATCACTTAAACAGCAGTGTAACACCGTACTTTTAAACATAATATTAACACGCGTGCGGAAGCTAATTACATATAATTACATTTAAAACCCAAAAGTCAAATACAACTTTGACTGGTTATAATTTACAAAATATTCAATACGGTGTTAATAACAAAACAGGCTCTTTCAAAATCTTGGACATCAGAGTTATTGGTCTGTCCATATTCCCAGTTCCACATCTTCAGAAAACTCACGACAGAGTACCTGCACAGACTAGTGGGGAATTAGCACAAAGCTAAGTGAGGGAATCAACATCTAAGCACATACAAGGTAATCAACCAAACACCTAATTGCTCATCAACCAAACACACAATTGCTCATCAACCAAACACACAAATGCTCATCAACCAAACACACAATTGCTCATCAACCAAACAGAGAACCGGTAGTGCTGCCACTAACTACCGATAGTCCTGCTTACTTGGACAACAGCACAGGCACCCTTGAGTGCAACAAATGCCCCTCAAGATCAAATACTGTTAATCCCTAAGCACAGACCCAGCTACAAGCCACTAAGCTGATCTCAAGCCACTATGTTGATCGAACAAACAACAAGTATACAGATCAAGTAACTAATATACAGATCAATCAAAGATATAGCCACTATTAGGATATCATATCCTGCATATCCGAAGATATAGATCCACTCACCAAAGTCTTCAACTCAGATCACTCAGTAATCTAATCTACTGAGTCTTGTCACCTCCTGAGAATATAACCATCAATCAGTATTGGCTTAATCAATCCACAATAAGCATAACATATACATAAAATCAACAAGTACATAAATCAACATTTCACATGTACTAATAATCTACAAGTACATAGTCAACAAGTACATTTAAACAAATATACCATTCCTTTCACATGCCAAGGCTACAAGTTCATGTTTATCTTCAAATCATTCAAGAGTTGACCTTCCATAACACAATATTCATCAATTCCGAGCATAGGTATGTTGGGAAATACGATTGTGTTCAAATCCGACAAGATCAAATCTGATTGGGCCAAATCCGATGATATCAAATCCGAGAAATGGCAAATCCGATAAAACATGAAAACCGATCAACCAAATCCGAGCAAAGGCAATTCCGATACAATCGAATTCCAAGATAATCCACAATCCGATAAAAGCCAAATCCGATCAAGTCATACAATCCGATAAACTTCAAATCCGATAAACACAATCGGAATCCGAGCAAAAGTCCTATCGGAATCCGAGTGAAAGTAAAGGCACATCTAACATAATCGGAATCCGAGTGAAAGTAAATGCACATCTAACATAATCGGAATCCGAGTGCTTATCACGACTTAATATTATTTCTGAGCAAAACTAGTCGGAATCCGGGCAAAGAGGCGGAATCTGACTCCTTCATACTTCAATTCCGACTCATTCAACCTTCTAAATTTCGAGTCCTTCATAACTCAACACATTATCAATTCTAACTTCATTTCTAAACTGATTTTAAGCATACATGTAATCTATGTTTCCAGAATGCATTAAAAACATATAAACAACATATATAATTCATAAAATCTAGCATGCATGCATCCTATGATTATCAAATCATTTACCAAGCATCAATCGGATTTCATAAATATACATATATTTTCAAAACCGAATACAAACAACAATTAACAATTACCATACAGTAATCTAACCTTGATATTGTTATGAATTCAGAACCCAAATTGCATGCAAGATCTAAGATTAAATTGTTGGATCTTTTCTCCTTCTTCTTTCTCCTTTCTCGGCCGAAACCCACACAAACACACACAACACTTTCTTCTTTCACTCTTACAAGCTAAGAGGTATGGGTGTTGTACTACATAACCCCCCATACCCACTCAATAAAATATAATTTCATATTAAAATAATAACCAAATAAAACAAATAAAACAAACAATTTAAATAATACAAATAAATCACATAAATAATTATTACATAATAACAATTATGTAAAATAACAATTAATCCCCATAATTAAATTATATCCCAAACTTAATTTAAATTAATTACCTAAATTATTCTAGGCCGGTTTTAGGGGTGTTACAAGCAGGTCCCGAAAATGATGAAAAAATGACGAAATTTATCATTTTCGTGCCCCTTATATATCATGTAACAGCAGGTGACGAAAATGATAAATTTCATAATTTTCATAATTTTCGTGTCCCCCCTTATATATCACTTAAATAGCAGGTCCCGAAAATGATGAAAATGACGAAATTTATCATTTTCGTGCCCCTTGTATATCATCTAACAGAAGGTGACGAAAATGATAAAATTTCGTCATTTTCATCATTTTCGTGTCCCACCTTATATATTACTTAAACAGCAGGTCCCGAAAATGATGAAAATGACGAAATTTATCATTTTCGGCTGCCCCTTTTATATAACTTAACAGCAGGTGACGAAAATGATAAATTTCATCATTTTCATCTTTTTCGTGTCCCCTTATATATCACTTAAACAGGTTCCGAAAATGATAAAAATTTCGTCATTTTAATCATTTTCGTGTCCCCTTATATATAATGTAACATCAGATGACGAAAATGATGAAAATGACAAAATTTATCATTTTCGGCACCTGCTATTATGTGATATAACAGCAAGTGACGAAAATGATGAATTTCGTCATTTTCGTCATTTTCGTCGAATTTTTTTCTCCAGAAATATAGGAGGAGTGATCTCGTTTGAAAGAGGATTAAAAAATGAGAAGATTGATATGATTTTTTTGCTCACATTCAAAACATTTAAATAGTTATGGTCATTTAAAGATCTAAGAGGTAAAAAAAAAATTAAAAGGGCGGGGGGGGGCTTTGACCATAATACCCTTCCTTCTCTAATTAAATCTTATAATTGTTTACTTAATTACAATAATATCATTATAGATCTTGACCATTGATTTGATTGATCTAATGGCTGAGATTGGGACTTTGGGGACTTTGTTTAAGGATGGGGTCTTTGTTGATCCAATATATATATATATATATATATATATATATATATATATATATATATATATATATATATATATATATATATATATATATATATACACACACACACACACACACACACTAGCATTGCACCCGCGCAATGAGGCGGCGATGACAATAGTTTGTGCTCGACAATATGTTTGATTTTAAAAGTATGGTATAGTATGTCTGAAATACGGTGTTAATCAACATATCCATGTTTTTTCTCTTTTATTCTGAATTCTTTACTTTTTTACAATCAACCATTTAATGTACGTATTAGTTGTTATAATAGTTTTTGAAAAACAATTAAAAATATTATTATTAAATAATTAGTGAAAAATATACTATAGTCTTACAATTGTATTGATGTAAGTAATTTAGACAAAATTAGATAAATTAAATAACTGTTGTGATGTTTAATGATTTATTAAAGTAATAGTTGTCTTAAATTAATTGAGATAATTATGGGAATGATTGGTTAGACTATTGTTTTAAGTGTTTGTATTTTAAGCATATAAACTTGTACTACTTAAAATTTAGTAGTCTTAAATATTTTAAAAGAGAGAAAGTTAAATGCTTTATAGAGAGAGAGAGAGAGAGAGTGTGTGTGTGTGTGTATATATATATATATATATATATATATATATATATATAGGGGAGGGTTCCATTGAGAACCGATTTTAGTGCGAGAACCGTGAGAATTAATCTTAGCCGTTGATTTTATAAGTGGAATTCATGGATGGAGAGCATGGGGAGATCAAATGTAGCAGAGTTTATGTGAGGAATTCATGAGTGGGCAATAACATTGAAGGAAGAGAATTGGACGGCTCAGATTAGTTCTCGCGGTTCTCGCACTAAAATAGGTTCCCAATGGAACTTCTTCCTATATATATATATATATATATATATATATATATATATATATATATATATATATATATATATATATATATATATATATATATATATATGTACAGACAAATATTCAAAAGAGAACTGTTTTTCGTACGAGAACTACGAGAACCAATCTGAGCCGTCCAATCCCCTCTCATTTAATGTCATCACCCACCCATGATTCATCACATGCACCCTGCCACACTTGATCCCCCCCACGATTTACACATCCATGAATTCCACTTATAGAACTAACGGTCAAAATTGGTTCTCGCAGTTCTCGTTTGAACCCTCATGTATATGTGTGTGTGTGTGTGTATATATATATATATATATATATATATATATATATATATATATATATATATATATATATATATATATTATCTACTTAATTATTCATTTATTCATATTAAGTGTTCATATAATATAATATGTCTGTTTGAAAAATAATAAATATTAAACATTGATGACGTACCCATGTCCAGGCACAACAAAATATCATAGGTCCTGCCGGTAGTCCTTTTAACATAGCCCACTTCAGTCCTAGCCTGGTCCAGGGTAACTGGTCGCAGGTCAGTTACACCCTCATCACGAAGATAGCTCCAGGCCAGACCCAGTCCCTCACTACACGGCCAAAACATGCCTGACATACTTACCAACCTCATTACAGGTCTTCTCGCCTCCTGCAGGTCCGTTACTATACATAGATAAGCCCTGGAGCTAGTCATTCCAACCTCATGACAACTATTGCACGTGTCTCACGATTATAGGTCAGAGTAAGCGTGACATGTCTGAAACCTCTGATACACGCAAGCTGCCCACGATTGGCTGACATCGGTCATGGGGAGCAAATCTCACAGTGTAGAGACAATGCCTCAAACAGTAAAAAAGTACTACCAACTACCCATGATTGGCTGACAACCGTAGTGGGGAGCAAATCCCACTCAAAGCAAAAAGATATAACCTTTTTGCTTCCTCACAGAAGAGGACGTTACGTGTCCTTCATCTGGACGGTCCTTTCAAGTACCACCTTGACTATATATAGGAGATCTTCACCTCCTACCAAGGTATGCACCAAATATAACCTAAACACTCTCATAACAGCCTCTGACTGGTTATAATGACTAACTTGAACGTCGGAGTGGCTTACAGGGCCAGGCCCCTGTAAGTCCTCTAACGTAGTGTCTTCATTGTTTTGTAGGTTACATCCATCATTCAAAGATATCTATAAAACAGATTCGAAGTCTCATCTCCTATTTCTGCACTTGTTCATCATAATGAGCAAACAAATGGCGCCATCCGTGGGACCTGTTCGTCCCTATTCTTACTCACAGTAACTTAGAACTCATTCGTCCCTATACAGCTCCCCATTCTATATTCATCTCTTCGTAATACTATGGAGAAACTCACTCCTTTCAGTACACCGCCTACCGGCTCCACTATCACAACTGTAGGGGAACCCCCTATAATCACTAGTGCTCCAAGCCAGCCCAGAACTCCAAGAAATGTCACTCAAAGTACCCCTCAAAGCGCTAACCCCCCATGGCTTTCATGGATGTCAACCCCAGAAACCCATGTCTTGCACAGTGCCCCAGAGGGTGGGTCGGCTATACAACCAACCAATCTACTGCAGCTCCTACAAAGCGGTATGTCTAGGCCGGAAACGGCTCAGCCCGCTCGTCCCCAGGTCCCGGCCACGCTACTTTCCAACACGAGAGATCAAGGACAGAATGTAAGTACAGAAGTTTCGGCGGCCTTATCAACGCTTGCACAATATTTTAGCTCGGCTAGCATTCAAGGCACAGGGGAACAATCTCATACGTCCAGGCTGTTGTATGCCCATCAAGGGCCAAATGCTTTCTTGCCACCTCATCAGCAAGTTGTGAATCCTCTCACTTACAACCCACCATTTTCGGGGCATACTCCCTTCCCTTACCCGATAGGGGTGGGGGGAAGTGCCTTTACGAACTTAAACTACGCCCAGCCTACTCAACCTGCCCAGAACGCACCAATGGACTGGGCACAACTGGCCCAGGCTCTCCCTGTTATCCTGCAGTTCGTCAATTCTGGGGGAATGGCTGGACTCAGGCCTCCCGTGAATCACGGGATGTCATCACTTGTGACAAGTTCCCCCTTTGTGTCCTGGATCGCTACCTGGGATCTCCCTACAGGCCTTAAAATTCCCAATAACGTGGGAACTTACGATGGCGAAGATGACCCAGACGATCATCAAAGCTTATTTGAAGGGGCCATGAAGACTCAGAAGTGGATTGATCCAGTGGCATGTCATATGTTCCCAATGACGCTTAAGGGGGCAGCTCGAGAATGGTTCAACTCGCTACCTAAGGGGTCGATAACGGGGATTGAAGATTTGAGGGCCAGGTTCTCATCACACTTCATGCAACAGAAAAAACACAACAGGACTCACCTGGAGGCCCACATGATCCGGCAGGCACCAAGTGAGGCCCTGGAGGATTACATAGTGCGATACACCAAGGAAAGCTCTCAGATCAGAGGCCTAGTAGAATCCCAGAGGATTTCAGGATTTATCTTTGGCTTACGAAAAGGGACCCTGATCGAGGAGCTATCCAGGAAAGTTACCCAGACGCTCCAAGAATGCGTAGACATTGCCTACGCCTTTGCAAGGGGTAAGAAAGTGAATGCACAGATGGAAGGGATTTCACCGTCAAAAAAATCACACCAAGAGAGCTCAACAGGAAGGGCCTGGAAAGAAAAAAATAACAGAAAGGGGAGATACGATCCGCCAGGTCACCCTTATCATCGCCCATATTCAAGAGCTATTGAAGAAACTTCCAGGTTAGTTGCTTCCCTATCCAAAACTCCCTTAGAGATCTTGCAAACAGAACGTATCAGCAACACATTCAAGCCTCCACCACCCTTGGCCAGAAGGCCTAAAGACAGTAGGAAGTACTGCAAGTTCCATGGAGACAATGGGCACGACACCAATGATTGTAAGGAACTAAAAAGAGAAATAGAAGCGGCAATCAAGGCAGGCAGGCTAGACCATTTAGCCCAGGGGGCCAAAAATAACAGAAACCGGCAGCAGTGGAACAGGCCAAGAACTCCTCCACCACCACCTCCGGAGGGACAGATCTACATGATACAGTCAGGTAATACTGGCGGAAAGAGGCCTCGAGAAGAAGCATGGCAGAAAGCAGAGATAGCCTTCCCAAATGCCCCCTCACACACTAACACAACAGATCCCCTGGTAATCACCGCACGGTTAGACAACTTTGTGGTATCCAGGGTATACCTAGATGGGGGAAGCTCCACTGAAATCCTTTACGAGCACTGCTTCCACCAGTTACCCGAAAGAATACGAAGACAGCTCAAGCCTGCTCACGCACCGCTAACAGGGTTTGCAGGAGATGTCGTATGGCCGATAGGATATGTCCCCATAGTCGTAGGGCTGGGGGAATATCCCTACTACAGAGAGATAGTCTTGGAATTCGCAGTCATTCGAGCCCCTTCTAGGTATAATGCCATCCTGGGGCGACCTGCCCTATCAGAATTCCGGGCCATCCCATCCACAGTACACGCTATGGTCAAATTCCCCACGCCTAGGGGAATCGCGACAGTACGAAGTACGCCCTTAAGAATGGTCGAATGCACGCAGATACAAGAGCAGGTAAAATTTCCCGGTCCATCTACAACAGAAGGCAAAGTGATAATCAACGGCCGTTTCCCGGACCAAACAGTACAGATTGGAAACACCCTCCACCCAAAAGTTAAATCCGACCTCATAAGCCTGCTTAAAAAGAACGTTGACGTCTTTGCTTGGGCCCCTTCTGACATGATAGGCGTACCGAGACACCTGGCCGAGCACCGTCTACAGATTAACCCTAGCCTTCGCCCGGTGAAACAAAAGAAAAGAGGCCTGGCACCCGATCGCAGTAAAGCAGTTTGCGAGGAAGTGAAGAAGCTGGTCGATGCAGGAATTATGCGCGAGGTTAAGTACCAAACGTAGGTAGCCAACCCAGTAATGGTAAGAAAGCATGATGGATCCTGGCGAATGTGTGTAGATTTCATTGACCTCAACAAAGCCTGCCCAAAAGACAACTATCCATTACCAGAGATAGATTGGAAAGTAGAATCAGTTGCAGGCTTTCGTTACAAGTGCTTCCTAGACGCCTATAAAGGATATCACCAAATTCAGATGGCGGAGAGAGATGAAGATAGAACAGCTTTCCATACTGATATGGGAATCTTTTGTTACACCAAAATGCCGTTTGGCCTAAAAAATGCAGGGGCTACTTACCAAAGGTTAGTAGATCGGGCGTTCGCCGATCAGATCGGAAAAAACTTGGAAGCGTACGTGGATGATATGGTTATTAAGAGCACCGTGGAAGAATCTTTACTAACCGACATCCAGGAAACTTTCAACACTCTCCGATCAATCAACATGAAGCTAAACCCCTCGAAATGTTCTTTCGGGATGGAAGAAGGGAAGTTCCTTGGTTACATCGTGACTCCTGAAGGCATCCAAGTCAACCGGAAGCAGGTGCAGGCAATTATGGCATTAAGAAGCCCAACAACAAAGAAGCAAGTGCAAAGTTTAAACGGAAAGTTAGCAGCCCTGGGCAGGTTCGTAGGAAATTCAGCAGCAAAATCCATCCCATTCTTCCATACTCTGAAAGGATGCATTAAGAAAAATGATTTCAGTTGGACGCCAGAAGCAGAGCAGGCCTTCCAAGAAATTAAGAAATGCTTGGCTCAGCTACCAACCCTAACCGCCCCTAGAGCAGGGGAAACCCTTATTCTATATTTGGCAACCTCACGCGAATCAATTGCGTCTGTCTTAATGGCCAATCGTAACACTAAACAGACCCCTGTCTATTTTGTTAGCAAGGCTCTTCAGGGCCCAGAAATGAATTATCCGACAATCGAAAAATTAGCATATGCCTTGGTACACACCGCACGACGCCTAAGGCGTTACTTCCAGGCGCATCCCGTCAAGGTTCTAACTGATAAACCCCTACGGCAAGTACTCTCCAGACCTGAAAACTCAGGACGATTAGCGAAATGGGCAATAGAAATTGGTGAACATGATATTGAGTTCGTACCAAGGGTAGCAATAAAAGGCCAAGTATTAGCCGATTTCATGGCGGAAATAGAAGAACCAGGAATGGAAGAAAAGGCAATTACACAAGATCCGAGGCTACAAAATAAGCAGGTATGGCACCTGTACACAGATGGAGCAGCCAGCATGGAAGGATCAGGAGCAGGCCTGATATTGATAAGTCCGGAAGGCACAGAGCACACCTACGCTCTGCGGTTTGATTTCCCAGCTTCAAATAACGAGGCGGAATACGAAGCATTACTGGCAGGCCTTAGGTTAGCAAGGAAGCTCAAAGTAACACATTTACAGGTCTTTGTTGATTCCCAGCTGGTAGCCAACCAGGTGAACGGAAGCTTTGAAGCTAAAGAAGAATCCATGAAAGCCTACAGAGCACAGGTACAAATCGAGCTTGCAAACTTTGCATCTTGTTTAATTTCCCAGGTCAGGAGATCTCAAAACAAAAAAGCTGATGCACTAAGTAAGCTTGCAACATTCACTTTCAAGCACCTGACTAAGGAAGTCCTAGTCGAGGTGTTAAAAAAGAAATCTATAGGCGAAGCCGAGGTAAATCAGATCACAGAGAAGGAGACCTGGATGTCACCTATCAAAAACTACCTAACGACTGGCCTCCTACCAGCTGACAGAAAACAGGCACGTACGATAAGAATGAAGGCGCCAATGTACCGATTGAAAGATGGCAACCTATACCAGAAATCAATCTTGGGACCACTGCTGCGCTGCTTAGATCCCATCCAAGCCAAAGACATTATTCAAGAGGTTCACAGCGGAGCCTGCGCGCTCCATGCAGGACCTAGGTCGGTGGTAACCAAGATTATGCGCCTGGGTTACTACTGGCCCACTATGTATGCAGACTCGACAATGGAACTATCCAAATGCAACTCATGCCAAATACACGCCTCCGTACCACGAAGACCGAAGCAGGATCTGATACCAGTCACCTCTGCTTGGCCATTTTATAAGTGGGGTATCGACATTGTCGGACCATTCCCCATGGCCCCAGGGGGAGTTAAGTTCTTGGTGGTGGCCATCGATTACTTCACAAAATGGGTGGAAGCCAAACCGTTAGCAACCATCACAGGAAGAAAAATCCTGGCATTCGTCTAGGAATACATAGTTTGCAGGTTTGGCCTTCCCCACGTTTTGGTCAGCGACAACGGAGCACAATTTGCAGGAGAGCCACTCGTATCCTGGTGTCAAGACATGGGCATCACTCAAAAATTTACCTCGGTTGCACACCCACAAGCTAACGGTCAGGTGGAAGTTACAAACAAAGAACTGGTGCATGGCATGAAAGCCAGGCTAGGGCAACATAAGTCATCATGGGTGGATGAGCTCCCAAGTGTCTTATGGGCTCACCGGACAACTCCCAAGCGAAGCACTGGCGAAACGCCCTTCAGCCTGGTGTATGGAACGGAAGCAGTTATACCCCCTGAACTGCTGATAAATACAAGCAGGATGCAGGTAAATTCCGAAAGCAGCAACAATGAGGAATTATGCATCAACACAATGCTACTTGAAGAACGAAGGGATAAAGCGGCTATGAGGGAAGCAGAAAGAAAAAGAGAGATCTCCAGATACTATAACCAACGGGTCCAACCCTGTACCTTCAAGCCTGGAGACCTCGTATTCCGAAAAAATGAAGCAAGCATGGCTTTAACACCTGGAAAGCTCACACCAACATGGGAGGGACCCTACATCATAAGGGAAGCAAGCCAAAACGGTTCTTGCCTTCTCAGCAGTGTAGACGGTTCTCCCATACCTCGGTCGTGGCATATCACAAACCTTAAAAAATGTTATGTGTAAACCCAGGTCTTTACCTGGTCACTTATTGTAAACCCAGAATGCTGGTATGAATTATTATATATGAAAGCCAGGCGCCTAGCCTGCCACTACATTTCAGTATACATAACATAAAAGCCAGGTGCTTTCACCTGCCATTACTTCTATACTCGTCGAGTCTAATAGGGCGGAGTCAGAGACTCCCCAGAAAACGCAGGAATGGTCACCGATCATCACTAAACGTGGGCATTGCCCACACACATACAAAGTCGAACAACATAAAATTCACAACGCATAAACGGAACTGGGGGACTACCCCTATTCATTGGATACAAATAAGAGTATTTACATATTCATCGTTTATACATCAACTAAAAATTACATAAAGTCAAGAAGAGGAGGCGTCAGGATCCACCTTTTCAATTTCAACCCAAGAACTGTTGATCATACCAGCCAGTTGTTGAAGGTAGGGGTATTGCATATCAGCAATCTTGTCACTCCCGTCCTTCAAAGCCTGATGGGCGTCAGGGTTCAGAAACTTGGACACAAGATGGTCAGGAAGCTCAGAAGCGACACTTTTAAGCTGGGATGCAGCTTGGTGTCTCCCCAGACGAACTGCCACATCATACAAAGCACCATACGGTGCGCAGTACTGGCGAGAAGCACGCAGCTTCGCCACCAGGGAAGGAAGGCCCTGCACCAAAGATGAATAATTACCTTGCAGGCCTTCAAAAGCTTCGGCAAGACTCTTGTAGGATTCCTTGGAGTCCTCCAGCCTGGCAGCCAGGCTATCCCTCTCCAGGCCAACCAATAAAGAATCTTGCTTTAACTGAGCAATCTCTGTCTCCCTGGCAGCAGCAACCTCTCCAGCCTCCCTCAGCTTTTCTTGCGCCTCCTGTAGTCTCCGACTGGTCTCCTGGAGCTCAAGTTTCAGAGTCTTAGACTCCTTGGCTACAGCCTGAGCACGAAGCTCAGCCTCCTCGGCCCTTGCCGATAAACCCTGGGTAGCTAGGCGCTCCCTTCTCAAACGACTTTCAGACTCGTTCCTCCTCAACACCTCCTTCATCGATGATAAGGCATTGTTGATCAGTCTTCGGCGGGTATCGGCAAAACTCACGAGCATGCGGAACATACTCTCATCAGCACTATCCAAGGTCTCCAGGAGGGAAGCCTCGGATGCCTGGTTCATGGCCGCCGAAGGCAGCAAGCCATCAAAAAATTATCGAAGCTCAGCAGTATCCGAACCATCGAAAGTGGGGGGAAGAGAGAAGCGAGGAACCCAGCTATCTCCCCCCTCCTGAGCCAAGAGACTACCCTAAACACGGGAGGCTAGAAAAAGCAAGCAGTTAGTATCTTTGGGAAACTAATAAAGCAAAGGGGGCAAAAAGACATACATCTGGCGGAGAGCTCCAACACCAATCGTTCGGCGTCTGACCGGGTGAAGGAAGAAGTCTCCCTAACCCCCTGGGAACCTCTAGAACCTCCTGCGGCAACCTGAGACGGCCTTTTGGCAGCCCTCTCCTCGACAGCAGGGGTAACTCCCTTCCCTTTCCTCTTTAAACCGCGAGGAGAATCCTCACGAGAACCCACTACGGGCTCAGCCTCTTTGTCAGCAGGGTCAGAGTCACCACCAAACCCCAGGTCAGCCCGACCACCAGGAATAGCGGAGTCGGCGCCTGTGGCGAACTCCGGGAAGGGAACTGCAGATACAGGCTCCACTTCCTCAACGTCTGCAATAAAACAAGGCATAAGCATCAGTCAAGTAATTAAGCCCAAACACAAGGAGAATGACACGCTACACATACCAGGCTCAGTGGCCTCTCTTTCCGTTGGATCCCCTTGAGCAGCCGCATCGGCACGTCGTTTAGCTCGTAGCTCGCGGCGCCACACCTCATTCAGATGCTCCTCCTCACTAGCCTCTTCATCGGCCCTATCCCTCGCGCCACTGCCTGACGCAGCAGCAGCAGCAGCTTCAGCGTCGGCCTGCAGGGCCGCATTCTCCTCGTCTTGGGTCATAGGAGTGACATAAATCATGGATTCGTCAGCAGCCTGCATGTACTCCAGGAACCTCACTGCGAAACAAACAAAATATTAGCCCAAAGCAAAATAATAATAGCCAATAATAACAAATTGCAGGGAATTACCCCGCCCGCCTCTGTGAATCTTAGGCCTACGGGTGTCAGACCAATGCTGGCTTAGTCCGACCAACACCAAGAAACCCTCTTTGAAAGGGCGGAGGTTCAAGGTAAGCCCTGCTAACCGATCAAAGACCACCTTCCTGTTGCCCCTCAAAACAGGCTCCATAGTCACCCTGGTGGACACCTCTCCATCCCCCCTCCACACCAGCAGGCTCTCAAAGCCTTCAGGAAAGACGTCAGTAGTGACATCAATCCAGACCCAATGCTTCTTCCAGTCCTTTAAACCCTTATCTTTGCTCTTTAGCATGAACTTCTTCAAATGATGTTTCCTTTTTTCAAAGGTGAACCACGAATTCGAAAGAGATAAGTTAAACAAAGAACAAAAAATTGTAGGACTAGGCCTGCAATTGACACTCCGGCTAGCAGCCTCAAACGCAGTAAGCCTTGCAAGCCCAAGAGGATGGAGCTGGGAGAAAGCAATACCGTAATGACGAAGAGTTTTCAGAAAGAACCGAGTAAAAGGGATTCGAAGATTTCCCTCTTTGGCGTAAGATAAATAAAACTCAGTTTTGCCAAGAGGCGGAGCATCAGCCCTATGATGACTCTCGGGAATCGAAGGATTAAACTTCATCAGCCATGGATGATCATGAAGAAACGAAGAAAACCTCTTCTGGGTAACATCTGGGGCAACTTCTATCACGGGAAACCCTACGTTGCTCATGATAAAAGAATGAGAAAAGAGTAAAGGTTTAAGGGAATACCTCAACGAAAAAGCTTCAGGATCTCGAAAGAACTCTGGAGAAGAAGAAGATGATGAGCGGAGATGGATAGATTTTGGATACGCACGGGTGGAAGTAGTTCCTCGAGACTATTTATAGATAATGCAGAAACCCGGTCCGGGTCACCAAAAATTCGGATAGCCTAACGGCATTAATGGGCGGGAAATTCAAAAGTCGCAGGAACGGACACGACACACCGTTTCGGGTCGCTATCAATCATGACGTCACAACTGTCAACTTTGCCACATGTCAGACCACGCGCCATGATTAGCGTGTGACATGACTAGCCATTGTGAGCCATCATCACATTCGCCGACTGTCAGACCACGTGCCATCGACAACGTACACCCTAAACCCTAAGAGACAGCTGGCAAACAGTAACGACAGAAACTTCACTAATCTTGAGTCTAGCCTGCTATGACTAGCCACACCAAACTAGACTGGGGGACTTGATGACGTACCCATGTCCAGGAACAGCAAAATATCATAGGTCCTGCCGGTAGTCCTTTTAACATAGCCCACTTCAGTCCTAGCCTGGTCCAGGGTAACTGGTCGCAGGTCAGTTACACCCTCATCACGAAGATAGCTCCAGGCCAGACCCAGTCCCTCACTACACGGCCAAAACATGCCTGACATACTTACCAACCTCATTACAGGTCTTCTCGCCTCCTGCAGGTCCGTTACTATACATAGATAAGCCCTGGAGCTAGTCATTCCAACCTCATGACAACTATTGCACGTGTCTCACGATTATAGGTCAGAGTAAGCGTGACATGTCTGAAACCTCTGATACACGCAAGCTGCCCACGATTGGCTGACATCGGTCATGGGGAGCAAATCTCACAGTGTAGAGACAATGCCTCAAACAGTAAAAAAGTACTACCAACTACCCATGATTGGCTGACAACCGTAGTGGGGAGCAAATCCCACTCAAAGCAAAAAGATATAACCTTTTTGCTTCCTCACAGAAGAGGACGTTACGTGTCCTTCATCTGGACGGTCCTTTCAAGTACCACCTTGACTATATATAGGAGATCTTCACCTCCTACCAAGGTATGCACCAAATATAACCTAAACACTCTCATAACAGCCTCTGACTGGTTATAATGACTAACTTGAACGTCGGAGTGGCTTACAGGGCCAGACCCCTGTAAGTCCTCTAACGTAGTGTCTTCATTGTTTTGTAGGTTACATCCATCATTCAAAGATATCTATAAAACAGATTCGAAGTCTCATCTCCTATTTCTGCACTTGTTCATCATAATGAGCAAACAAACATTATTTTAAAAAACTGTTTATAATTATAATTAAATTTATTATGAGATAAATAGTCATAATAGTGTATTAAATTTTATTATTATTATTATTATTATTATTATTATTATTATTATTATTATTATTATTGTTGTTATTATTATTATTATTATTATTATTATTATTATTATTATTATTATTATTATTATTATTATTATTATTATTTAAAGACTAGTCATTTAAAAGATAAATATTATACCAACTTCAACTGATGAGAAATTGGGACAACGTAACATGATACTATATTGAATTAGGGAGATAAGATTATTAAATTAAGGGTATGTTTGGTTGGACGGAAATGAATGACAAAGGAATGGAATGGGCAAAGGAATGGAATAGTTCATTACCATTCCATTTGCATGTTTGGTTGCTTCTCGGAATGAAATGAATCATTACTGCAGTATGTTTGGTAGAAAAAAATAGACATTGGAATGAAATAAAATAAATAAACAACGACCAAAATGCCCCTGAATTAAAAAATATATATAACTTAAATTTAAATAATTTAAACAATGACCAAGATGTTTATTTGAGATTTTGAGTATTAAGTATAAATCACATTTTGAAAGTATAAATATTAATATTATTATTTATTGGGTACCATGTTATAGGATACATCGTACCAAAATGATCCGGAATGAGCCTACCCTCCTCCGTATCGAATTTTAGAAATTAGCAAAGGGCGTTCCCGATCCGTGTTCCCGTACCGGAGCGTTCCGATCTATGTGACTATGAGCAAAACCATATAAAAAATTATATACAAGAGTACCACGTCAATTAAGAATTAGATAAATGGCATGTTGTCAAAGGGCATGTTGGTCATTTTATATCCCATTACCAAATGAATGAACAAAAAAAGAGAGTTGAGGAAGGAATGAAATAGAAGGAATGACATTACTTTTGTAATACTTCATTCCATTCCTTAATCTAAAAGATTTACTTTCGTAGCATGGATAAAATTCATTTAAAATATTAATTTGTGCATAACTGCATTAATTTAAAGTTTGTCTATATAAAGTCAAACTAATTAAAGTCTAATTGAAATTTTGATTTTAATTAAATGAACTATCAAGAATAAATAATTTAAATTTATTTATTACATTAAGTTCGACGCATGTTAGATTTTTATCTTATAATATTATTAAAAGAAAAGGATGATGACATCATCATCCTTATTAAAAGAAAAGGATGATGATATCATAATCCTTAATTATAACAAACTTTTATCAATTATAACCTTATATTTTATAAATATTCTTAATAACCCCCTCATAATTATCTCTTAATTATAGCAATTATCATTTACAACATTCTATTTCACAAATTTTCTTAATAACCCCCTATAATTACCGATAACAACATCCTATTTTCAATATATTTACTTTTCTTATATCAAGAGTAATTAGTTAAAAGTCGAAAATAATTTTAGATACTAAAGTTTTTTAAAATTTTCAAACTTTTCATATTTGTAGGTGATTAGTTTTGGTAAACATATAATATATAAAAACAATATATGTTAATTATCATACATGATATGTGTAAATAGTAACATTAAGTTAGAAACTTTCTAATGTCATTATCTATTAGTTAAAAACATGTTTATTTTAAAAACAGTTAAAAATGTTTAAATTCACCACAATATGAATTGAAATATTAGCAGCTCATTATTTCATTTTTTAATTACTTTTCAAATATAGATGTTTGTTAACGGGAGGATTGTAATTATTGTAGACATTTATATCTTAAATCTATAAACATTAATGTATTTCGACATCACACATGTTGCTATGATTCTTCTTCATTTTGATAGTTATCAATTACGGACAATTAACAATCATTTTCATCATCTTCAAAAAGATCTTTATTGGAACAATATTCAATTCCTAGGAAGAAATCACGATTAAGAAATTCTAGAGAAAACAATTATGTTTATAATACGTTTTATATTACAATGTATGTTTTGCAATTGTATTTTTTGTACATGTTAGTACTTTTCAAAACCTAAAAAATTTAAAACTGACTTTAATCATTCCCCGTGTTTATACACGGGGTGTTAAGCTAGTTTATTTTAGAAGATTAAAAGATGTGATATGTGTATATTTTCAAAATTAATATTGCATATAAGAGCGATTTACTAACTAGCGACAATTAGCCATTTAGCCCTTAGACTTTTTGCGATTGATATCTGATCTCTCGGTTTTTCGTTTTCTTACTTTGTTAAAAATCTACTTTCACTTGATTGATAAATTAACAAAAAATTGTATTTAAGTTTGTAGGGTTTAAAATCTAAAACCTCATTTGATACAATACTCATTTTTTTTTCGCGTCTAACATTTGCATTATTATGAGTTACGTGAAGTTTATGTGACATCTAACCAACCACGAATAAACTGACTCTGATACCATATAAGTTTGTAGGGTTCCAATTCAAAATCTATTGTCTAAGAGATAAGTAGCCAGAACTCTTTTAAGCATATTACGAAGTGACTTTTCTTTCAATACAAAACATTACTCAATATGTACGACATTTACTACTTGATCATCGTATGTAAGCTTATATAGAACTTATTGTTTGTTACTAGCTATTTGGTGCAATCTTGACCTTACATTAATAAGAGCTACATGTCATTTTTTTAATGTTGTAGTTTCTTCTTAACCCAACAACCACGGCCTACGGGCCACCACATCATCTATAGTAGACTAAAACTAGCCAAGTTAATTTGACCAATATATAAGTTCATGTACGTGTTCTATTAATTATTATCCTGCTTAAATAAATTAAAGTCATCCCAATTTTTCAACTATATGCTAGGAAATCAGAATAAAGCAACAGTCAAAACACAAATACTTTACGTGGTTAGCTCGTGTTGAAACTATAGAGTTTATATAAGTTTCTCGTTTGTTCTACGGAATTTGAACTTTCAAAGGAATAAAATGTAATTTAAATCAAATTTCGTTATATATTGTGTTTGGTAAAATTATTTTAAATGGATCTAATTCTTTGAAATGTTTACATCCCTTTAGATATGGAAAGTTCATTCCATTAGTAAGCTAGATGGAATTAGAATTGAATCCTTAAGAAATGTTGATAAAAGACAATTTTTCCCTTGTTTTAACCCTAATCCTACATCAATGAATCACGATCTTCTCCTTCATTCCATGTGCCCACTAGCTCCTGTCCAATGGAAGATAATCATGATGAGTAGATGGATGTTGGTGAAAATACACAAACTGAGGAAGTCAAGAGTGCACGTACTAGAAAACGGAAAAGCAAGATCGATCCTTTTATTGAAGGGATCTCTAATGCAGTCACATTGCGTGGAAAATAACTTCATGAAGCGACTACCTCTTAGGGTCAATATTTGAATGATGACATTAAATTACAGAGGAAAGTTGTTATGGTGAGTTCCGAGATTTCTAAAACTCCTTCCATCTCACGATTGGATAAATTCGAAGCTAGGCAAAAAAAATAATGTGCGAGCCGGAAGCAATTTTAACATTTTGGAACTTGGAAGGAAATGAGCGAGAGGATTTCGTGATGTTTATGCTAGAAGAGTGATTTATAATTTTTGAGCTATTTTAGTACTTTATTAGTCGGAGAATTATATGTCGAGTAGTTGTCGTGATTTGGTATTTTGGAAGTTGTATGTGTTGCAAATATTCCATTTTATTGTGCTATCTTCACGGTAAAATAGTACTGAAATGGTAGAGTGAAGTGAAATTGATTAAATGTGTAGATTTATTTCAATTGGAAAAGATTATGTTGTGTGTGTGTGTTTATGTATATGTGTATGTGTGTGTGTGTGTGGGGGGGGGGGGGGGGGGGTGTTCTGGCTACGTGTGTGGGTAATGATAAAGTTTTAATATAAAAATGAATAAATGGTATTTTGGTCTTTTGACACGATTTTATTGTAAATGTTTTGATAAATTAACAAACAAACACAAATTAAGATTGGAATGAAATTCAAATCCATTCACTTTTATGCAAAACAAACATGAATAGAAATTTGATTTTCTAAGAATTAAATTTCTATAGGAATTGAATTCTTTAAACGGGACCTCAATTTTTATGATAGGTTATTTTTATAGTGATTGAATTAGGTTAATCTTATATGTATTATGACAATGTTACCCATTATTGATTACACTTATTTTCTTCCAAAAACTCAAACAATGTATGGATCGAATAATTCTAGGGCTTAGCATAATGATATAACTAGTGTTATACGTGTGCGTTGCTCGGGTACGTAAATAAAATTTTTGTATTTAATATTTTTTATACATACTCCTTTAAAAATATAAAACTATATTTTAAATCTAAAAGTTTCCATAAGTGTCCTTTTATGTATACGGATGCATACCAAACTATCAATTACAAACATACGTACAAATATGTAGGGGGAAAGTTATTTGAGAATCATTTTTATTACGAGTAACGCGAGAACCAATATTAACCCTTGATTTAATTAGATCAAAGGCAACAAAATGACGGTGGAGTCATTAATGTCGGTCTACCTGAACACAATTCAGTATTATTGATAGGTAACAAGAATAAAGAATATACTAATTTTTAAAAAAGATGTCATAATACGATGAAATTTATAACAAAACGTAGATAAAAATTAGACAGTCGCAAATATATAATTATTTTTTCACTAAACAAAATATATCAAATGTTATTAAACATAATATATAAACAACCTATAACTAATTATATTAATATATAATTTTCATAAAACCCATCCCATTTTTCATAAAACACCCTCAGAATTTTCATTCATCCCCCCTCCAAATGATTTAAAATTGAAGTTAACGGTTTCTCCTATATTTCACCAATCACAATTCATTATTTGTACATCTCACGTTTCCATGTCACCATTTACGCAAGCGATAGGACTTATCAAGGCTCTCTTCTATAACATGAGAGAACACCAAATTAAGCTTTAGAAGACTACTGTTTTTCCGAAAAAATATACAGGGAAATCATCCTCTCTTAACGTTATCTTTCTCTTGGAGATTATTCTCCCTCCCACAAAATCTCAACAACTACCCTAATTCTATATTACGGGTATCGTGAGAGGAGATCGAAATGCCACCGCCACTGTGGGTACATGAATATTGCCTTGAGGGTTATCCACCAAAACAGAAGATGAACTCAACCATCCAACCATCTACCACCCCAATCTTTGCCTATTCATACTACACCCGGACAAACAGCGGCATCTGTGAGACATGAGCAAAAAAAATGTGCAGAAGACTGCCTAAATTTGTGATTTTACAACTTTTACATGTTTTATATGTTCATTTTCTGAGTAAAGTCAGCTATTTAGGACGGAAAAATGGTTCTTGCATTTTTATAGCTTCAAGAATCTAAATATATAAGGATAACAACTCATGTGATTTCAACCATGTAAGTTTCTTATTTTCTAATTACCTTAGTTTTCATGTAGATACATTATCCATTCTATTTCTATTATAGAGAAATCTTATACACAATAAATCCTCTATGTTTCAAAATCATAGTCTAAAACTAAACTCTAAGTATTTTTTAATAAATTAATTAGTTTTTGTATGTTTGCGTACATATATTGTTTAACACCACTAGTATTTACATAATATTTTTCATTCATCTAATAAGTATAGTAAATTGACATGTATAATGATGGAAACCCTATATACATTTTTTGTCAAGACTTACGATCTATGCAATTATGTTTAAGCATTTAAAATGAACACCAAGTGAAAACCCAATCCTTTTTGTTTTTGAACTCGACTACATAGAGCTTTCGATTTTAACTCTCTCAAAAACTTCATTGAGTAGATATTTTATAAATTTAATAAGATGATACTTTGAATTTTATATAACATCTTAGGATGAACAAGTACAAAGGAGAATGAGTGAAGGGATGTCGTTGGATGAAGGGTTTAAGCGTTTAGCTCCTCAAATACAATATGTTAAAACAAAGGCAAACACTACTTTAGAGCGTTTAGATGGGCGAGCCTCGGTTCAACTCTCAAGTTAACCAAAGTCCATGATTCCAAGTACGGAATATTTAGAGGAGGGTAATATGGAGGTGCACACTTTAGAATGATGGCAAACGGTCCTATTTATAGGTGAGGATCTCCCATAGGTAGGATCAATTGGGACGGGGCATCGGTGGACAAATGTCTAAATCTTTGTGAGAGGTGCTAAAGTCGTCCTCCATACTATCGTGTTAGTACGAAAGGTACTTTTGGTAGTATTTTCTCTCAACTATCCCTGTCAACCAATCAAGGATACCTACGTCACGTGTTGCGAGGGTCTAACCTATCTGGTCATGACGGGCCTCTTGTGCATTACCTTGGCCAAGTATCCCAGGTGGTTGCTATGTTGCTCACACTCGCGTTGAAGAAGGGGGGGGGGTGTAACAACCTAATTCTAGACGAGTGTATGTCGCTTATGCATTCAACCTAGGTTTAGGTATTAAGGGGGTATGTTTTAAATCCTTTCGTAACCCGGTCTATGTGTAGCCTAGATTTGGCGTGGTATTACTCACATCATTACTGATGTTTTTAAGAACTTGGAGCTTATTTACAATAAACTTTACTTTTAAATATCGACCATGTATGCCAAAATACTCTACAAGATTTTATGGAAATTTGATCCTTATTTGAGTCACTCTATTTGATTAAAATCAAAAATTCTAATTTTGAGCAATATATATATGATTTAAATTTGATAATTAAAATTTTTATTTAACTTAATAGTTAAGATTATATGACGGATTTTTTTACATTATTCTCTTTAAGATTAAAAGATAGAAGCTGATACCATATATACACATCTCTTGACAACATAAATAATATAATACGTATTGTATTCTGTTGATGTTGTTGTATGTCACAATTATTTTATAATATAAGGTGTGTTTGTCGAAAGTAGTTGGTAGTTGTAACTGATAGTTGTTAGCTAAAGCTGGAAGTTGTATATATATATATATATATGTGTGTGTGTGTGTGTGTGTGTGTGGGTGTGTGTGTGTGTTTGTCATATTAAAGTAGATTAAAAAGAAAAATTATATATATTTCTACTAAATTATTGAAATGATCTATGTGATTTAGCCAAAATATCATTTTTAATCCTTTATTTCTACTAAATTTAGATGATTTATTAATTTAGACATTTATCTTAATATTTCAAATAGAATAATAGAATATAAAAAAGGGTTTAGTTTATCAAAATGTATCTAACTTGTCACGTTTTGCTATTGTGTGTATCGAACTTTAAAATTTTCTACTGTGTATATCAAACTTTTAATTTGTTGCTATTGTATGTATTTTGAATACATAAAAAAGGAAAAAATGTATAAGTTTAATACAAATAATAACAAGTCGTGGCAAGTTATATACATTTTAGTAAACTAAACTTTATAAAATAATATATAGATTTTTTTTTGAACGACAAAGTTAGTTGTTAGTAAGTTAGTAAACTCCAAGTTAGAATTAAACTCTATTGTCAAGATTATAACTCTGGACCTCCTAGAAGAATTGCCTCCCCCTCACTCTTAACTACTAAGCTAAGACATCATTGGTAAATAATATATATATATATATATATAGATAATAAACCTCTAAAAAATAAAAAAGCTATACGTGATTCTAGGATTTGGAGTAATGATCAAAGTAAAAGCGTAAATTAGTAGATCCAAACTCTCTCTCTCTCTCTCTCTCACATACACAAACAGACTCAAAGAGAGGAGAGAGAAGGGATCAGACAAAACATCCACACTCGGACAGAGCAAACAGCAGAACAACAACTAGCTTTTGCTCTTTAATGCTCTCTCTCTCCCCCTCAAAACACAAGTCTCTTGATTCTCTTTCATATTTTCTTTCATGAAAGCAGAAAGGAACCCTTGTTTCTCTTCTCTAAAAAATTAAAATATTTCCTCCAAATCTTTCTTTTCTTTGCCGTCTGTCTGACGGTGACAATAATCGGTGGTATGAGATGAGATTATGGCTGCTTTGTTGTTATTAAATACCACTATGGCTCAAAACAATAACACCAATGCCAGCGATGATGTTAAACCCACTATTTTACATGATTTTCTTGGCCGTGGATGTGCTCCGGTCACCAAGCTCGCCGCCGCTAGCGATGTTGCCGGTAGTTCTTCCCCTTCTGCTTCCGTCTCCGGTGGTGGCGGCCGTGGTGGAGGTCCGGTCTCCACCACTTCTGATCTGGGTTCTGGTACCTATCACCTCTCCCATCCATTTCTCTATGTTTTTCTTACATGGGTCTCTATCTTTAAGCAAATGTTGTAATAAAAGCTCGTTTTTTTCTTAATTATTTGCTCTAACTTCTAAGGCTTAATGGGTCTTTCATGAAATTACTTTTTATGCTTCAAGAACTCATCTTTTTCTTGATTTTAGTCCGACTTGTCAAGATTTGTGTTAGTATTCAAAATTGGGCAAAGATAATAGATCAAGTTTCAGGTTTTGGGGTTTATAATCTTCGAGGAAATGATCGCATTCGGTAAAAAATATTTGATGCATTAAATACATTTTATGATTTCACTAGATTTAGTACTTCCCTGGGACAGTGTCTGTGTTTATTCAATTTTAATCTTATAATGGAAAAGAAAAACCTTAAAATGTTTTAGAAAATGAATATAAAAAAAGAACCCTTGAATTTTTCAATGGGGTAGGTATCCTTGAGTGGGTTTGGTTCATTGATGCCATCACTATAGTCAGTACTCTCTCCATCAAAAGGAATGCAAACTTTTTTCTGCATATTCTATTATTCTGCAGCTGAAATTACCAATTACCCATTTAAACTTGATTAAATGATGATCTTCTTGTCACATTTCTGTTGTTGATTAAATGATGAGCTTCTTGTTTTAACCATGGTAGAAAGGCAGGTTGGAACACTTTATGAAGGGGTTCCATTCTTTGGTCAAAAAGCAGATTTTTCTGGTCCCCAAATGCGGTATTCGGGGAGTAAACGCAGTACCTCAGATTCTGGTTTTGTGGCACCTTCAAGAGAAGGCATCCCCCAAGTGAGACCAGATTTCCCTGAGACTTCACATTTGATGAAGGTATGCTTCTTTTTTTTCAAAGTTATTCATGCTCAACTCGCATAGGAAGCGTTTGTTGAAATGCCTACATGAGATATACATGTGGGGTTAAAAGTTAAAACCTATTTCATGTTAGGAAAGCCTTCTTCATATAGGGTATGTACCACATGTTAAGCCAACTTTGACTTCATCAATCTATTCTGATGTATCATGAATAGATGCTAAAACATTTTTCTTATGGTTAAATTTTGCATTTATTGTGTTTGTTGAAATGCCTAAATGAGTTGTACATGAGGGTTTAAGCTGATTTTTATGAGCAAAGACTTCTTGATGAAGAGTATGTAGTTAAGTCCACATTGGCTTAATGGATCCATTCTATTTTGTTGTTAGATGCTTAGAAATGTTGGTGCCGAGCGACCTAGATGGCCCCACGAGGACGAGCCATTCATGGGCGGGCATCAAATGAGGCCAACATCATCATCATCTCATATGGTACAACCAGCTAATGCATCTAAATGGGAACGAGCCATTCCTGTGAACGTTGGGCCTGTACTACAGTATCCTCCACGTGCTGCTCAAGTTGTACCTTACGGGTATCAACCCGTTTCAAACAGATTCAAAGAGTCAAATGCAGGTTCTCCTTTGATTTCCCAATCGGCTGCTGATGAAGGTTCTAGAACCGGGATCAAAGGGTCTGGGATTTTGAGTTCGGTTAATGTTGGTGGCTCATTAGCTGAACCAAGCAGCAGCAAACTAAAGACTCTAATTAGTAACACCGAGCCCGGTTCTTCAACTCCACTTCCGTAAGCATAAATTACTCGATTCAGTATACTCACAAAGTTGGCATTTTTATCTTGAGATTTAAGGTTAATAATCCTTATTCACAGTCGTCAAGGATCTACATCTGCCAGTCGCCAGATGACCATATTTTATGGCGGTCAAGCCCATGTGTTTGATGATGTCCACCCAAACAAGGTCAAGATATAACTATATAATCTACCTGTTTTCCTTCCCTTTCACACTGTTTCTGCTACTAAAGATAATAATAATTTTGTTCGGTTTCAGGCAGATGTAATAATGGCTCTAGCTGGATCAAATGGAGGATCATGGTCAACAACTTTCTCACCAAATTCAGCTCAAAAACCATCCAGTGGTGAGGCTATTCTTTCGAGTGGTGAGAATTAAGTTATTTAAACATAAATTAAGTTATTTAAACATAATTTTTGCTATAAAAAATTGAAGATGATTAATGTTTGGTTTTGGGTAAAGGAGGGCAGGGTCACATTGTGATGAAAGATGCAAGAGGGCCGATGCAAGGTGGTGCAGAACGAAAGAGCGAGGAGAAACAGTGAAGAATGATTTGGAAACTTTTAAAGGTATTTCATGATTATTGTGTTAGGGAGTTGGATTTGGTGTAGTTTAGCTATAAAGCTCTAGTTATCCACCAAACGGTCCACCTCATGTGCAAATTATATGATGCGTATTCAGTAAGAGACATCTTTCTGGCCATCTTCAATCAAATCTAATACATCTCAGTTGTATTCTTAAACTGTTTATTAATCAAGTACTCTTTTGTCACAACTAAAACACACATATGAAAAGTAAAATGTATCTGATAAAACTAGCGGTATTGAGGGTAGACAGGTGAATACATGCAGCTCTCCGCGAATTTAACAAGATCTGTAGGACGAGGGAGAAGAGAAGCTAGCCCTGAAAATAAAATCAACATCTTTTCTTTAATATTTTACTTGTAAATCCTAAATAAAACGATAAAAACATATAATCTGTAATTACTGATGGTTTACGATTGATGAGCTTACCAAGTTCAAAAGCCTTATCAGCTACAGAGGCTGCAATGTTTGCTGAAATCTTTCTGATGCAAGAAAATGGTGGATATATAATTCCCTTGGCAAAGTCTTCTTCTGTTACTTGTGCTGCCAAACCTTCAGCTGGTTTTAAATTATTCCGATAATCGATCAGTTAACATAAAACTTCAAAATAGAATGCTTGTAACGGTTTATTTATGAAGCCAAAAGTTGGTTAAAACGCGTGATTTCACTTACATGCAGCCAAAAGCAAATCATCATGCACGCGTGTTGCACCACACATGATCAATCCCAACCCGAATCCTGGGAATATGTAAGCATTGTTTGCCTGCATTTATTAAGAAACCATTAGAAAGATTAAGAACTCGACAGTAAAATGGTTGTAAGTGTTTTCGGGCGAAGACCTGGCCAGGCACGAATATTTTGTCTTCATATTTCACGGGATCAAATGGGCTTCCGCTAGCGAAGATAGCATGACCCTAAAAAAAACCAGAAGTTATTACAGGACAACCCAAAATAGGAAGTGGTGAAATTAGGGATGTAAACGAGTCGAGCTACTCGCGAGCTATTCGAGTTAGGATCGTTTAAAGCTCGAAATGAGCCGAGCCTTAACGAGCTTGAGCTCGAGTTTGAGCCAAGATTAAAGCTCATTTAATAAACGAGCCGAGCTCGAGCTCCAAAGAGTGGGCTCGCGAGCTTAAACAAGCCTAAACGAGCTCCATATATAATATACTTTATACTTTATATGTTTAATTTAAAAATATATGTATATCATTTTAACAAAAATACAAAATAATACTCGAGCCTAAACGAGCTGAGCCCGAGTTTCATAAATATTAAACGAGCCGAGCTCGAGCTCAACACATAAGCCCTAAACGAGCCGAGCTCGAGCTTAAAAAAGCCTAAACGAGCTCGGCTCGATAAGTGTCTGACTCGGCTTGGCTCGACTCGTTTACATCCCTAGTTGAAATACAGTAAAAACTGATGGTAGTTTACCTTGCTCCATGTATATGCTTCTTCGGCGGTGCACTCTGCTTGCGAGGTTGGATTCGATAAAGCCATAATGAGCGGTTTCTAAACCCCATATGATCAAATCAAACACCAAAAAACATATATTTATCAAGTATTATGCTCGAGAGAGAAAAGTAACCTCGTTAATAGATGACATGGCCTCGACAACTTCTTGTGTAAACTGTCTCCCAACACCAGATGTTCCTATTAGGGCCGAAGGTTTGATATCCTACAAACCGAAGCGTTTCTAAGCAACGTTTTCCAAGGAAATCGAATGCGGTAATATGATATTAACTGTACCTTTACGGCATCGAGGAGATTGTTGATCGGTTCATGCTCGTGAGCCCATGGAAGCTTAAAGTGTTGCAAGGACTCTTTACGCGAACTCACAACCAATCCCTATATCAAACAAATGCATTCTTTAACTTTTGTCATTGCATTTTAAGAGTGAGCATGTAATTATTCTTAACTTTCAAACAATAAAAGAACTTTCAAGCATTATAACTTTGAGTTGCACACATCATTTTCCCATATATGTTTCTCGTACCTTGGAGTCGACAAGCCAAATCTTTTTACGAGCATCTTCTATGCTAACATCCGTCTTCTTTGATATCTGGAGTGCAATAAGTTCTGCTATGCCCGTACCAGCCTTTCACAAAAAAATAAAAAATAAAAAATAAAAAAAGGAAATCCCTCACCTAACAAAAAAATAAGTTCCTAAATCTAGAATTTAAGAATCTTCACCTCTCCAGCACCTAGAAATAAAAATGTATGATCTGAGAGGGTGCCACCAAGTAATTTCAGAGCTGAAAGCAAACCTCCAAGAACAACAGAGGCAGTACCCTAAAGAAAACAGATAAAACTTATGATGAATGTTGCTTACTAAGTAATCCATTTGTTAAACACACAGGCTTAGTTTGAAGCTGTTAATCACCTGTATATCATCATTAAAAACAAGATGAGTTGTGCGGTATCTATTCAGTAACGAAAACGCATTATGGTTTGCAAAATCTTCAAACTGTATCAAGATTTTTTCTCCATAGTTTCTCTTAACTGCAGTCATGAATTCCTCTAACAACTCGTCATAATCCTCCCCTCTTGCTCGGTTTTGTTTCAGACCAATGTAGAACTCGTCATTAAGCAACTTCTCGTTATTTGTCCCAACATCAATAGTTATGGGCAAGCACTGTTGTTCCGTAGATTCAGAAATCAAAGTTAACTTTTATTAAGTTCTTCAAAATGCTAGATTTTTTAGAAAGTTAAAGTCTTGAAACGACGAATAATAATAATTATACTTACAGCTGAAGGACGAACTCCTCCAAGAGCTGTGTACAAAGATAGTTTTCCAACTGGTATCCCCATCCCCTACAGATTATGTTTTGAAACTAATACTAGAATATCATAAGTACAATAAGAGGTGTGTTCAATAAAGTCCATACAAAAAACAGTCTTGAAATTTTAATATTCAATCACATGTGAGTCGGTATATATTCACATGTGATTGTAAAAATATCACATGTGAATTATGAAAATGCCACTCCGCTCAAAATTTTAAAATTCAATCTGGACCATTGATAGGACTGATCCAAAGGCTAAAATTAGTCCCTCGTGACTAAGGATTAAGCATGTTCTCAGTACAATAAACAGATTATGTTTCTGGTTATGTAGGAGCGGTTTTGGGTTGAGTTTAAGACAACACCTGGCAACCAAGATCGCCTAGCCCCAATATACGCTCACCATCAGTCACAACGATTACTTGAATATCTCTTTCGGGCCAGTTTCTCAGCACCTCAAGAATCTGCCCTCTGATGATATTCAGTTACACAATACTACAAGATTTAATCTACATTTGATATATAATCTTTTAAAGCAAGAAACAAGAAGATGGAATCGTACTTGTCTTTCGTAGAGATGTAAAGTCCTTGAGGACGGCGAAAGATGCTGCCAAATTTCTGGCAAGCTTCACCGACTGTTGGAGTGTAAACAATCGGGAGCAGTTCCTCCACATGATCAACTAGAAGTTTGTAAAACAGTCTTTCATTTCTCTCCTGCATGCAACAAACAGATCAAAGTGAAACTGTTGGTTAATCATATTGCATCAGTTGCCATTTGCTGCTATAAGAAGTACCTGAAGATCGATCATAGTTATGTATCTTTGCAAAGGAACCTCGTATTGACGAAGAATATGCAGAAATTTCTTCTCCTGATTGCCATGATCAAGAAACCATGATCAAGAAACCATAATCAAGAAACCATAATCAAGAAATTAAAAGATATGATCTTTGTTTACAAGATTTGCAGACTTACTTGAAGTTCTTGAGTAGATATAGTGGGAGGAAGAAGCCCGTTTAAGTAATGAGTATCTCGTTCTCTTTCGGTGAATGCGAGCCCTTTGTTATGGCGTGGGTCTCGCAACAAAACATGCCCACTAAATCATACAAGTTTTTTTTTTTTTAAACTTAAAGACTGAATTACAAGATTTGAAACAAGCATTGAACAATATGAACATAAGGTAATTAAGGATTAATTGGTTGTTAATTAAATCGATCTTGAATCACCTGGAAATCGACGTATTCCAAGGGGTAACAAGCTGTTCTCCTTGAACATTACCATCTCCATTGTTTGCCATGACTGAACAAACTTCTCTCAGAATATCTACCCACAAAACAAAAAACTGTTATCTGTTGTTAGGCGAGATGATGTTTATGGAATCAAGAAATCTTGATTTTGAATGTAATTTTATAAGAAATGGGAAGGGGAAATGAGAAAGTGTGGAAGAGTATGATAGGAGAGAGATGTGAGTTATATATATGTGTGTGTTGAAGAGAGAAAGTAGGAGAGTGGCCCTGTTTATGTAGAGTTGAAGGTTTCTTCCTTTTCTTTCTCGCATGCCTTTTTTAAGATTTGAAGGTTTCTTCGTTTTTTATTTGAAAAAAACCCTAGAAGATATATGTTATAAATAAAAGATATTTTTTTAACAAGTTTAAGTGAAAAAGTAATGTCATTCATTCATACATTTATTTATTTAGATGCTTATAGGGACGTCGAAAAAAATTTCCGGATAAACCGAACCGAAAAATTAGATTGGGGTTGTGCCATTATCAGGTTTCTTGTTTGGGTAATTTGGATAACTAGAAAGTAAATCGGTCCAAGTAGCAGGTATAAAAAATCGGGTTTTTGGTATATTTAAATAACCCGAATATGATTTTAACCTTTTGAAATATTTTATTTTAAACACTATCACTTGAAGTTGTTATAAAAAGATAGACCATAATAGTTACTAAAATAATCATTATGTATCTTTTTACCATAAATATTAATAATTTAAGAATTTAAGGATACACTTTAAAGAGGCATTTGATCTTGTAATGATGTTTAAAATTAGGGCATGCTAAGTTAAACCTTAACTATTTTTGATATTTTTACTTTAAAATTAGGATCTATTCATTTAAATTTTTATGAACACCATATTTGATCTTTGTAAGCATCATATTTTGTTCCACGTCATATTTGGTTATTGTAAACAGCATATTTGGTTTCATATCATAGAATAGAAAGTTGGCAAGTGTTGTACAAATACACACTTAATAAAATAATTATATTGGCCAAGTAACTTTATCTGTTCGATTGAATTAAATACCCAATTAATTATATTTATTAGAAAGTCCAATGGAAACTCATGACAATTATAAATGAGTATTTATAATACTTGTATTCAAAATTATGAGAACACAAATATGAAACCTCTTGAGAGTTTACAACCATGTTGATAATTTATTATTTTCCCGTTAGTCCATTAAACAAATTCAACAAAATAACTCAACAAAGAAAAGATACGCAAAAAATCTTTTTCGGTTAAACTCGAATAAGGATTTATCTGAACCGAACCCGATAATCCGAAACTAAATTAACCAAATTCTTATATTGTTCGGTTAACAATTTTTAAAAATAAAATAAAATATACAAAAAACCTAACACGAAAAACGAATAAAATAACCGATAATACCAGATGTTTATACATATACCATCATATTGTTTTCTCTTGTCACAGTATATTTATGAGAGATTGGAATGGATAAAAGGAGAATATCTTTTTATAGAGAACTAAAATAACATATTAAAATTTTTTATGTGACGTGTACCATTTTCAATTTATAATTTAATATAATTTAAAATTTTATTGTTTTTATATTATTTTCAAAATACATTCATTTTAAGATGGAAAAACAAGAAAACGTGGAGGAGCTCCCAAATTTATGAGTGCCCTAGTAGTAAACTAAACAAATCAATTAAATACTTTCGGGTGGGGGTGGGGGTGGGGGTGGGGGTGGGGGGGTTTTCTCAGCTCCCGCTCAAGTTTAGTCTCTCTCGAATCATAAAAAATTCTCAACACTATTCAGGGTTTTTGTTTGGGTGCACATGGATCATCATCGTCTTCGTTCCAGAGGAGATAGGAAGGTTTTATCTGGGTTTACATCGGCCGAGGTCCGTTATCATACGCTCGTCTCCATTAATTTATCTGTTTCTTCATTTGGGGCTCTGATTTCATGGACGTAATTCCATCGCTAGCTGTATAAAGTTTTCTCTCATTAAATATGTATGTTTTAAGCATTCTTTTCATCTGGGTGCAATTTCGTTTATATGTTTGATGGATGGAATAAGCAGCTGTGACAGAACGAAATGTGGTACTGCAATTTGAAGTTTCTATTCTGATGTTTGAGTGTTCGGTATATTCTTAAGATTTTGAGGATTTACATGTAGAAAGACCCTTAATTTTTAAGCTGATCACTCATAACTGATTGTTTACCTCCTAAATGTTTACTTAAATTAGACAATTAGAGTCAGATTCAATGTACCCAAACACTAGAAACTCATTATGTTCTGAAACATTAGGAAACACATACATATGATTCAAGCAACCTAAAAACTTGATTAGCAACATGATGAATCAATGTTGAGTCTGTGTAAAGAATAGGTAACATGTATTCTGGTATGTTAGCTTCTTGGTTCCCTTTGATAATTGATAAACTTGGGAAATACGTACATACGATTAAATTGTCATTTAAAATTAAAAGTAATAGATATCCATCATCTCTGTTTATGTCAAAGAGTCATTAGTGAATTCTTAACTTCACAGATGGAGAAAATGGAGAGAGTACTAAAGGAATCAGGAGAAATTCCAGGCGCAGAGGTCATTAAGAAATTGACAAGTGGATTCAAGTGAGTTATGATTCTGCAGCTTTACGAATACCTGCTTTCTTTTCATGAGTTCATTACATATTTGCAATTGCCACAATCCCTATAACACATAGTAGTCTCCCTTTTATGTCTCGTTTGAGTTATTTTCCAAGTTCAGAAAATGGACTTTGTGTAGAAAAACAGGTGCTTAAGTTTCATTAATATTGGACCAGAAAGACTTCGATATGAAACACATAAACTCCATGCCATATTGGAATTTGTAAACTGCTATGTTTGAAATTCTAGAATCAAAGGTACCACCTTAATTGTTTGAGACAGAGGTACTGATTACTCGGATATTCTTGAAATTGCAATGTTATTGGATTACATACTTATCTTGTCCTTTTACTTTATCAAGAAATTGGATTTATATCCTGGAATTGTTGTGAGGGTGCTTATGATGTAAACATCATGTTCAATTTCTTAAGTTGCATTTGCATGATCTGAAAATAGACCTTCATCCATCTCATGGGAAATGATGCTAATATATCGATACCTAGATTCAGAGATTCTAAAATTTCAGGTATACATGAGTGCCTTTTGATATATGTTTCCGTATTCTTTTTCTTCTTTTGCTCTCACTAATCTGTTATGTTTTTTTTTCCTTCCATTTTAGAACTTCTTTCCAATTTTGCAAATTCGTATTTTTACTCTTTTTGGTAAAAGAAAATCTCAAAACTTTCTACCAACTAGAATTTATGGCTAATAATCTGGGAAGATAGTAATGCTTTAAGCATTGCAACTTGGGAGCACTCTATAAGAAGATTCCACATGTGATAAAAGCACTCTTCTTACATCTGATTTGGTACATGTTGGTGTTTAACTTCTTTTGTCAAATACCAATACCTTTGTGAAGGGAAAAATAGAGGAATCTTGTACACCTAAATAATGGAACACCTGTAAAGTTTGCATAAAAAGATTTGAAAGAAGGAAATTATTGCAATACCAGTATCCCTTGCACTGCTGATCATTACATATCATTAAAGCTCCTTTGGTTTTTCAAACAGTCGTTCTTCAGGCCGTGCCGGAAAACCTCTTTTAAAATGGACTGAGGTCTGTGCCCGCCTTCCCTCTTTTTTTTTTTCTTTTCATATTGCTAATATCAATATGAAAAACTACATCATTGTTGTTTATGTGCTTATTTGTACTTTAATTTTATGATTATTTATTAGGTCCAAAATTGGTTCCTCGATAGGCAGAAAGGTGTTATGTCAAAAGATGCATCACTTTCTGCCCCCAACAATCTCCCAGCTGCCCAAGAAGCTTGTGTCGTGAAGAACATGAACGAGACTTCTGATATGTCTAAAGGTGATATTGTCCACAAAGTTACCCTATCTTGTTAATCATGAGGGGTACTTTGCATATCTTGAATTCTTGATAATAGCCTATGAAACATTGTATGTTTCTTTTTCTGACGTTTTTGTATATACTATTTGTTTAGGAGAAAAAGTTATAGATCTGTCAAAGTTGGAATTCGAGGCAAAATCATCGGATGATGCATGGTAAGCTTGCATGTAGCAAGATGAAGATTTAATGGAGTCTTAATTAGTGTACTTTACTTTAGAATGCTTCGTAACATCACTCATATTGCCATACTTTTTGCAGGTATGATGTGGAGACTTTTATTACACATAGAATTCTTAGTTCAGGGGCACCTGTAAGTCTTTATCGTTTACTTGCTTAAAAGTTCATTAATTTACTTAGATTCATTAAACCACCTTGTTTAATTTAGTTAGTATTATCAAATGTAACATACAGAAGTTAAAAAGAAAAAGGAAAAGTAAAAAATTTTCACCGTGTAAATGTCCATTTTAACTTCTATTTCAGGAAGTACTTGTGAGATATGTTGGTTTTGGGACAGAAGAGGACGAATGGGTCCATGTTAAAAATGTGCGGGAACGATCTGTCCCCCTTGAGCACTCGGAATGCAATAAAGTCATGGTTGGAGATACTGTACTTTGCTTTCAAGTCAGTAAACTCTGTGTGCTTTAAAATATTACCATCTATTGTTTGGTGTTAATCTTTGATCTTATTTATATTATCTGTATGGTGAAATCATCAGGAGAAAACAGATCAAGCAAGATATTATGATGCTCAAGTCATAGATATTCAAAGAAAGTTGCATGATATAAGGGGTTGCAGATGCATTTTCTTGATTCGCTATGAGCACGACAACTCTGAGGTAAGAAGATATTTTTAAATCTTTGTTAATTTCATAATTCACCATGTCAGATTTGTAGCTTCTTCCCTTCAATTTTGAATCTGAGATTAAGAAGTTTGACCTCGAAGGTCAGCGTGTAGTGTTATGATACAAAAGAGTGTTAACCTTTTGTAATTATTTTTCTAGGAAAGTGTTCGGTTGAAGAGGCTCTGTTGCCGGCCAGAATATTAGAAGCAAGTTTTCGTCATCCAAAACGGTTATTGATCAGTCTATATGTATATTAGTTGTATCCACGTGGTTTGTTGATCATCTAGCAAAGTTGTCAATATGACCTTGTTTTCGTTGCTAGCCATTGTATTGCCAGTTGGGTTCCTGAGCATTTTTTCCGAACCTAAATTGTCATTGAGAAAAATATATGATCAAAATTAAGCAAAAGTTTCATATATACCAATGGAATTTTATGTTTAATAGTATTTCCTATGGCTTGATGTTGTTGATATATGTTTGCACATCTTTTTCAAATAATTAACCTTGCACCGATTTTTCAAATTGATGTCCTAGCTAGCGGCAGATGATTATAAGATTTCCATCTAGTTTTATATAAAGGGTACATCAATAACTTTGAATTGCAAAAAATTAGTATATTAAGACAATAAACTAAATTATTTATACTTTTAAGTATAGTGTGTGTGTGTATCTATGTATATGTATAGGTAGGTCTTTATCATTTAATATTTATAATAATGTGATAAGAAGTGATTAGAATAGATAGTTTTAATTTGTATTAATTAATATAAGAAAAATGATATATTCTCCAACTATTTCTTTCTACATTATTCTAATAATGTATCAAGTTCATTGGGCCAACTCGAGCACTAGGAATGTGATGAAGTCATGGTTGCGGATATATTGCATCCAGGTTAGTAACCTTGATTTGCCATTTAAGTAAACGGGTAAACGGAGATGTTTTCTCTGTTCAGGTTATCCGGGGATGACGAGTCTTTGACTCAGATGTACGCAACCTAACCGGGGTATTTCCGTAATATGCCATTTGAGTATATAGAAAATTATAATATTGGTTCATGTTTACATTAGTTTACTTGCATACATACATGACTTTCATATATTAATAGACAAACATACTTACTTGCATGGGCAATTGAATGCATACATACATAGATACATACACACATGCATGTGTGCACACACAAACGCATATATGTATATATTTTATAGCTAAATTCTTGATAAAAAATTATGATAGTTTTGATAATTGTAATGAGACTTTATAAAATCTGTTACTTGTGATCTCTTTTTTGACGAAGGTCTTGGTTAGATATGACTCTAGATCTAATCTTCCTATACTCCATTTTTTACGAGATTGTGTATTATTGTTATTTTTGTTAATCTATCTTCTAATATAAATAAAATATTAACCTTTATCAATTTAATTAAAAAATCTTGATCCTTTATTAAATCAAAATTAAATCCTAACCATTCATTTTAGCAAAATTAAAAGTCTAATTTTGACTTTTAATAATTAAAACTGAAAACTCAATATTTAAAAAGAGATAAGATAGTTAGTAAACATTATTATTTAAATTTTAAAATAAGATAAGTATATTTGTTTAGACAATATATTTACGGCTTTAGTTCACCAAAATGTATCTAATTTGTTACGTTTTGCTATTGTGTGTATCGGACTTTAGAAGTTTCTATTGTGTGTATTGAACATTTAATTTGTAACTATTGTGTATTAACCTTTCTATTGTATATACTATACTTATATATTTTTTCCGTCGGAAATCCCTCTGAACAAGCCATTTCCGAGAAAAAATTTCCCTAGTAAAAACTCTCCTCGGAAATCACTTCCGAGGAATTACCAAGAGAACTTTCCGAGGACATAAATTTCCAAGGGAATTCCGAGGACAAATTTTCCGAGGAATTTCCTAGGACAAATTTCCAAGAGATTTACGAGGACACATTTCCGAAAGATTTTCGAGGACAAGTTTTCGCGGAATTTCCAAGGACATCTGTGCTCACAAATCTATTGGAAAACCCTCGCTAAACATGAATTTTTTTGTAAAATATCAATTAATAAATTTATTGTTATACCTAAAAATTTTATTTATTATAGAAAAGAAATCATTCATACACAAATCAAACACCATCACATTTTATTTGGTAATGGTTAGATAAACTTACAATACCGAATTTGATACATTATCTAAATACGATCTAAATTCAACACAATGTCCAAACGTTCAAATTTTCGATTAAGAAGTACAAATGATATGGATGTTATGTGGATGAAGGAGGGTCTTGAGATTAAAGTTGTTGAAGTATCATTCGAGTCAAGTCTCTCATTTCTTGCAACTCTTTCCTTTGTTGTTTTGCTGATAATGTTTCTCTATAACGCTTTGTCCCCCTTCTACAATACCATACCCGCTTCAATTAACATCTTAGCAGGCTAGGATAAACACTTTGAAAATAGCCATTTGTACTGCTTTAACTTATTTTAACAACCAAATGTATGTAGAACAACACTACACATGATATGACGATATTAACTTTATTTTGAGCAAGATATTGATTATAACAAGGGTTTCAATATACGCATACAAATCACAAGAACATTTATGTACACGTATTTGTTTAAGAATACTTATTCATATAGATACGTTACTATATATTTACTAATGTATGTTTAACGATAAACCTATATACATGTATTTGAATATGCGTGTCTATATGTTTGATAATTTGTGTTTTAAAATGATAAATATATAAAACTTACATTTGAGCTCTCGGAAATCCCTCGGAAATTTCTGAGAGCTTTCCAAGGACGAAAATCATTTTTTATATTTTACACTATTTTTAATGCAAAACATAAATAAGTGCTTGCATGTTTCATAATAAACATAATTAAACAAATAATCATAATAGGATACTAATAAAATATACACACCATGATGACAAATACAAATCACAAACACGTTTATATACACGTATTTGTTTAAGAATACTCATTCATATACATACGTTACTATATGTATACTAATGTATGCTTAACGATAAACTTAGATACATATATTTGAATATGGTTGTCTATATGTTTTATAATTTGTGTTTTAAAGAGGTAAATATATAAAAATTACATTTTAGCCCTCGGAAATTTTCGAGGGCTTTCCAAGGACGAAAATTGTTTATTTATATTTTACACTATTTATCAATACAAAACATAAATAAGCCCTTGCATGTTTCATAATAAGCATAATTAAACAAATAATCATAATATGATACTAATATAATATACACATTATGATGATACATACAAATCTCAAGCACGTTTATATACACGTATTTACTTACGAACATTCATTCATATATGTACGTTACTATAAATACTTATTTATGCTTAAGAATAAACTAGATACATGTACTTGAATATGTATATTTGTTTTATAATTTGTGTTCTAAATTGATAAATTTATAAAAATTACATTTTAACCCTCGGAAATCCTTCGGAAATTTCCATGGGCTTTCCAACGGAATTGTAATTCTCGAAAATATCTCGGAAATTCTTCATACAAGTTACTTTCTCGGAAATGCTTTGGAAAATTTTGCGAGGTATTTCAAAGGGCATTTTAGTTCTAAGAAATTTCTCGGAAATCTCTCTCTATGTTATCCGAGGGTTTATTTCCTCGTAAGTCCCTCAGAAATTTTGTAAGGAATTTCCGAGGCATTTCTCGGCCTCAGAAATATATCGGAAAACTGTTGGTAACTTACTTGAACTTAGATTTGTTGTAAATATGTAGGAATTCCCTCGTAAATTTTTCCGAGAGAATTAACGCCCTCGGAAATCTCTCGGAATTCCCGCTATTTTCGTGTGTGTGTTTGTGTTAAGTTACAGGAGCTAGCTAGTTGTTGATGCTTCTATTTTACATATACTTTCCCACACGAAACTCGAGTGGGCTTAATAGTACATAATTATCCTAATGGAGAGAGTTCATGGGAAAAGGGTTTTTTTTTTTTGCGAAAAATGCGAGAAGCGATCATAGCCACTTATTTCGCATTTTGATGTAATGGTCTAAATTAATCTTTTTTTTTTATTTTTTTTATTTAAAAGGGCATAATAGTAAACAAACTTGTTTATCTTTCCAATCTATTTCTCTATCATATTTCTCTCTCTCTTATATTTTAAAATAAAATTAAAAATATATATAATTATTAATATCACGTTGTTATCTAGTAAACTATAGTTCTTTTTATTCTTATATTTTATGTTCGGAATCACTGATGCACTGTGTTCACATCTTCAAATACATTTCTCTCTTTTTCTAAATTTCAGACAAAACAAAACAAAATAGAAATAATGTACTGGTATTTTCATTATTTATACTACTTCTATTGTTTACGGTGCATTCACTAGTAAATAGTATATGAAAGCAACATGATCAAACCGATTCAATATTGAACATGTTAGTAGAACACAAATACAATTAAGTAAAACAAGTTATACTATTTTTCATGTCTTCTTAACTTGTTTACTAATAAACAGTAAAATAAAAATGTACACCGATGACCGATGAACATCATTCATATTCAACCAAACCTAAAATGTAACCTTAACTACCAACTAATTTCAATTAACAAACATTTAAATAAATTAAAAGAATGTGAAAAACTCAAGAGAAAAAAAGAATTATTAAAACAAAAAGAAAAAAGAAAAACACACTGAAAATTGTTAGTATTATCACTGGAATCGATAATACCATCTTCAATTTAATGTTTCCTCGTAAATCCACCTTCAATTTATGTTTCCTCGTAATCTGCTGTTTTCGAAACTGTAAAAGAAAAAAACAAAGTTTTAATACCAAAGGTTATTCACGTACTCATCGCCAATCTGTTGAAGAAGGGACTCGACAGTGGCGATGACGACTTTGACGACGGCTTTGAGAAAGGCGGCGGCGACTGATGTAATGATGAAGGGCAGCAGCGGCGCATATGGTGTTCATCGGAGACTTTGACGATATATGGATTTAGTGTAAGGCGGCGGCGTCAAAGGTCATAATGGAGGGCGGTAGCGGCGCAGTGGTGTCCATCGTCCGTTATAAGCAGCGGCAGCGGCGTCGAGGCGCTAAACTCTATCTCCGGCCTTACATTTTAAGAGGATGAGAGAGTGAGAATATTTAGGGTTTTGAAGAGTGGGGGAGCATATATTAATATAATACGGGAGGGTGAGTGGGGAGGAAGGAGAGAGGGAATGTTAGGATGTTAAATTATTAATAATACCCTTTATTACATTAATTAACTATTATTTAATTTCCTTAAAATTACAATATTGCTATAAACGTTTATAACCAGTCAGAATTGCTTTTCGCAATTTTCGCAAAAAAAAAACATTTTCGGTGAACCTTCCTCTTATCCTAATATATAACCTTTTACACTTGTTTTGAGTTGATCTCAGTGCAGCTGATTAATAACTGACATCTTATAATTCAACCATCAAATATTCATTCAAGGTTATCAAGATCGGAATCTTACCTAAGATTGTTTTTGTCTTTGTAAGATCGGATCGTAAGATCAAGATCGGGATCTTAAGATCCTACCACAAGTCACTAGATCTTTTTTAGTTTTTTTATATGCTATAATTTTTTATCAAAAACCAATTATATAACATTTTTACGAGAGAATTAATCATTAAATTTTAAAATAACATACATTAAACCGTCCAAATTATAAATATTAAGAGAATAGATGAAAATTCACCACAATTTATTGATTTACATATCATAATAAAATTTAATAGGTGACTTTTAAACACAATCAACAAATTTATAGCACACTATGCACAACATTAATTCCTTATTTTATAAAATATCTTCTTCTCGTGAACTTCTATTTCTTATTTTAACACAAAGTTGACCACTTAAAAATAAATAAAATAATAAAGTAAAATAAAAGTTATAATAAAAAATATATAAAATAAACATGTAAAATGATAGTAGTATTAAGAAATGTAAAAAAACAAAAAAAAAAGGTGGGATCGTAGGATCGTAGGATCGATCTCCTTTATGATCTTACCATCCCAACTACGATCCTACCTATTTACGATCCTAAATACGATCCGGCGCGTTTTCGGTTAGTAGGATCATAGGATCGTACGATCTTACGATCAAGATCGCGATTTTGATAACCATAATTTGAGGATCGTAACCATGAACATGTAAAAAGCCAACGAAAATCAAGAATCCACAGTAAGAAAAGATCATTTGTACAACTGAAATCCATTATAAGGCTAGCTAGGAAACAATCACAAGATAAATTAGTCAAATAAAGAAGTTGCATGCAGTCATGAAGTTATGACAGATTTCCCTGAGATCTTTCACAGCATCTTTCATGGGTTTGTTAGGGTTCTTGGATATGTTTTCTTTAAGAGCTTCAGAACAAAGCCCACAAACCCATATCCCTCCATGCCCCTTCTTCACTTTCACTATGTAATCTTCAGTGCAGTCCTCTTTTAGGCTGCAGCATCCGCATTCCGCCTCCAAAACCTCACTTTCCGTTAACATTTTGATATCCGAAATTTATCGATACCGACTGTTCTATTTGTGTATACGATGTTTATGCATGTGGTCTATATATATATACAGATGAATACTACTTGCTTTATTTGACACTTTAAATGATCAGTACCTTTCCCATTTGCATGCATGGAAGAAAAATAGATAGAGTTATATACAGACAAAAAATAACGCATGAACGTTATAAATGCCACTAACATTATCCATTTTACAACTTGCTTATAAAGTAATATAAACTAATACATTATACAATACACACGTAGACTAGCTAGCAAGTAGAGAAGAATCACGGATATCATGTCATGTAATTATAACATAATACATCACTTATGAGATCATTAGTTTAATGAAAATATCTGAAACGTACTCTTTAGAACATAATGGATGGTAGCTAGCGTTGCTGCATGAGATTGATCATGCGTGATGAGAACCCTTCACACAGTGATCCCACGCCACCCGCCAGAGTGATCGTCCACCGTCTGTGGGTTAGTAAGGATCGATGTATAGATATATGACGACCAATGTGTTAGGAGAAAAACGGATATGACATAGTGTGAGTAAGTGATAAGATCACAACTCTGTAATTTTTTCGCTTTATTCATAGTTATATTAAGTTATGTTTTGATTTGTATCTTTTTTCAATAAGATATTATGTATTTATGTCAACATAAATCATTAACTATATGTAATCTATGATATTTCCTTTGAGAGAAAGAGTTATTTTGATATTTAATTTATATCAATTTACCCGTCTAATCTGATAGATACGAATATAGGTGGATGAAATAATTTCAAGTGGATATAGATAATGAAAAACTAAATGAATGTCGATATGATATTATTCAATCCATTGTCATCCCTACATCCAACAATTAAGCAACTCGTGTTTTTTCTTTTCTTTTTTTGGTATTAAAGATTAATAGTCTGAAAAAATAACGTGACGCGACGCGACGCCAACTGATTCTATGATATAATAAGCCCCCTAATAAGATGATAGTGTGATAGAATAAGCACCCTAATATGAATACACAACAATATATATATATATAAAGGGTAATGTTACATATAAAACCTTGCTTAAACATAGAACCTAAAGAACCACTTTAGGTGATGACACGTGGCATTTTGTTTGAGGGCAAAACTGGAAAATTAAAAAAAAAAAACTCACACCTCCCCTTCTCTTCCAACAAACTTTAAAAAAAAATCCCACTCAATCTTTAAATGATCATAACTCATTCGTTTTTAAGAATTTTAACAAAAAAAGTATACCGTTAGATTCAGTTTTTCGTCATCTTTCAAACAAGACCAGACTTGATATATTTCTGAAACTTTATTTTTTTGTTTTAAATGCAAATTTTTCAAAATTTACATTTTTACCTGGGTTTCATCTGAAATTGCAAAAATGCAAAAAACGAAAATGCAAAAATCGAATATGTAAGTCATGCATATGCTTCCAAAAATGTAAATTTTGAAACCAATACTGAAAATGCAAAACAAGAACTAACTGAAAATGCAGCCCAAAATGCAAAACAAAATTTGCATTTTCATAAAAAATTTTGAAAAATATGGGAAGAGTGGTCTTGATTGAAAGAGGATTAAAAAACTAAAAAATTGGTATAATTTTTTTGTTTAAATTCAAAAAACTTAAAAAGTTATGATAATTTAAAGTTTTGGAGGGTATTTTTTTTTAAATGTGGGTTTGTTAGGAGGGATTTCCATGTTTGCCCTTTTACATATTAATTAAACATGATAATTACAATTATGTTATCTTCAATTTCATCCATTGATTTTGATGATCTAATAGTCCAGATTGATTCTATGGTTCTATGTTTAAATAATGGTTCTATATTGATCCATTTTCTATATATATATATATATATATATATATATATATATATATATATATATGCTTTAAAAATACAATAAAAACTACTAAACTATAATAATGTAAACAAAAAGGCTTTCTCATATCCTTTTTTCTTTTCTTTTATTCATTGTATTCGATTTAATTATTAGTCTTCTAAAACTGTTAACAAATAACAAATACTACACATTATGCACTTTCGCTCAAAATGTTCTAGTCTTTGTCTTGTATTTTCAGGATAACTATGGTTTATTCTGCATGATAGTTTGAAAATTGAATAACTAAACCCTAAAATTAACCACATTCAAGAATCATAAAATTGAAGTAATAAACACAAAGATCTTATAAACTTAAAGAACTAAACACAAAAGTGTAGGACAACAAAAGAAAGCCATACTCCTTCATATATTACTACAGTATGCACCATGTTTGGCTTTCTAAACCTATTCTTGATTTCTTTCTAAAAGTAGCAAGTTTTTCGACCGACTTTCATCGAGTCAAACAAAAGACCAATTAACGAACACAAACGCTATGCAATGCGGGTTTTCTTCGTCATTCAATACCTTCCATGCTACAGCTCGTTCATACGACACAGGTCTTCCCATGCTTGTCAAGCAAACTCCACCCGGGAGACAAGCAAAACCCTAAAACACAACCAACAAACAAAAACATTTATACACTCGGGACTCTTATTAAATTCAAACGAGTTGTTATTCGAGCTAAAAGTTACCTGTTGTAGAATCTGAGGGAACTCGGAGCAAACACTTGTTCTTCCACCTCTATCGAATATCTTGTCAAGAGTAATATCTTGAAGTGAAACTAATGTCGTCTCGAGCATATCTAAACCAGCCTGATTTGCAAACGTGAAATCTGGCAATGCCTGCAAAATCATAATATTTTGACTTGAAGAAACACGATCCTTTCGATATAAAGAAATTAATATAGTTTAAAGAAGAAGAAAAGAATTACCTTTAAAGAACAACACATAATGGCATCCGAATGATGCCAAAGTGTTTTAAGCAACGAATCACTTCGTTCATCAACCGTTTTGAAAAGATCTTCACCAAGAAAACAACTATACATAAAAAGTTGAAATTTAACCATCATACTTTGATCGTCACTTGATACACGTTAAGTTGCACGAAGTACTAATAATCAAAAGGGGTAATTTACCGGAAACTTTGACAGATCCAACGGGTTAGCATGTGGGCTTCAGGGGTACCAGATGGGGATTGTAGATTTCTAGGCCCAAAAGGTGATGGTGAGAGTGCTAATGCAACCCTCTGGACAGATGATATGATGCTGCGCACATACTGTCTAGCCATGGCTGCTATGTTTTCTTGAACATGAATCTCGAAAGCAAACTGGAACGCTATGGTCATAACCGATTTCGCGGGCCCACATTGTCCGAGGTAATCTGCCGGTGCTCGTTTCCCCGGTGGGCCCACCTCGAGAGCTGATGCAAGGTCACGTGTTGGATTCGGAGAATTCTATGTAAACATCAAAAGTAAAAAAAAAAGGAAACTTTAAAAGATCACCCCAAAATTGATGAAATTAAATAAATCTACCAAAAGGGTTGAAATAAATTTACCACTCCATTATTAATCGGGATTATACGAAAACCGGAAGGTAGGAGAGGTGCATCATCCGTGAAAGAGGCATCGATCGGAGCAAAAATAAGTTCGGCTGAAGTGCCGATTGCATTCTCGTCAACTCCGCTACAAAGCTGGGAAACAAAAGAGTTTATATATTATTATTTATAATAATAATAATAATAATAATAATATGGTAGCAAACACATTTATAGGTTGAGTACTACTTACTTGCAAAAAGAAGATATCACCGGGCATGAGCATGTCTTCCGCCCGATAATTTGATATGTTCTCAAGCTTAATAACCTCCATAAACTGCTTCAAACAGGATACCCGAATTAATAAAGCGTAAAATAATTTCAAAAAAATTCAGTTTTTAATCAATTACCTCTTCATGCTCAATGGTATGAGCCAATGGAAGAATAACCTGCCCACCAAAGCTTCCAGTTCTAGCTAATGGAAAGCCACAAGGCCCACCTTTAACTGAAGCAGCAGAATAACCATCGATGCTGCTATCCGCCCATTCTGATCGGTGCTCTCGTAAGAATCTTGTAAGTATTGCAGGAGGCACATTCTGCCAAATTTTTAACGGTCAAAATACCATATACGTGTCGATTTTATCTTGGAACTTAATGCTGTTTAAATAATTTCCAAAAATGTAACAAATGGGGTATAAAACGGTATGTTTTAGCGCATAAAACTGGTATGTTTGACCAACTTACTTGTAAGAGCATTGAAGCTTTAGCGCATAAAACGGCATTGGTAATTGATGGAAATCCATCTGCATAAATTGGAGTTGCACCCATCACCTTATCAGGAGACGAGTTCACAAGAACAGTGACATCATCGACTCCATCACTTTCCATCAAAGACCAACCCTCATCCGTAAAACCATTAATGGCTTCATTAAAACCTCTGCAAAAGGGAAAAAAAAGCTCTTTCATGTAAAAAATGCATGGAACATAAGATATTGCAACTTTGATGTAATAATAATAACCTGCTCATTCTTTGGCCTAGTGCACGAAGAGCAGCCGGTCTTCTCCCCCAACTAGTGACCATTGGTTGAGAAATCTCTTGTGAGATCTGCCTTAGCTGGCGGAAAGCCTAAAATAAAAATAAAAGGCACAAAACCATTGTTAAAGAAAGTACTTTTATTAATATATATATATATATATATATATATATATATATATATATATATATATATATATATATATATATATATATATATAGGGGAGAGTTCAAACGAGAACTGTTTTTCGTACGAGAACTGCGAGAACCAATCTCAGCCGTTCCTTAGATATGGGAAGTTCATGGATGGAGGGCGTGGAGGGGATCAAGTGTGGCAGGGTGCATGTGAAGAATTCATGGGTGGGCAATGACATTAAAGGAGGGGAAATTGGACGGCTCAGATTGCTTCTCGCAGTTCTCGTACGAAAAGCAGTTCTCGTTTGAACTTTTGCCTATATATATATATATATATATATATATAGAGAGAGAGAGAGAGGTACCGCAAGTGTCGTCCTCTGAGCAAGTAATGTTGAAGACTCGTATAGAGGGCGTAAAACTTCTGGAACGCTACCCGACTAGATGGAATAAAATGAAGTTACAAGTTAATATAATACAAGAAAACACAATTACTTTAGTTAGATTCAAACATAATTCCTTTTCTCGCACCTCCAAGTCAACATGGTCAACAATGTGAATAATCGACCCGCCACCATCACAGGGTCGTATAAGATACCCACTTGGCAGAATTTTGGCTCTCACAAAATGAGGCACCGGTGGCATAGTAGGGCCGTTTTGAGTGTTGTTCAAAGATCTTTCACAAACCTGAATGTTAACAAAATCAAAGTCATGACAGACATTTCCTTAAAACAAAGGAATATATAAAACATAAACAAGAAATACAAGGGTTCTACACGTACCACAAGGCTCCCGTCCTCCAAAGCAGACGTGTAACGCAGTAGCCAGAAATCACGTGCTGGTGCTAAAGTAGTTGGTGCATATAACTATAAAACATAGAGCCAATATAGAGTGAGGGTTGTTATCACATGTGTGAAGGGTATTATGGGTATGCAATTACGCATTTGGAACAAGGGATAACCTGCATGTAAAGCAGCTCGATGGTTCCATTAGTTCCAGTTGTGAGCACATTGAGAACATCGACAGCTCGGCAATCACGATACCATGATGGCCGATCTTTGAGGATTTCAGCAACCTGAAATAGGACCTTAAAAGTCAGTATTTGCAGCATATGTACCGTTTTCAGGGTTGTGGGTCCCCTTTAATGTGAACGAGGAAGACTGAGAGTATATGTACATGTATACGTATATGTGTATCCATGTGCATGCGCATGTGTATGTGTATGTGTATGTGCATGTGCAACTGTAATGCACATGTATATGTATATATAGTTGATAACTTACTCTGGTAGGTTCGAGGCCGACAAGACCACATGCACGTGATGCAACACCGGTGCAACCATGAGAAATAGCAATGATTCCAATGGAATCCGGACCAGGCTGCAAAATCGGTTACACAAGGAAATTAGAAGAAAAAAATAATCAAGCTTATTTCAATGCAAATACATGATAAAATTTCATGTAAAGACTTGAGACAAAACAAGAGCAGTATATTATTTACGGATTATAATAAGTAATTAATAGTTAACAAATGAAGGGTGAGTCTTAGTGCACCAAGACAGATATGTAAAAAGGAACCCATACAAGAAAAGGATAACAATATGATTTTTGATCTAAAAGGGGTAACAAACTTCATATTCGATACAAGTGGAAAATTTTTTTAGACTAATAACAAGTGAGACAAGTATATTTATGTAATAAGAAAAGTAACTTGTTTCAGGAGTCATTACTCGTTACAAAAAAACTTTTTACCAAATTTAGGTTTCATTTTTTTAGGTTATTTATATATTTTTTGCTTTGTCCAAAGGAGAAATGAACACGAGAGCCAGAAATGGGAGTTTGAAGAAAAATCGGTTCTAAGGGGTCCCATGAGATTAATGGGATTGAGACCTACATTCACATCTTCAGTTCTTCTAATGCTGCATAGACTTAACCCGTAAACCTAAATCGTTAAACGACCATAATGAAAATACCTAATTCTTTTATGTGGATAATATGAATTGTTCCCACTGGTATATTCTTGCTTTTAGGAATGGAAAGATGAACAACAGGAAAGACGACAAATAATTGAATAGATAAACAGAATAAAATATAAAAAGGTTGAATGTGGAGGATAGTGACTCAAATGATGAGATTCTAATGTGAATTAGAAGGTTAACAGGTTTCTTTAAAAAGAATTCTAATAAAATCAAGAGATAATATTAATTAAAGGTTAATGGAATGATTAAACACCATTAAAATATTTAATGACACTAATTAAAGTAAGTGGAAAGAACCTTCATCCCAGGCATTTGGACCCACTCCACAGCAGTCCCAGTTGCCTTTGATAAAAACTCTGTTAAAGTCTCCTCTGCAATGGACAAAAGCCTAAAAAACATACAAAGAAAAAAAAATTCCAATTTAAAATTAATATTTATAAGGTAGTGATCAATCAAGAACATAAAGAAAATCATCTTTGAATAAATCAAGATTACAAAAGGTTAAGCTTGATGTACAACTAACTTACCCTGCAGGACTAGCATCCCTTGGTGGATGTTGAGGACTCGAGTGGTGTTGACCGCTCGTCACCACTGACTCACAACTCGTATCTGTGGTGACGAGCGGCATCTGTATAACAAATATAATAAAAGTTCAACAACAATAAAAAGATCAAAGAAACATTTCGTTATATCCTAATATGATTTTTTTTTTTTTTTTTGACTCTTGAAGGTTCATGATTTTGGAAATTAAGAGGAAACCCGATTTAGGAAATAGCAAAATTTTATTACGTTTTGAGTCTGCTGCCGAAAGTAGCCGTTTTCATACACCAAGTTAGAAACTTGCTTTTGTAATCTATCATTCTCCTCCATTAACAACTTATTCATTGCTGATAACTTCCTATTCACAGCTTGCAGCCTTGATGCCTCCTTTCTTTGCTTTTCCCTACATCTTTATACACAAATAATACAACTTTTTAATTACAAAGGTAAACCAAAACTCAAAAAAGATTACCACCCAGTTCTTTCGGTTCCACGATGTAACATCTATGATGCACTTAAGATGATGAGGGTGTTTCAAGATCAACTAGATCTTTTAACTAGAAAAGTTAGAAAAACTTGAAAAAGATCACCACCCAATTCTTTCTGGTCCAAAAATGAGAAACTTTTATTGCATTTAAGATGAAAGGGGTGTTTTCAAGATCAAGAAGTTAAAAGCTTTTAACCCAAAATTGACTAAGTTTCACTGTTAACATCCAATTCTTCTGTACAAAATGTAAATATTCTTTATGCAATTATATGAAAGGGGTATATATTATCAAGATCAAGACTTTTTAGCATTGGAAAACTGAGATTTTACCTTCGATTCTGAAACCAGACTTTGATCTGTTTTGGCTCAATGTTTGAGAGGATTGGGCACTCTCGAATGAGTTGTTGTCTGCGAAGGGAGCTCGGTTTTGGGCAATCATGGTACAATCTTTCTAAAGCTTCAACTTGTTCTGGTGTATACCGGACATACTTGCCATTGTCCATCCCCATTGAGTCCCCTTTGCAGGATGAAGTCACCGCCATCATCACTCTATTTCCAAACCCACCAAGAATCACTCATAAAATCAATATATTGTGCCACTCAATTCAAGAACTTGAAAACCCTAATTGATTGTTACCATAGACCAAAATCTCAACTTATTTGGTAAAATTACTCAAAGAATTTGAGAAACCCAGATGGAATAACAGCTGAATTCCAAAATCCCAGCTAAGATTTCTTCAATCAAACAAACTATATGCGATTCAAGAACATTTAAAGCTCATCTACACACATGAAAGCCATGACACCCCACAGAGAGAAACATGTGTACAAGATAAACTTAAGCAATAAAAAAAGCGAAGAAAAAGAAACATTGAATAGCAATTTGTGGAGCTTGAGCTTGAAGCTTGTAAAGATTTTCCACAATGCTTATTGACCAAGCAATGGTACGACAAGATTAAAAGAAAGAGAAAGAGAGATGACAAACACCTTGTTTTGAAGTGCAACGTTGTCGTTTACCCTTGTTTTTGTCTTCTTTTTTTCTTGAATGTTGTTGGCAAATGGAATTTGATTTGATTTGATTTGATTTCCCTCACAACCACGCGGCTCCAAGCACGAAATGCAGGATTTCCATTATTGGATCACGCAAGATTGTGAATTTCAAGTGAAACCCAAGTTGCGAAATTCCCTCAAATGGCTAAATTCCTTTGGGTAGTGAAAGAAATTGAAGAAAGAGAGAGAGAGGTTAATATGAAAGGATGTTAAAGGGAAACCCCGAATGGGAGACAGACGGAGACCATTTACGGATCATCATTCCATTTTGCCCTCACTTTGTACCAAACACACACACTCATACACACACACAGTTGGAGAGTTGTAGTGATTTTAGAGGCTGCTTTCTCGTCTTCTCTTTCTTTCTTATTTAAGATGAGATGATCACACTCTGCAAAAGTGGACTCGTATTTTTTCTTTAATTAATGTTCCTGCCTTCGGTAATTTTTAATGAAAGAGTTTTAAAAGTAGATTTTTGACTTAACAAAAATGATTTATTCATCATAAATAATGATTTTATTTTCTTAATTTTAGTCGTACTCTCTACATTATTTAAGCTTTTATTTTTAATAATTATCATATGTCAATTTTTTATATTGTAGAAAGCATATTTAATTATGTACAAATGACCGTTTACTTAAAAAATGGTGAAAAATATTTGTTTACGTGAATTTTTAAGTTTAAGCGAATGCCATCTATGCTTACAGCCCGTAAGTCCACATGCTTACGTCCGTAAGCGGTAAGCGCCAAGGTTCGATTCTGCTGTAGCTTACTAGCTTTTATGTGACAACCATTGCTTGTGAAAACCTAAATTCTACTCAACCAAAGTGTACCATAACACTTGCTAATTGTTTAATTTAATACCACTACACTATCATTAGCATCACTTTTACGTACAAAAGACCAACCATGTCATATGGTCCATTGCTCATAAGTCCATCCGTCTAACTTTATCCAAATGCCCGAGCTCTTCCTCACCCCACTTTCTATCTTTCTATCTCTTGATATATATTAATAAATAAAATAACTTTTAGATAGAAAAAAGAAGAGAAGTGTAAGGTAATATGATGCTAATATAATATAGCATGGGGGAAAGGAAATCTACATACATGCAATCTAATATCCATATTCTTGACTCATTATAATACATAAACATTCAATATTTTGACTCTCAAAACAGTTTTACAAAACTTAAGATTATGAAAATAAGAGTCACATGTCTCCATAATTCCTACATTTATCACATCTTAAGTTTTCTAATAATCTTATTATATAAAATATTCGAATGATTTGCATTGGTGATATTCCATGACTAAAAGAGACTGATAAATCTCTTACACAAGTATTATTAATTTATAAAGTGTTGTAGGTCTCACCTCGAGACGTAACTTGCCAAAAACCTCTTGACAATCTTTGTTGAGATCTGAAAGAGCATATTGCAAGAATTTATACCTAAACGTCGACAACTAGCTAGTTGTATGTTTGTAATATTTATATGTGATTTTCCAATGTCATTTTTATGTATTTTTATTTTTGATTATTTATTTTAGTTTTCTAATAAATTAAATGTTATTTAAGTTCATTATTATTTGTATAAAAATATATTGGTGTGTGTAGATGTGTGAGAGATAGAGAGGAACGAGGTGTGATGAATAGAAGGTCTAAAGAATCCATAGTTCATAGCTTTAAGAGTGAAAGGAGTGGTGAGGCTATTACGTCATTATCACACCGTTATGTTAGTATTACACAATCAACCACAAAAATTTGTACTATCTGGAGTTCTAGTCACACCTTAAACCATATTCTCATATCTACGTGCAATTCACAACACTTGGAGAGAAATAACAAATCGTATACATCACACCATGCATCATGCTGAGGGAAGTCGTTCTACAAGCCCCCCCGCTCTCCAATAGTTGCTTCTGAGGCATCCATTGTGGCTTCACTCGTTATAGGACTCAACTAAACATTTCACCACATGAGCTAACGACAATCATGCAACACTTGTATGAAAGTCTGTACTATCTCATTAGACTATGTGCATCCAACCAGCGGGTAACGAGCTAGTTGGAGCGTGAGACCATGAAACACCATCATTCCCCTCCTCCTTTAGTCGGCTGGTTGATTTGAGCTAGTCTCTACTCATGTTCTTTCCCCATCTTTCTCTCTTCTCTCTCTCTCTCTATCTCTCTCTCTCTCTCTCTCTTCTCTACATTTAATTATTTTCCTTAAAAAACAGAGAATAGTGGAGGAAGATGGATGTGGGGGATAGTGGGATGGAGGGGGATGAAATGAAAAATCATATGGCGCTAATGTTGTAACAACCAGTTCCACATGAAAAAATGAAAGGAATTTGACTCACCTTATAAGTTCAAAGTTATGGACTACTAATAACGTCCACCATAATTTTAAGTTGATTTCAAAGTTATTGGTCTAGACCATAACTTTGAACTATGCGATGTCACAGATGTGGAAAGGGGAGGATGGGGATGGATGCTCATGGTGTTAAAGAGGGAATGTGCTGCATTACGTCATGATTAAACCAAATCACACCGTGATGAAATCCCATTCTGGATGCTCTAATTAAGGAAGGAATGTGTTGCATTACGTCATGATTAAACCATATCACACCATGATAAAACCCCAATCCGGATATTCTAGTTGTAATGAAAGATGATATTTTCCTTCCACTTTTTCTCTTTCTCGTTTTGTCTCTTGTCATTTTCTGGTTTTGATTTTAGTATTTCTTGATCATGTTATTAAATGGATAATAAAAAAAGATGTATTACTAATCCGATGGATTTTTAGATTACTTTATTAGTTTTTTATTAGATGTCATTTAAATTTAAATTTATCTTTACTGATTGTAATTCACTTAAACTTGCTCCATAACCTTTAATTAACAAATTTACCATATAAACTTTCTTTGATTTGATGCTCTTGATTGACACTTACTTTCGTATTTCCTTTCCATCTTCGATTAGTAGTTATGAAATGACATCTTAAATATGTAGAAAGAGGGTATTTTTACTTCTTTTTTTAACGATTCTCTTAAATCTACTTCAAATTTGTTTGTAGCAGAACTTGAACCCATGACATTAGGTTATAGACACAACAAACCTAAAATATCTCATATCACTAGGTTAGAAGCCTTGGATACCTTTTACTTGGATGTCATTGACTCATTGATGACTTAAGATGTAAGAAGAGTAAAACTATTATACGGGAATGATTAAAAAGACATTTTTAACAATTTCTTAAATAATATTATGTTTTTATTTCTTGAAATATGTGTAACACCCGCGTTTAGGGCCTGGTCGTTTCGTGGCGGTAGTAAGTTATTTAATTGTTTATATTAGTATATTTGATTGTTTATAATTATCTGCTATTTATTTATATATTTATTTGATGCTTACTTGGTATTTAAATTGGACCGCGAGATAAGAGGTAAAAATATTAGTTTAATATTTTTATATGATATTGGTACTATATGATTCGTTTTTATACGAGGGTCCCGAATAATACCTCGTTGTATATTTATTAAATGTTTAGGACTGCTTTATTTAGGTTCCTGTATGCTAGATAACAGTATTTGACACTGTGTGTTGTTTTAATTAAAATCCCAGCCAACTTTTGTGGTTATAATTGACTTTGTGAAGTCAAGTTTCTTCATTTTGTGCTTATCTTGCTTTCTTGGTGAAGTGAAGAGAAAAACCCCAAGAACTCTCATAGCTCCATCATTTGATTCTTCATTTTGTGTGTGGGATTTGTTGATTAAAGGTATGTTTTATTGTTTTTGGTTAGTTCTTGATAACTCTTGATGGGTTCTTGATTGGTATTGCTAATCTTTGATTTTTAGGGTTCAAGATTATGTGGGTTTATACCCAATCCGAATTTGGTTCATGTTTATACAAGTTCTTGAAGTATTAATTACTGATTTAGAGTTGGAAATATGATGATTTATGTGTATTTTATGAACTTGAGCTTCAAACCCATTAATGGAGATTTTGAGTTCAAATTGAGGATTAGGATTTATGATTTGATTATTAGAAATGTGTTTTGTTGTTCCTTATATGTTAGTTGATGTTGTTAGAATGTTTGGAAGTGTTATTGTTCGATTTAGCTGCCTGGAAATCGAGTTTTATGTGGGTTTTGGGCTGCTGGTGCGAGAAAACAGAAACTGCAGTTTGCTGTGCGTGAATTTACGCGGCGCGGAGGCTAGGGGTGGCCGCGGCGCGAGATTTCCCTGCACAGCTCTGCAAGTTCTGTTTTGCTTCGTGTTTTCTTGTACGATGTTATTTGCTGCTATTATCTATTACATGCATGGTTATAGGATATGTATATATGAATGGTTTTGATGAGGAAACATGTGTAGAACGATTTGAATTAATTATGCTTAATTCATGATATAAGGCTACTTTAATTTTATGAATTGGACTTTAAATGTGTTTTGTTGGTTGTTACACTTTGTTGGTAACATATATGGATATCTTAATTGGTTTTGGAAGTTTTCCATATTGATTATATGAGTTTTGTGTAATGGCTTAGTTTTGACCCATTTGTGTAGCTACTTGAATTATTGAATTAATTGAGATTAGATTCACTAATTCGGTTGTATTGTGTTCTCAGAGAATCCGAAGCCTCAGTGAAATTAGATAACTGAGCTTGGTGGGTGTCGAGGACACAGGTGAGTGAACTTTAATGCACCGGTGGTTTTAGTTCTCTAACTGTTATGGTTACTTGAATTTTATACGATTAATCATGCGATAGACTGTTTAGTCTGATGTGATTGCTTGACTGGTTATTTGATGATTATTGAAATTGTGTCCAAGATATGAGTATCAAGACATGAAATTGTGCTCATGATGTTTGTGGCAGAGGTCAGCTAAGCGTGGTTTTGGGCTGGGTCAGTTGCTTCTGGTTAGGCAGTTTTAGATCCTCTGTTGCATTTGTTGTAACAGAGGGGGTTTAACTGTGCCAGTTAGCAGATGGCTATCGGTAGATCATTGCTATGGCCAGCATTGGTCGTAGGCTCGGCAGAGCCGCCGGTCCTTTGATATTTGAGATAAACTGTTCTTGTGATCGTTGTGGTTCTGCTTTAATTGCTTGTGGCTTGATTTCCATTCACTTAGCTTTGTGCTAATTCCCCACCCTAACTCTCTGTTTCAGGTTTTGAGAGCACGGTAGGTTGCAGCTTTTGAGTACAGGGAAAGTTTGACCGTAGCTCTGATATTTTGGGTTTTACAATGATGAGCCATACTTTATGAAATGTTTTGTAACACTAAAGGAAGTACTGTATGTTTGTACAGTGTTGGTTTTAACTTTTGATGTTATTTCCTTTTTAGTTTTATGACGTATTACTTCCGCTGTGATTTTAAAAAAAAATATGGCTTGTATTTTTGCGGTGTTACAATATGATTTGTTTTAAAACACATTTAACCATTTTCTAAATAATTTTGCATTTATTAGTAGCGTTAAATTTTGTTTTAAAAAATTGTACTAGCGTTAGGTCTTGTTGATATAATTTTTTTTTTATATTCATATAAGTATTTTCGTCAAAATCACATCATCTTGTTCTCTTTTTTTGTTGTTGTTAGTATATGTATACGGACCTACCTCCGTAGAAGGACATAGGTCCGTAGTTGCACAAGCTACTTAGTTCAGATAGCAACGTTCACGTACAAATACCACACCTCAAAGTAAAAGCACATTTAGCAAGAACGAAAAGAAATCTGATCATTAATTACCATTGATCTTCATGTCAATTCTGCATCAATTACGCTAAGCACGAGTACGACTGAGCATTAATTGTTGTACCTTGACCTGACAGAAATGTCCTAGGACCTCAGGTTATTACCCAAGTCATTAGTCTATAAATATCAGCCCATTTATTAACAGCAAGGGTAATCTGCAAATCACTCTCTCTATATATTTATTATCTTCATTAAACTCCTTTCATTTACCCCAGAAACTCATTCTCGCACCCGAGCTTGGTCATGAGCCAAGCTCGTGATGAGGCTAACTTTTATGTGTGCTCTCTAGAAAGCTTCATTTGACTTGAAGACGGAGATCGTAGCTTGTAGACGGAGATCATAATTCGAAGACGAAGTTCACCATTCGAAGACATACGTCACCCGTAATAGTCACGAAGACCCCCTGTAGCGACTTCGTTGAATAATTGGTATTGTTTATTATGTTGGTTTGGTAAGTATTAGCAGAGTTATTTAGTGTTCATGTGCCATCTAAGCTCGATTGTGATTTTCTAAAAGAATATAGGGGCTTGTTGCTAACTCCCCTTTTTTTCTAAATTTTTATTCGAATGAACCAAATCCTTAAAAGAAACATGAAATTTAATATAATATAAATATATTTTTATATAAATTACTAGAAAGTCTATCAGTATCACAATGTTATATTTTTAATAAAAAAATCTTATAAAGTTAATTAAGTTACACTGCAAAAATATATAATGTAAGAATCCAAGAGTTTACTCTCCAGTAGTTATTATTTCTATGATATTGACCAAAAAGTATTTCTTTTGCTTATACAATTCAATATATAATAAAGAATAATAATCTATGTTAACAATAAAATATTAACGTATTATTTTATGATAACATTATTATATCAATTTATATGTGTTTCTCTAATTCAGTATACAAATAAAATTTGAAAACATTATTAAATATAACAGCAAAAATACATAAAATAAAAAAGAAAAACAATACTTTAGGAGAGAGGATTTATAAGGCTAAATTAGTTATACATTTTCATCCTTTTTAATCGGATTTGGTATCTTACTTATTCATAAAGGATTTACAACTTTCAAATTTTCAATATTTTAAGTAAATTGAAATTACTAAATTACCCTCAAATCAAAATAAATGAAAATTGTTAAATAAAGTAATTAATAGATAGATTTAATGAGATTAATATATATCATTTTAGTAAACAAACCTTCCATGATAAGAAAATATTAAAACCTCAAGTCAATGTCAATTAACCTATTTATCACAAATATATAAACAACTAACATTTCATTATAAATATTCTATCACATAGTTAAATTTAATTTGTAGAAAATGTGTATAAACAGGCTTATGAATTTAAATAACCTATAACCTAAATTCATAAACATTTATGAAATTTAAATGACTCAATAATTAAAAATTACAAGTTGTTGAGCAAAACTATTCGTCGCCGTCGCATTCACACGGGTACTATGCTAGTATTTTCTAAGATAGAAAAGAGAAGGAGCGGGATTGTTAATAGTGGAGTTAGTTATTAATTAATTATTTGTCTATAATCTAATAGTATTTGATGTAATCTTATAAGGTTGTGGGTTTTAGTCTTAAATTTTTATGTTTAAGAAGTATATGTTTAGCCGTTCAAAAAATTATTATTTGTTAGTAGTGTCTTTTAGTACGCATAAGATGTTTTTTAGATGTTTTTTTTTTCCAAAGTAAAAAATAGTTTACCTTTTGACTTAGGGTGTTTATTATAATGTCACAAACTCATTATCGATTGTATGATGAGATTTACAGTTTGTATAAAGATAAATTAATGAAAAAAATATCATTAGCAAGTTTATCTTTCAACACTGGATGCTTGTGAATAGAAATTAAAAATTGCAATACGAAGAACAAAAGTCACGAATAAGCACAATCATACCACTCCGTTTGTGTACATTGTTGTAGTGTAATTCTAGGATTGATCACATTATGTGAAATATACATTCGTATAAATTGCATCAAAATCCTAAACCCAAAGTTGTGAGGATAAAGGGAACACCACCCATAAATACAATTATTCGCGTATAAGTTTAAAATATCTTATTATATAACTAGACTAATGCCCGTGTGATACACGGGTTAGTTTAAAAAATAGTAAATATTAAACATTAATAAAAACATATTAAAAATAACGACATACGACATCAATACTCTGATCAGCAGTAAAAACATGTATGCGAGGGGGAGGGGGGGGGGGGCAAAACACGACGGCAGAGTTGTAGTATCATGATACAAAGTGACGTGATTGTATTTTTTATATAAGTCATCGATCATTATTGTTATAATTATGGGCAATGAAGTTAAGCGCTATTGGTTATCATTAAAAAATAATTTATAAAAATTATAAAATATTTTAGAATGGTAAAAATAAGAATTTTGTAAAATATAATATTTTAAAATATTATAAAGGGTAAATATGATATTTGTAAATTAAGGTGGACAAATACGTTATTTTAAAAGATTATAATATATTTTAAATTGATAAAATTGAGAACTTTGCTAAACATAATATTTTTAAATGTAATAAAAAGGTCAATATGACATTTTATGAATTAAGGTGGACAAATATGATATTTAAATATTTATAAATGGCATATATGCAACTCTTAAAATGATATTAATTTAATTTGACTAAAAAAGTCAAAGTTAGAATTTTAATTAAATAAATCGTTAAGATTGAACAATTTTATCAAATTAATGGTTAAGATCATCCAACAAACTTAATATTAATTAATTTAAATTTGAAATTAAATGTTACACGTTAATATATATTCTATTAGTTTAACAATCATATTGGTTTTAAAAAGTTTTATTTGACTTTTATTTGAATATATTTTATTTTATTTAAAAATTGCTACCCGTGTTTATTTTTATTTATAATATGTTGGAAAAAGATTTCCATCGTCCACTTAAACTAATAGCAACCCAATGTCAATTTTTTAAATCAAAATTCTATCTTTTTACGTTTGTATTACTTTGACTTCATAAAGTTAAAATTGATTTTTGATTTTAAACAAATTAAAGGTTAAGATTAATTCTTTTAAAAAATGAAGAGTTCAGATCGTCTAATAATTTTTTTAATCAGTCTTTTATTTATATTAGCAGATGATATCATCATCTTTAGAAATTTTTATTCCAATTATATCTATTTATTTTCTTAAATGCTTTAGAATTATAAATATTAAATAGTTAGATTTGAGTAAATTAAAGTTTTATAAATGTCATTTGAAAAAAATTATAGATAACATTAAATTAATGAACGTGTTTTTGAAAAATAGTTATGGTTGATATTATAAAAATCTTTGTTTTCATTAATTTTGCTTGTAAAATTTGTTATGGATAGTATAATATTTCTAATTTTTTTTGAAAAAAGTTATGGATAATTTTTTATTAATGAACGTGATTTTAATTGTTCAAGATGGTTTCATTTGTTTGTTAGATTTGATATTTATAGTTGATTTGATTAAATGTTATATTTATCTTAATTCGTATTGGTTAATCATATTAGTTTGACTTTAAAAAGTCAAAATCAAAATTTTAGAATTAAACGAATAGTCAGCTAAGATTAATTTTTTTATTAAATAAAGGGTCCAGATCATCTAATAATTTTTTTCAAATTAGTCTTTTATATATATTAGATTAGAAGATAGAAGATAAGCTAATGAAATCATTTAATAAATAGTAAAAACAATATTAGCAATCTTCATTTCTATATTCTCACACATTAATAGTTTCGAAAGTTCAAAACTTTCTAAGCGGATGTTCTGTGATAGTAAGATAAACTCATAAACAAGGAAACAAAATCTACTTTAAAATTAATAACTAAAAGATTCATATGGCTATTTTTAAAGTTTATAATGTTATATATAGTTACTTCATTATTAACATAGTACATATAGTCAACTTATAATTCTAAATAGTATTAAATTATAATGTTTTTTGAAAAGAAAAATTAATTTAAAACTTTAAGATATTATCATATTAATATGTTAGTAAAAGAACTATATATAATAATATTATAAATAGTTCGGGGTCGGGTAAACGTAATCGGGTAATTAGGCGAGTATTAACTAAAACTATAAACATCCCAATCTCACAGATTTAGCAAGAAAATCTCATACCCGATTTCATAACCATTTACCCGTCTCAATAACTCTCCCAAAAATTTTTGGCTTCGGCATTTCCCACTGGGATTAATGGTTATATTTGTCATCCTTACTTTGTAGAGATACAAGTCATAATTATTATATATGACAAACTAGTATTATGTACAAATTATTCTCTTAATTTGAATTTTATGTTTTTGTTTAAAAATAACTAAACTTTTATTTATGAAAACCACAAAGCATTTGAATTATTAATTTGTTAGCCATTATGAATTTTAAATTTTCGTATCTTTTATATGTACAATGTGATTTTAACGTTACTACACACAAACTTGCCATATATCTATATTCCTTCCAACCATTAAACCTCTCTTTTATCCGATCGGTATTAATTGGGTCAACTCAATCAGATTGCAAGTTAATCAAGTTTAAAAAAATAAATTTCACCTGCAAATCACACCCATCAAGCTTCAGGTTCAAGTCAATTGGATTTTGAGTTTATACGGTCGGGTTATAAACGAATCTGAATAACCTAACTGACCCGATTCAAGTTCGGACTATTCGGGTGGGGTTGTTCGGGTAGAAAAAATATTCGATATGCTTCAACACAAAACCCAAATAACGTAAACCTTTTTCTGTTCGATTATTGGATATAATTTTAATATATCAAAACCGATTAACCAAACTCAAACAACACGAAACCCAAAACATCTTGACCTAACAACACACCTATATGCTTGTGGGTTGGTGGAATTACATTTAAATTCCAATTAGTAATTACACACCATACACAATATATAGGCAAGGATTTAGATCTAAATTCTAGTAGTTCCTTTGAAGTCTAAATAATTCACAAATTTTAATTCCATTAAAAAACATATTGCAACCCCCTCCCTTCCAGAGTTTGCTTTCATTTGTTATCACTGTCGCAAGTACCAGAAAAATACTTTACCCCTAGATCTCCGGTTAACTATTGCAGCACACAATATGTTTTAAGGAGAATATCTCGCTAGCTCCTTACTCGAGTGACATTTCATCCATAACAACAATTCATCCGATATTTCTTTTTCATCATCATTCGGTTCAGACCTCCCACTTTACACAAAATTGTGTAAGCATAAATACATTTAAATGAATTTTTGTGTACTTGTTTTTGGTAGAGATGAACAAGCAATCTATTCGATCTCCTCACTTGACTAGTGATCTTGAATAAACTATATGTACCCCTAATTACTATATAATCTTTGTCGGAAAGATAGTTAGTTCACACTCTTTTTTGCGAAAGAAGCAAAACATACTCTACAATATTTATTATAATCTAATCAACTATATATCGATCTAATTAAGTATATAATTTAATTACAACTCAGGGCCAAGGTTATAAACTTATATTAAATACTTACAAAAGATAAATAGGTTAAATCAAACTTATATATTGAAAAATATACAAATATTATAATAAAACGTATTAAAAATAATATAAACTTTAATGTATATTTGTTGAGTTTTACATGTTGATTAAAAAAATAAAGTAATGGCAGACCAATTTGAGTGCCCTTTTATCAAGTCTTGCATTTTAAGCACTCAAAAACTCACTTTTCAAATTAGTCTGTGAATGATAAAAAAGTAAAATTATATGTTGAAACAACATTTTATATGATATAATTAATAATAAATTACATGCGACATATTAATTATAACCGTAAAGTTGTCCAATCGTTACTTTTATTATTTAATCCAATAAACATACGAAAAAAATATCAAAATTAGTTATTGTTTAGTTTTGACACATGAAATACTAATGATGCATCATGATGACCACTTAATTACCCCTTTTCACATAAGAGTAAAATAAAAGCAATATATTTTTAAGAAAGTAAAAAAGGGAATTAAAAGCGTTTACCTCGTTATTATTATTATTATTGTTTTATTTTATTTTATTTTTTATTCTAGCCATGCCGGCCATGTGCACCATTAGCAAAATGTGGTTAGCGTTTGGAGTTTAAATCCTTTGGTAAAAGAAAGTATTAGTCTAAATTCTTTATTTGATCGCTGACTTAATTAACGAATAATGTTGCATATGTTATCATTTAAACAGCTTTAAAAAATATATTACATGTTTGGCTTAAAAAATCCGTTAATATAATTAAGATATGTCTTTGTTTAGATGAAAAGTTTACCAAATATTTAAGGGGAAATGCTCTATTAGTTTCTAATTTTTATAATTTTAAAAGTAAATGCTCCATTTTTTTACTTTATATATTAAAGATCAAATTATCGAGAAAGTGACTCTATTAGTTACCAAGTTGTATAGTTATTCAAATAACAACTAGATCTTTTAACATTATACAATAAGTATTCATTATACAATAGGTATCGTATTTTTCTATAACGTTCTATCATCTTTCTTAAACTTTGAATGTTGTTTTTTATTTTAAATAAAAAAAGTATGATAACGACGGTGGCAAATCCAAAAATAAAATCCACAAGGGTCCATAGTAAGAGAAATAAACAAAAGTGTACTGGGTTTTATCACCGTAATTATGTATTTATACCTACTATGAACATGGTTATGACTGTAAAAAGTTTTTTTTATATTGATACCCTCATGTACATTAGCACTATGATGAAATCTTATATATATATAATTTTCATGATTATATAATGGGTCTACTTATGTTGAGTGTTTAGTGTGTTGAATTTAAGGTAACTATTTCTATAAAAAGAGACTTCAAGACACGCCCCTAATAATAATGCAACATTGCCTTGCTTTTTCAAAAAAAAATAATTTATTAATAATAATAATAATGCACCATTAACCATCTTGTATCATTTATTTCAAAAGGATATGGCATAGATTTGTATTTGTATATATACTAGTAGAAGTTTGTAGCGGATCATTGTTTGTTTTGTTTTAATTATCTTGTATCACTAATAAAAATAATTAATTTCATTTTTCAAAAAAAAAAAAAAGCCGGTTATGTGTTCGGATTTTAATTTTCTTGTTTGTTGGTTGTATCAACTAGCTTCTTGCTAGCTTTTATTATATATAATATTCTGCCTTTCAAAAAAAACTTCATTTTCAAATTGTATTTAATTGTTATACGTAGAAATTTACTTTAATTTATTTATTTACTTTTTGTTTAGTATAGAATACTTAGTTGTTAAGAAATCTTTCTTTTAACAACAGAAAACACATATATTTTAAACGTACTCCTATATATACACATTTTTATTTGTTTAGATTTCGCTAAAATGCATAATATAAGAAATAATTTTCTAACACATCGATATTGCTCAACTACAAACCCTTTGGTATTAAGATAGCTTGTAAAATTTTGCCAATGATTTTCATTGAATTAGATATGAATATTTAACTAGTAGTTTTAAATATTTAAAAATAAAAAACTAAAACATTGAACTAAGTATTTTATATTTTATAATACCGTATAGGTTTTGTTAGGAAGATGACAAAGTTATGAAAAAAATTCTCAATTGTTTGGAGAAGGGTTTAAAAGAAATGAGAAAGCAAATTGACTTTTGACTTTAAGTTGAAAGAGGGTTGACCAGCAGCAGGTGAGGTAGTGGTGTATGGCGTGCGCTTTACGTGAGTCAGACAAGCAGGCTGCAGACCATATCTTTGCTCCGCTGACCCCACACGCGTGACTCGCATACACGGACACCCAAACACTTTTTTCTCACACTCTCCTTTTTAATTTAAAAAAAAAATTATTCTACTTTATTTTACTAAATATTTTTACATGATAAAACATAACATATGTAATTAATTAAAAAAATTTATCAATCATCTTATTTAATTTTAAAATTTTTATTAATTTAAGTAGGAAAATAGATAGTAGGATTTAGTAAATCGCCTGTTAATGATATAGAGAGGATACTTTAAAAACAATCACGAACATACCGGTTATGCTGTATACGGCTAGACTCAAAATGGATCAGAGTCTCGTGAGTTGAGTAACGTAAACAGTAAACACCTTTCGTTTACTCATTTACATGTGCTAACTCACTTATTTATTCTAAATCATTTATTTATATTATTTTCAGTTTTGATGTTAATTTATAATAGCATTTTTCTTAGAAAGGCAATAGCAACTTAGAGATTGGAAGTCTAAGGACTTTAAACCTTGTCTTATTGTCAAAATAATGGTTTTTTAAGACTAGAAAATAATTTACTTTTGAAAAGAGTTATTCAATCCATATATGGTATAAGTTGTGGGTTTTAATAGTGGCAATCAAAAGGTCTATTGAATTGAAAAACTTTACTACCTTTTAATCAAATTAAAACATATTTATTATGTAATTAAGGTAGCCAGCAATTTTATAAAAGACGTTTGGAAACTAATGAAAACTCCAACATAAATTTCTAACATGTATATAGGAATAACATGACAATAGTTGAATATTATATCTTTTGAGAAAATTAGAGTTGGGTGATTGAGAACACCAAAATTCACCATACACTATTAACTCCACACATCCAACACAAAAAAAGGTGTAAGCCATTTGGAGAATGAGATTGAAACCGCAACAATCCGAAAGAAAAGACCGCCGGAACTTGTTTAGAATGAAACCAAGCAAAAAAAGACCATCTGAATTAAAACGGACCAGACCGATCTAGACAAAGACCGTCTTAACAAAGACATAATATGTTACCTCTATTATTCTCTCATCTCTATCATACTTTGAAATTATGAGTTTACATACAATGTTAGTTTATTGCCTACTAAATTGCATGGAAGTTGTCACCACCTTAAATTATCACTCATGTAACGATAAATAAGTTATAAGGATAATAATTAAAAGTTAAAACCGTTCATAAAATATAATGAATATATATCTTTTTGAATTTCAAATAGGCACAGGTGTGACGTGTCGTCATGAAATAAGTAATTAACAAAATAAGGTGTATATAGTACCCAAAAAAAATCAAATGAATGTTTGTATTCCAAGTATATTTATATATAATACCTTTAATAAAAGGGTATATATAATACAAATTATATTAAAAGAAATAGATTATGTGTTCTTCATAGTGTTATATTACTCTAATAACTATATTAATAAAAAGTGTATTAAAGAATATGTCATGTGTATAAAGTTATAGAAAATATTTATCGTTTTGTAACAATTTGTGTTATTCTTTTGTGATGGATCCGAAAAACAAACCAATAACATGCCAAAAACAAGTTCATTTGAGGCTTCTGAAAGGACTTTTAAATGATTTAATTTGTCTAAAAAAGGTTTCACTTTTTGTTATATCGGAAACTAAAATAATTTATTTACTGAAATTTATTTAATATATATAAAAACCATTTCATCAATTTGCCTAAAACCCCTTTTACAATTCAACATGGTGAACACACTACAGTTGAATTCATTTTAGTGTTCAAAATCATGTAAAATTCTGTTACATTTTTTCAATTTTCAGACACTCATGCATGTTTGAGATAGTGTTTTAAGAATATAATAATGAGATAATTAGATGTAATAAAATATTTTGTAAGATAATAGTGTTTTCTGATTATGTTACTGCCACCACGCCACTCATTGCCACCTCACCACCACATCCCCATCATCACCACCACTCACAGCCACCAACATTATCAACACCACCACCAACCATATGACTATTGTCGTCACTTGCCGTCACCACCACTGACCACCCACCACATTTGTCACCGTTATGGTGGTGGTAGTAGCGAGTCGGTGATATGTGGTGCCCGCTACCACCTACCCTTACCATCTCCCACTACCTACCATCGCCTTGCCACCTCCACCACCACCACCCGCGTCCGATTGCAGCCACCTTCACTTACCACCCACTATTTTCACCCACCATAGCAGTCACCACCATGATGATGGCGCTAGTAGATTCTGGTGCTATAGTGCATGGTGATTGGTGGTGGCAGTAGCGGCAGGCAGTGGTTTTGGTGGTGAGGGATGAAGGCGGGTGGTGGGTGGCCTTGTTGGTGCCGGTGGCGATGGGTGGTGGTGATGCGATGATGTGGTTGACTATAATAACAAACGTGTGGCGTTTGCTAAAGAATGAACCTATATGATTGTACAAATGGCTTTAAAAACTATCACGAAGGCACATGGCAGGCAACAAAATTCGTTTGTAAACACCATGACCCAATGTTATGACATATTCACATTTCACAACACAGTTTCCATGTTGCTTGTTATGAACAAAATGTTCCTTTAAAGTAAACATACTAATCATGAAGTTGTTCATATGTGAAGTACAACCTTCTAATTTGTTATTCGCATCTGAACACACACTTAAGACGATATTTCCATTTTTAAAAATCATTTCATTGTATTCATGTATTCTTTTCACATGTGTCGTGACAATATGATAACATTGATTTAACTATTTAAGTAAACAGTTATATTCTGAGGTAAGTGACTTAGAGAGTAGATAGGGATCTTTAATTCATGAATTAATCTCAAACGACAATAGATGGCAGCCTAACATTCTTTTTTCCAAAAGGAGTTACTCTCGGTCAAGGCTCCTGAGTCTTTGGCTCACATGTAAGCGGTCTAACCAGCTTTACCCGTAGTCATTTTCGAAGCATCCCCTGGCCATCTCTAATTGAAATCCAGTGAGACTTGAACCCTTACCTTTCCTGTTTTTGTTATTTATTTATTATTCTTTGACCGCCCAGACCCGACTAGGACCTGGGCGGAGGAACGAGGCCGACTAGCAACTATTCTATAAGGTGAAGTCCCGCCTAGCCGGACTTCTACAACACTGCATAACAACATAACCGAGAAGATCTAGTTGCAAAACCGCAAACGTATATAGTTCGGGTTCTCAAAGGAATACGGATAAAGATCCCTATTGTTCGGGTTCTCTAATGAAGATCTAAGAGCAAATTTCCTATTGTTTTCTCCATTCTTGTTGTTGGATCTTCATACCCCTCCTGTTGGAATATAAGCATATATCGTAAATAGATGGCATAACTTTCATTTGAATCTGCATTCAACAATTCTCCTTCATCAAATCTATCTGCAACATAGAACCCCAACTTGAGAAAGATATTCTGCCAATTTGAAAGTATTCGAGAATTTAGAAATTTTAATGTTGACAGAATATCTACAAAGTAGGGGGGGTTTATGTTACTAACAAATTTGATGAAGGTGAAATGAAGTTATATGTTAAAGTTATCCAACAATCTATTCATTGGAGTTCAGATAAGAGGGATATATCTACATTCTTCGAATGGTTGGGAGGATCCAATAACATAAGAATGGAGAAAAGAATGTGGAAAAAAGATATATATTTTTTCCTTCTCACCTGGAGTGACCAACCAATGTTTTCCTAGTTCCACATTCTTTGTTCCTTATTCCTTTACAAACCCGATAAAGAAAAACTTCTCTTGGTATTGCAACTCCAAGTAAGGCCTTCATAACGCTTTCTCTCAGGATTATTCCTTAATCAACTTTTTGGCAAGTTCCTCATTGTTTTGACTAGGTATGCGAACGAGTGGAGTCGAGCTCGGCTTGATAGATCCACGAGTCTTCATCATGTAGGTTCGCGCTCGACTCGAGAAAAATCCAAAATCCGAAAAGCTCAAATATTGTTTTAAAAACTTCTTTTAATAACCATTTAATTTAAGAACATTTATTTAATAACCAAACCAACTCCAAATAAATGTAAACTGTATAATGTATATTAATTGACAAAATAAATTTCAGATGTGTAAAAAGTTATAACAAAACTTGACCCCAAGTCAAATAGAGTTTACATAGGTGTAATCTAATAGTATTTATCGATAAAACATTTGCAAATTCAATTTTATATATACTTATACACATGTCTATATATTATATAAAGCTCGAAAATCTCGAGCAAAACCCTTATAAACTCAAGTTCGGCTTGTTATTCGAGCTCTTCTTTAGAGCTCGAGATCAAGCTCAAACTCGATAAAAGCCTTTGGATGTTGAATTGCAATTCAGAGTGTAGTACATTTTTCCTCCAACACCTAAGTATATGTTACTACGGTATGGTTTTTTAATACTAAAACTCTTTAGAACACAACATGTTATGACATAAAGGCCAGGTAAAACATAAGAAAATATGCGCCAGTGAAGTTAACTGTTTTGAGTTCACATGTGACAATAATTTGAACTCATGTGTCCATATCTGAACAATAAATTGATTAGCGTGTTTACCTTAAGATTATACCTTAAAGGCAGTTTGTCAACACGTCACATGCAACGTCTGTATAGTGAATTTGTCAAAACAGCGGTAATAGCTTGTTTCATAGATCGTTGAACCAATGCTAGTTGCTTACCGTGTGTATTCATAAAAGCCTCCAAAAGCCATTTGTCTGACTGTATAGATTCATTCTTGATTCTCTCGCAAACATCACATGTCTAATGGTTTTCAATCTAAGCAAACAATCCAAAAAGACCACGTTGTACCTACATTATAAAACATGTTTTGAAATAATTAAATTAACAATTTTAGAAAAAATTAATATAGACACTTGTATTTCTTGTTTGTACAGACTGTCAAATCAAAAGCAACTACATCATTAAACTCAGTATAGCTTGGAATCAAACAAAAACTTCAAAAAACAAAGTTTCCTATCGTAAGCTTGTCAACTAACATTCAAACGTCTCTTTGCCCTATGGAACTATTAGTGTGCCTCTTAAAGTTCTTATAACTGACAATACTTCCCCATAGTCGAACAAAATTGTTTTTTAAGCAAGAAAGCAACTTATAAGCCTTTGTGGAACCATAGAAGTTGAAACCTAGTGAATGAAGTCTTAATTTTCACATTCTAACTATCTACATTTGTGTGAAATTTATATCTTTTCATCATTTAACAATGTGGTTGTGCCTTACCTCAAAACCATATAATCTAAAGTATAAAGTCACAGCCCACAGGCACCGGTTTCAATTTAATGGGAGCTTTACAACTACAATTTAAAAGCTGGAGTTATGTTGATCTCTGCTACTAAATTCTTCAAACACGAACTTCACTGCATTTCTGTTTATGATACCTTTCTTCTGTGAAGATTTTCAAACACCAAAACTGGGCTTATTAGCATTCATTTCATACATGCTATCTGTTGATTCAAATGAGTCAAATAAGGACTACTCAATGGTTTTATAATCATCAGGTATCTAAAGCCTAGGTCCACCAGCCGAGTGAGATTTGTTGGTAGAAACATACCAAGCATCTGCTAAGGCAATATAAACAAAATATTAGACTATGAAAGATATGTAGTAACATGTTCAGTGTTGTAAAACTCGACCTAGGCGGGCGGGCGGCCGAGTACTTGGGTAGTACTAGGAAATCGGACACCCGCCGAGGCGAGTCGGGGCTACTCGGATTCAGTCAAACTCAGTCCTACTTGGCCTACTCAGTCAATTTAATACACGGAAGTCAATTTTTTTTTATTTTCCAAAGGCAAACGGTTATACACGATTTACACGCAACTGTATTGTTTAACCTAGTTCATTCTCTCTCTTCCGCTATTTCTCATGACTACAAAATCAATCGTCTCTATTCCACTTTTTCTCATGACTGTCGACTATACGACACAATTCGAAGTTTTCAACAATTATGTTTGTGTTTCTAATATATTTCTTGGGTCCTATGTATAATTTTGATATTTATATATAAAAACTCCAATCCAAGTACTCCCCGAGCACTCTCCACCTAGGCCGAGTACTTGCTACTCCCCGCTGACTACTCCACTACCACCTAGCAAGTTTTACTACATTGAATGTGTACTAAAATTTACAAATACTAGCATATCATATAAATTCTTTACATACAAGAAAGATGCATTAATAATTTCAAAAGAAAAAAAAATCTGATTATATAACTTGAACTAACTGTCCAGAGTTAATAATTTAAGGCTACACTTTGGGTAACAAAATCAAAGCATGAAGGATAATACCTATTTGCCACTAACATAGTCCAGCAGATGTTTGTCAAGTTCAAAGTGGCGGCAAAGACGTTTCTGCAACCAAAACCAAGCCCAAAAATGAGGCATGTGCCGCATGTCAATTCAAACTCGTTTAAATTATAGATGATAACATGAATTGTTTTAAGTTGATTTTTATTCACTAACAGGTCAAATAAGTACGATTATAGTGATCTAACTTGTATTTTAAATAGATTAAAGATACAATTACAACCTCCTAAAACAGTTTTATTAAGGAAAACAGATTATTATTGTAGTAATCATGTTTGTGAGACAACCGACCCAACCCGACCTGTGTGATCTAGAATACATGACCTTATAAAATACCTTTGTTATATCTGAAGCTTTGGCTACAGAATGCATCTCAGGGAAGCGTGAAACCTCTTCGGCATTCTCAAATAAGATATAAGTTGGGAGATGATCAGGTCCTGTACATTTTGTTTAAAAATAAGGCAGGAAGTAACAGATTCAAGAAACAACATAATAATGAACACCCATACACCCATACATGCATCATAAATAAATAAATAAAGTAACAAATTTACACATCAATTTAATCTACGCACCAAGAGAAATTCCAAATCTCGCAGCCGTATTTGGGAAAAGCCCAAGATCAACTACTCCAAACGATAAATTTTTGTTTGAGAAGCTGTTGCACGAAAAAAGATATGATTAGAATAATATACATCATTACATATCTTCATTAAAAATTTAATTATAGATACTTACGTAATGGAGAGTTCAGGCAGAACACGGCTTGTGCGTATGCAGGTTGATGAAAATGAAGAGCGGAATTCCACCTACCCAAGAAAAAGCAAATTAAGATCAAGTATAAAATCAATTAACATTAAGATATCAACAAATTGTGAGCCTAACCAGCCAAAATCTTGATGTACCACCTTCAGTTAATAAAGATTCCAACTGCAGGGGTGTTAATTGTGTTGAAGAACCTAAAATCACATGATTTGATAAACATGCAGCCTGGAAATTAAATTAAGTGCAGAAGTGCAAGACATAAAACATAAGAAGTAAACTATGATTGTATGCATACCTAGTCCCGTGTAGGCAGGCTGTTGTGTAAAGAGATATATAACTGTGAGGGGAGAACAAATATAGCAATGGTATCAATTGCTAAAGCATCTTAAGATCAATCAGTCTAGACTGTAACTATAAAATTATATAGATGATGCAAATAAACTGTAATATCAGAGTATCAAGAGGTTAAGTCTCATAATTAATAGAACGTATTAGAAATAAGACATACCTAAGAATGTCAGCAAGAACCAGAATGCCAAGTGATAATCCACAACTAAGGCTATGCCAACAAGAAAAACCTGGATAACATATCCGAACACTGTTGTTAGCTTCATAAACAACTAATTATCTCAATTTAAGGTCAATTCCAAACCACGTTAAAACTTGACCACAAGGATACAAGATTGCGGACGACATCTGGAAGAGATAGTGTGCAAGTAATAGCTCAGCTAGGCTTGCTGTGGTCGGAACTTATGATAACCTAGAGACTGAAGTTCTTTATTTCCATAAATGTAAACTAACATAATAAATGTGCATTAAAACATTGAACATTCAGAACTAAACGAGCTTGATAAGAAAGAAAGGATGAAAACAAAACAAAAGAACATTAAAACAAGGACAACCTTGAAAAATAACAGCATATCAGCAACAAAACCGTCCCAAGTTTCTTCTTTCACCATCTGCGAAAAGCTGAAGAATTGATTAAAATCATTCATCGTGAGAAAAACTAGAGTAATATTTCTTCATGCATTTTCTCCGTACTTCATGGCATATGAAACCTCATACTATGGCTAGCTCCCTATAATATTTCCCATATGATGGTTTCTGAACCCAGACTTTTTTTAAGTAAATACAACATCCCAAGTTGCATACTAGTTATCACAATTATAAAAAGTGGCATCAAGCTTCTCATTATCATTCAAATCTTATTAAACATCTGTCTAGCAATGACATGTAAATCAAGATTTCAGATGCACTACACATGTGTACTAGCTTTTCCTGAAAACATCTTATAATAAACACTACCCTTTTTTAGCAACTCAAATGAAAATTAAATCAAAGTTTGGGTCTTTAGAACAGAGAAATGTGTTGTTGCGAGTTGGAATTTAGCAAAATCCAACCACCAACTTCCATTAATAATTCAGAATATATATGAGCTGTTCAAATCTGTCATCAACAAAAAGAGCTCAAGCAGTTGCACCTTTACCCTCTACTCTAGCCCTCTCATCAATGCAGTTAGCAATTGTAAACCATAAGTAAGTGCGTATAAGTTCAAAATTTCCATGGTAACGTTAAATATGGCAACCAAAACTGTATACCTTGACAACGGCTAGTGTAACAAAAGCAAGTAGAGCCTGAAGTTCCTGTAAATAACAAAAATATTGACAGATCAATTAGATAGTAAACCATCGCGTATGTGATTAAGAGAGAGAGTTCTTACTCGGCGAAGAATGTTTCCGGCGAATTGAGGAGACAACAAATGAGAGGTGGAGAATCGAATGGAGAAATACGAGAAGAGAGTGAGGAAATGGAAGAGATAATAGGGCTCCGACACGATCGCGAATAGTATATTCATAGTTATATCGTAATACTGAATTGGATCAAGATTGCTTTCATTGTTGTTGCTTCTCTTCCCCTTCTTCCCCATTATTTCAAGGAATTTCAGATTCAGAGATCGATAGCAGGAATCGGAGTTATTGCCAAATCCGCCGCTGTGAATCTCAGATCATGAACATAAGGAAATGGCGTCTGCTTTGAGATGCTTAAAGTGGATAATTGTACCTTTATTCATTACTTTTAACCTGAAAATATGACTTAAGGTACAGCTTTTTTTACCGTAATGTGAACGAATGTAATGGAATTGAAATCAAATTCCGTTGTATATTGCTTTTGGTAACATTATTTGGAAAGGAATTAAATTTTTTGAAGTATTAATATTCATTTAGGTAGAGGAATGTCATTCCATAATTAAAATAATTTTCAATACTTCGTATTACGATGAAACAAACAGGACCAACTGTTTTGATGTGGTATTACTAGTTAAAGTCTTATTAATGGTAAAGTGTTGTATAGTTAAAAGTCAATAAAAAATGTATTATCATATCAAATTGATAACATTTTTTTAATGGGGACAATTTATTAAATGTATAAAACAAAACAATAATACTATTTATTTTAATGCATACAGTTTTTATCCAGACAAAATTTATCCAAACATTATATGATAAGAAAAACAACAACTATCTATTATGTATTAAGCTTTCTAATCAAATATCGACGTCTATCAATTTATCTAATACCTGTTATAAAAGAGTTCATCAAAATCTAGAGAGAAATTTGCAATTTAATGAGTATTAGGATAAACTAGTACAAATAGAATTTTCTAAAACACAATTGTATAGTGTTTGGATTAATTTACTACATGGGTTAGGTTAGGTAGGTGTGTTCGGATACCGTTTAAATAGTTAATTTTTTAGTTATTTTGGTATCTTAATAATTAGTAGTATGTGAGTGTAATGGATATTTCGGATTCAAGTTAGCTTATTGTAAGCTTATATTAGCTTAATTAATAAGCTTATAGTACCTTAAAAAAGTGTTAACTTTAAGGTCCTATTTGTTTCACCGCAATGCAAAGAAATGAAAATGATTTTAATTCCATCTCTGTTGGTTACGTAATGACATTTCTCTACCTAAAGTAATATTAACACTTCGAAGAACTTAATTCCTTTCAAAACAATGTTACCAAACGCAATATACAACGTAATTTGATTTCAATTCCATTACATTCCTTCACATTACAGTGAAACAAACTGGACCTAAGTGTTGTTGATGAGTCCATTGTGGCCTAAAGAGCACGAAGCGTTGAATGATCCTAATTAGATCACAATATGACATTGGGCTTTTCACCATCTTCAAGCCACGAAGAATCGTATTGGCCCAATTGAATCACATTTGGGCTTTTCAAAATCTTCATTCTTAATGACCCAATTTGTATGCTTTCTTAATGACACAAACAACCCCATCGATAATATGTGTGAATAGACGGAAAGCTTAATCCAAACTCAACACGAAAAAGGTTAATTTAAACTGGACGTGTAACTAAATTGATCAACAGGATCTACATCAAGTTGAAATATTATTTTAAATATTAAAATATAAAAAACTGAAAATTTCGTGCAAATATGCAATTAATAGTTCTAAATAATTTAATTAATATTATTACAAGAATTACTATAGTTATAAAAAAAATAAAAATAAAATAAAATAGGGCAGCCTGCAGATATATCAGAAAAAAGAAGTAGCTTTGGTATCTGGCATCTGCTGCTTTATCTTTTATGAAACTTGATAATTAACACTTTAGCACGTATGATATATAATCCGATAAGAAGATATAAAATCCTCCATCGTGACGTAGTCCTCAAACTTCATACCTAAAGTTATATATAATATTCTGAAGCTAATTAATTAACTATATTTAAAAATAGGTGATCGACTTTTGAGGCCTACGAGTATATTTTTTGAACAAAATGGATTAGGACCGTATACTGGTATTTTAAATGCATGATATGATAGAGTATGAATGTATGATATATTTTTTCTTAAAATATTTAAATACGATGTGTTGTTTTGTTTTTGAACCAATTTAGAGGTAAAATTGTGTGATTATCGATAATATGATTTTCTTATAATATGTAAATTCAATGTTTTTGCTTGTTTATACGGATGAATTTGGGTGTCTTGGTTAATCAATTTAGTCTGCTAATAGTTTGAATGTTAACATGTTGCATTTTTAGGTTACCTTAATTATATTAAAATAAACACAAAAAACGTTGAAATTTGCAAAAATATATGACTCTATTCAAATTTTTTGATATTATATATTATAAGTTTTTGGATTTTTTATTTTTATAGTTGAGTTTAGGGTATAAGTACTTCAAGGGCGTATATAAATATGTAATATGATGAAAGTTTTTAGTTTAGGGTTTAGTTAAAAATACTTGTATATAAAATTATTGAATTACAAAACCCTTATAATTTAAAAATCAAAATTTTACATTTAATTGAAATCTTGACCCGATCTATTTTTTTAGTTTAAATATATGTAACTATATTTGCGTTGCTTATTCAACGTTAAGTTGGTTAAATAGTAACTACTAATTATTTTAAGGTATTGTAGAAGATATATTAAAAGTTGCATTACTTAAAATAGGTCTTAAAAGGTTTGTAAAAATATGCTTATAAATTATAGTTAACCGATAATTAAAAGATATGTCAGCAGTGACGAATATAAAAGACAAAAACTAATTAAATATAATACAAATTAACATTAATAAGCTTCAAAGGAATGTGAGAAGCACAAAAATTGTTGTTTTTAAAATAAAAAAAGATATTTTACTAACATAAAACGAATCTTGGATTATACTTTATAGTTTATCCATATTTTTTTCATATCTTATTAGGTCCATATTTTTTCATATCTAATTAGAGATATTAGGTTATGGTCTTACCAAAATATTTACTAGTGACAGACCCTTAGAGTATTGGAAGTTTTCACACCGCTTATTCGATTAACCTGTCAATACCATATAGGTCTACTCTCGTATATCCGAGTTTAATCCGTCATATTAACTATATATTTCATGTTTCTTACCATAAAGTTACTGATCTAAATCAATTTACATAGAAGGAAGTTCATTAAAACCCATTTTTATTGCGAGAACCGCGAAGACCAATCTGAGCTGTCCAATTTTCTCTTTTTAAATGTCATCACCCATCATAAATTAATCACATGCACCCTTCCACAATTGATTTCTCACGCACTACATCCGTATATCTCACTTATTAAATCAACGGCTAAGATTAGTCCTCACGATACTCATATTAAAATTGGTTCTTAAATAAACCTATATATATGGGCTCGAGTTTTAGTAATAATTAAACATGTGAAGTCGATCAAAACATTATATTACCATACAATTCACAGGAAAAAACATATGCGCTATAAATATTAACGACTGCAGTTCTAACCCAAAGTTGGGTCTGCCGCATTGGTTAGGGCGCTTGCACTTCACATAGAAGGTCCAGGGTTCGACTCAAACACAACGCATTTTTTCCCCATTTTTTCATTTGTTTTTACATTTTCACAAAGAACCCCCAAATAATTTATTCCCTTTCAACCCAACCCTTAATTTTACATTAATTTCTAAACTCACAATAAAGTGTTTATTTCTATAATGATAAAAAAAACTTAATTAACATATATATTTTCAAAAGTATTTTTTTTAATTTGGAATGATAAATTTGTAACATTTATATAAGATATAAGTTTTTTCTAGATAGAACTTTTTTTAATTACCTATGTCATTTGAGTTATGATTTGAAAAAAAATACTAAGAGCGTATCTTCTTACTTAACCTAAAGAACTTCATAATTAGAAAATTAGTCATATGTTTGAGTTATTATAAAGAATGCATGTATTTACAACTAATTAAGTATAACTAAATGACATAAATCCATACAAAATTTTCTAAAGAAAATTATCAATATTAGTTTTTTGTTATTATTTTTCATAATTTTCTTATAAACCCCTCCAGAAAAGAAGTAAAAAATAGATATGTTGAAAAAATTTTATTTTTTAGTTTTATTATAAAATTAATAATAAGTAAGCATGGAACCAAAAACTAATAATTTCATACTATTACAGCAATTTAATAACGTAATTTACAAATAAAGTAACTTTAACTTCTATATAAGTTAATGTGATGTCATGTAACATATGCATCAAAATAATTAGACGGTTTGGATGGTAACAAAAGTGATCGATTGGTGGTAGATAATAAGAATAAAAGAAAGAGAGTAAAAGATGAGTTATTGGTTAGCACTTAAGGTAGAATAAGAAAATTATTTTTATATATAAAATACTAAAATAGGTTCTCATTGTTTAAATATTTTACATAGTTTTATAATACACGAAAGCTAAATTACTTTTAAATAATTCAAGCGAGTCAATTACTTAAGTTTCAAATTTAAATTTGATTTATCTTTTTTGTGTAAGTGGTTTGAAATCTTTTTTTATTTTGGTTTTTTAAGTAAATAATAGTAGATGAATATTTTAACCAAACTTGATTAAAAAGTAATTACTTCCCGACGCAAAGCGTGGACGCGTTACCACTAGTTAGAAAACAATTGCTTCCCCGTATAAAAAGCAAAAGGAAGAAGCTACCTTAACTCTCACGTGAGTTGCCGCCAGGAAATGAACCCCATGTCACGTGACACATGCTTTCACGTTCATCACTCATCACTAACGTAACAAAGAAATCATGTATGCCAAAATAATTAGAGATAAATAAAATTTTAAATTAAACAGAAATTTGATCAGCAACCCAATAATTATCCACCACGTGGCGGTGACCCACCGTCAGCTTTGGCTTTTAACACGAGTGAAAGCCCTCACATGCCCACCTCACCTGACACTTTCAACCCCCCTCTCACGTGCTCTTTGGTCCTACATAGTTTTTCTTTTCTTTTTTTTTCCTCAAGAAAAAACCAAAAACAATATTAGATTATATCTATATTTAATTTGTCTTATAATATATAGGATCCTTTTTTTTAAATTACATTTATTTAATTAATTGTTGACGATTATTATAATTTACCAACCATATTTAAAATATCTAAAATATATAATTAGTAATAAAAAAACATCTATTTAAATTAATAATATATTGAGAAAAACAATTTTACTTATTAATATTTATCTCTTCTCATTTTTCATTCATCTAGAGATGATGTTGGTTGTCAATTATACTTAAGTTGTGATACGTATATATCATTTAAATAAAGAGTATTCTGGTAATTTATATTATATGAATATATGATAGTACCTAACTTAAATATTATTAAATATCATAAATCATTTTTTATTTGTTTTATATAAGTAGTCGTTTATGTTTCTATGTAATAATTCACTTTTTTTACACACCGATATCAAGGAATGACTTATTCATAAGTCACTTTATTTACCACATTGATATTATAAAATGTTAAAAATAATAGAAAATTAAATAAAATCAAGGTTGGAAGGATGGAGGGGCAAAGTAACGTACAGGGTACGAGCTGCAATGAGAGGTCCAGTACGAACTTTCCTAGGGATTAGCTCATTCAATTCATATCTATGACCCACTTTCAATTATGTCTTGAAATCTTGAATCATACATACTAGCATGTATGATGAGGTGAATGGTATGTTGAATGGTATTATATCTTGATTTTATTGTTATATATATCATCATCACATTAGCATAACTCATTTTTTGTTTAAACAATATTAAATTCCAGTACTATTTATTCTTAATACGTTTGAAAGATTTTTTATTTAAAAAAATAAACTCTTTTCTTTCTTCTTTTTTCTCTCCTCTTTTTTCTTTTTCTCTCTTATCTCTCTTCTCTATCGGCCACCTCATAATACCAATGCCATACTTGTAGTACACTGTATGCTCTTAGATGAGGTGAATGTTATAAACATTTTACTGTGTAACATTTATTCTGAATTGTAATAGATGTAGTACGGTGACGATTACAATAATTTGTATTTAAAAACGTGTTTGGTTTAAAAGATATAGGTTATTATATATGTGTAATGTGATGTTAGAAAATAGAATATATTCGAAGAAATATGCCTTTTTATGTCTCTTTTTTCCAATAAACTCTTATTAATTTCCTTTCTTTCTTTTTTTAAGTTTTTCATGCCAAGCCTTACCAACACCCCCTAAGGTTTGGGGTACATCCTGTGACAAAACTACCTAGACAGTGGCGTGTCACTGAAGACACGATTGTGTAGAGTTATGTACGCCATGGTGGTGTGAGCGTATTGCGTACCTAATGGTGTGTGAGCAAGAAACAACCTTGTTTAGCCTGTGTAAGAGGGAGTGTGTAAAGTAATGTTTTGGTGTATTATTTACAGCTTATTGTTAAAGAATTAATTACATTTCATTTCATTAAAAAAAGTGTGCGTTAAATATTGTAAGTTTGAATTGGGCGTTAAATGTTTTAAGTTAGTGGGGCTTAAACTTTAAAACTAATTTACAGTGCGTGAAGTAACTCATTGCCCTTAACAAGTACATTTCAAAGTCACAGTGTCCGATGTGTGGCAATAATCCTTACGTGTGACGTTTTGTGTCTAACACGAGGATACTTATGAGTTATGTGGAGTGTGTTTCCGATTGACCAACCACAAGTGAACCTGACTTTGATGCCGATTAGCCATGAGTGAAACAACTGGATAGAGATATTAAACACATTACAAAGTAATACTAGCTCAATATAAAACAATACTAAATATTTGATTCCATTGTTTATTATATCATACTTATTACAAAATAGGAGTCAATACTAATATGTATATATAAAAGTGTGTGTGCACGCACCATTGCACCTACACATATTAATGCATATGTACTACATAGTTTAAATGTTTTATCTTCATCATTCTTGTTTCTTTGAAATCGGATGCCCGAAAAATAATTAATAAATTAAAATTATTTTAGTTTTCTTTATTTTATTATTCTTTAAAAAAATGGCACCCATGCCGTCGTTGAAAAGCAAATAAATTCCTCCATTTTCTCACCGCCCCCCACACTCTCACTGCAAACACTTCTCTTCACACTCATTTTCTGTGTGGAAATCAAACTCATCAACAAATCCCAATGGAATTCTTGCAAGAATCTTCACCTCAATGCTTTTCTATTAATGAAAACCAACTTACGTCGGAGAAACCTCACTCCGACTCCAAAACAGACCATTTCGTCATCGAAGATCTTCTTAATTTCCCCACCGACGACGACTTGGTGGTGGTGGAAGGTGGCGTCTTTGTCATCGACGACGTCGTTGCAGACACTTCCACTGATTCCTCCACTTCTGTCGGTAGCTGCAACTCACACCCTAACCTCGCCGGAGATGTGGGTTGCCGGAGCTTCGTCGACGCTCAATTCTCTAACCTTTGCTTCCCGGTACGTAATTCATCTTTGCTTCGTTACCCTGTACATGCCTTAAATTCAAATGGGTCAATCGCACAGTACATGAATGAACGCATTTAGATTAATTATTCGCATTTGGAAATTAAAGGAATTAAAAAATATTAATATTAATTGTTTTCCATAAAATATGAACAAATTAAGAAACTGTATATAAAACAAACATCAACTTATGTCTGAGGTAAATCATATAAAAATACAATAAATTTTATCATAGTTATATATATAACTATATTATCTTAGAAATTAAAAATAATAAATTTCATAATCTTCTCTTCTTCGTATACAAGTTGTTATATGTAATAAGATTTATGACAAAGTTTATTTTGATCACTTATAATGAAAGAGTATATAAAAGTTGATTATATTAATATTAAAAAAATATTAATTTTATAAAGTAATAGCTATATAAGCAAAAATTTATCATTTTATGAGAGATATCACACTTTCGGTACGTATTAATTAAATGTTATAGTTATAGTCTGATAATTAGATAGGATTTTAATATATATTCATGCAACAACCAACTAGCTTTCTCAAAATTTAGATACTATTTTGGTGAATAATAATACTTACAAACATATCAAATTTAAGTTTAATTTGAAGTATTAATTTAACTTATTCAATTCTTATTAATAAAAAAAGGCAACTTATATTTTCTTTCTTAGGTTTCTTACATTATTTGGCAGATCGAGCTTCTATTTTAAAAACTTATTTTTTTAACTCTACACCAACCTACCTTTAATTAGTTTCTTAGTAGATTAATTTAAAAAAAAAAATAAGTATTGTGTTCTAAAAATCAAAGTTCACGTTTTTAGTAGCTTCTAGGAAAAGGAAAGTTAAGAAAAAATATTCTTTTTAATCTTATTTTCCTTTCTATATCTTAATTAATGAAACTCTAAAACATAACATCAAAGTTTTAAAATCAAAATAATAATAAAAATAATTTCATTTTCGTTATTTAGTTTTTTTTCTTCTTAAATACTGAAAAGAGCGATATATGTATGTTTGACAGCATGATGATTTAGCCGAGTTCGAGTGGCTATCTAGTTTTGTGGATGAATCTTTATGCAATGAAGATGTACAAAAGCTTCACTTAATATCTGGAGTCAAAGTTCGACATGAACACGCACCTGAGCCGCACCAATCCAACAACTTGAAATTCAACAACGATATAACCATCCCAGGAAAGGCTCGCACCAAACGTTCTCGAGTCGCATCATGCAATTGGGCCTCTCGGGGCATGGCATCAAATACTAATTCTGATATCTCAACTCAAAGAAATATCACGATGACTCCATTAAAGAAGGAAGTACATGACTCTAAGAACGAAGAAGGAAGAAAATGCTTCCATTGTGGCACTACTAAGACCCCTCAGTGGCGCACAGGGCCTATGGGCGCAAGAACACTATGCAATGCTTGTGGAGTCCGTTATAAGTCTGGTCGTCTTGTCCCTGAGTACAGACCAGCTGCAAGCCCTACATTTGTTCTTACCAAACACTCTAATTCCCATCGTAAGGTGCTCGAGCTAAGAAGGCAAAAGATGCAAAAACCACAACATTATCAACAAGAAGTTATGAATCATCAAGATATTATGTCACAAATGCCAAATAGCGATGACTATTTGATCAACCAGCATATCAACCCTAATTTTTGGCAAGCCATCTAGAAGTCGATACTCAATAGTTGTTAAATTAAATTGAAATGAAAATTATTTTATTAGATTATATTTTGGTTTATTTGTTAATTAATGGAATCTTGTAGCTTTCTTTTATTGATAATTTAGGGCATTTTATTGAAGGAAAATTAAAAATGTGTATTAACTCTCTGGTTGAATCTTGTAGCTAGCTTTTCTTGGTATCAGACATACTATTAGTTCCAAACAAAAATAAGTATATATGTGACTTTCTTACATTTTTTTATTTATTTTAGTTTTAATAATTAAAATACTTTTTGATAATACATTGATAGGCATTACTAATTAAAATCAAACAATACTGCAAAATACGTGTATCATCAGCATTATAAAATACCAAATAAAGTATATATAAACATTAAAGTTACAATTAATTAAGCTAATTATGGAAAGTGTAATCTCAATTATGTTATATATGAAGCATTTAAAACTTCTTAACTTAGAAGTTAAAACATGTTAAAATGATTTTTAAGTTATATTTAGTAATGATGATATTACAATAAATGCATAATGTACATATATTAAAAAAAGTTAATTTTTTCTGAATTAGTATATAAAAATATTTTAAAATCCAAAAAACTGTACCTTATGATTATAAAATCATACTAGACACTAATAAATGAAATAATTACAATATTAATATTATTATTCACTGCATAAGAGTTGGTTTATTCTTTAAATAAATGTATTTTTAAAGTCAATCATGGGTGGGATCGAGACCTCTACATGTGCACTTGTTCGATTTGGCAAAGAGAAGGATAGTATAAATAAAATATATATGCATATATATAAAGATATTAAATTAAAAGAAATTCATGTGATCATGTGCCTTGGTCACGTTCAAGATGACTTTTATTAATGCTCTAGTTTAATATTATCATTATAAATTAAGTTTAATAAGTTATGTTATTAAAATATGATTATACAAACTCCAGGTCTTAAGAATTGAGGCAACCCTAATCAACAAACTAATAGTTATATTGTTTTAGCTAATAAACTTGTTAGAGCATGCTTAAAATGACATAACATATATATATAGGATTTTGGAAGAATATAACCTTTAGAAAATTAACACACATGCTACATCTAGGAGTGTAAACGATGAGAGCTTTTATCGAGTAACTCGAGCTCGAATTCAAGCCCAAAAAACGAGCTCGAATTATTTAATGAGTCGAGCAACTAAGAGCTCGGCTCGAGCCCTTATCAAGCCTTGTATAATATATGTATATTTATATATGTAATATGTATATATGATGGACTAATATTAAAACATATTATATATATGAGTTCTTATTGAGATAAATCGACATTATATACGCTCTATATATAATAAATAATTACTAAAAAATTATTAATTTCATATTGTATCTATATTTTGAATAATTTGGTTTTTGAATTTAATGTTTTTTTATATTATGTCGAGCTTTTAGAGTTAAGCTCGAGCTAATAATGTACCCTGCCGAGCCGAGCTCAAGCTTCAACTATGAAAGCTCATCAAGCTATCGAGCCGTGCTCGAGCTTAACATAAAAATTCGAGCCGAGCTTGAGCTTGATTTGACTCGTTTACACTCCTAGCTACATCTTCTTTTTTTTCATGTTAAAACTCATTGAAAATGACTGATTATGTATGGGACTAAAATATAACACTTTAGGCTACAACATACATAATCAGGTCTCAAACCAATCTCTAGGCTTAAAAGATATTGATGATAAACAATGTCAAAGTTAAACCTTATAAATGATGTTCCAACATGACATAACCATCCAGGCTATGGGTCTAGATTTGACTATAGAAGGTACAACTCTACTAGGTTAAAATCTATTTTACTCCACAAGAATTATAAAAGTCTCCCTAAGCTATTCAAAGACATTGTAAAGGGATCATTTAAGTATCTAACAATTGTTAGGTTTGGTTAGTACAATCATATCTGATCTTCCTACACACACATTCAAGGATATTCAATATGAATCTCTTTAGTTACACCTATCACACCCTATTCTAAGACCACATTAAGAACTACTTGAAGGGAACAAATATCAACCCCTTAATAGCTTTTCTTGATACCTCAAACCCCATCAATCAATGTGCAAGTTGTCATCATCTATCTTCTAGAGAGACTCTGAGATATCATCTACTGCGCCATTAAGATGCTACACAAATATACCATATTTTTCTATACAGTAAGCTCTCTGTTTTTTTTATCCATATATAACTTAAAGTTAGAACTTAAAATGATCAAAATGGGTACTTTGAAGGAAGCAATTCGGCAAAAAGACCCTAGTAAATTTAATTTTTTTAATATAACAAAATGCGGTAGTCAAGTCTTAGCAAAAGAAATTAACAAGAAGACGGATGTAAAATAAAACAATATATTAAGAAATGAATTCAGAGAACAATAACTAAAGTGAAGAATCTTTTGAATTCCAAGTGTTGCAAGGCTATGCTTCCATTATACAAAACTGTTGCTAAAAAGCTCATGTAAAATCAAAATGCCATCTTTTGCGTTTTAAGGCACGGACCTTCCTTATCGAGGCACACTGAGACCCATCTCTGAGAACAAAAAATCCGAAATAAAGTGCGTCAGACAAGATTAAACATGCACATGAACACATCTGAGATAACATTAATAGATTCTCATACATGAATGAACCGAGTGCATAGCAACATTTCAAGGATCATTCTCTTGAATGTGTGTAAACTTGGCTTATAAAAGGTAGCTCATAGCTGATGTACAAGCATGCTGTTCTTTATGAACTATTATTAGCAATGTGGTGCAAAGCACTAATCTGACAAGAACATAACCTAAAAATGCCGATTGTACCATAACATATTACTAAATGGGTAATCTTATAATAACATGTCTGAACTAAAGATACTCGAAGCGCTAATAACTACTACTAGAAGCTGGTGAGTGATCAGAAAGGTCATAAGTAAGTAATTATATATTTGTCATATTTCCTTTTATATTTACAAACAGCTTTTTAAAGGCATCAATAATAGTTTAAGTAACCACAGACATTTTACCTCTGCTGGCAACCCTTGCCTTTCTGCATTAAAGACATGAGGGTTTAAGCCTCATCATGAAAAAATATATACAAAAAACACGCACATAAATAAAAGAAACCACCAACAAGCGCAGTATTCTCAAGGCAATAAAAAAATTATGTGTGTGTATTTGTTGTTTTACTTATTCAGCTTATATCTTGCATATAAAACAGGCATTAACCTCTCCATCTAATACAAGATAATATATTTTGGATTAATTCACAAGAACGAAAGTATGACAATATGTTACAGAAAACAAAAGGGGAACCTTAATACCCTATTTATAGATAACTACAAAGCTCTAGTATCACATGAGGTGGCCGGTCCCCCACGAGGAAGACAAAGTTGCCAGAGGAGAGGGTAAACTGGGAAGACGAAGTACCGATGAATGGCGATGATAGTGCAACAGTACTACAAGAAGAAGATGCAATTTTATGGAAGGCAATGGGTTTATATTTGGATGAACGTACGATTTTTGTATAAAAATTAGAGTTTTTGTTTCTCAATCATAATAAAAATTGTTGTTACGACCCGCCAACCCAAACACAACATGATTGCCAACCCTAATTCATCCTACCACCACCACCCTGATCTTCTTTACATTAGTTCTTCAATTGCATTTTCCATTTTGAATTCCCCTTTAGTATTTGGCATTTTGGCCACACCCATAGACTCTTCACTCTTCCCTCTCACATGAGTTGAGTCTTCTAATTTAGCCTTATGGAACCACAAACTTCTTCCAATATCTCACATCCCCTTCCAATCATGATTTATTGGACTCCCAAAGCTTCAACATATTCCTTTCTTACCCGCTGGCACTTGATTCGAGCCTGTAGTACACGTACGAAAAACCTAGCCATCAAACCGGAGGCGAAATGCAACTTCTTTGGTGGATGAATAGGCAGCGCTGTGTTTGGTGATGCAGAGCTACAATGCCATAACTTCTTAGTGTCGACAATGTGCTACTTCTTGCCATTGAGCATCTTCTAACCTAAACACAGTCAGTTTTGAGTCAAGCTTGTTCTCCACAGTGAAAAAAAATCCTTTTGTGCTACTTCATGAACAGTGGTTTGACCCAAATAATAGGAAAGCTTTTCGATAAACACTGATTTCCGGATGAACAGTACTTGTCTGCATTGTGAAAAGTAATTTCCTGATGAACACTACTCCAGCGCAAGCAGAGTTTTCCAGCATGATCAGTAATTTCCTTTGATGAACAGTGCTAATAATTTTCTTCCCAGAAACATGTATACCAATTCATAGGAATCGAATTGTCATACTTCTATAAATCAAGAAAGAAAATCAAAAAGATAGACTTATTGACATTTAAGAGGTAGATCAGGAGAGGTATACCAACACTGCTGGTGGCCAGCGATATAATCACTAATCAGAGAATGAACAATAATATATTAATATTACAACCCTAATACCCCTATTTATAAATAACATGAACCTACTTGTTACCTAAGCTAAGTAGCTCGTTAAATTAGAATATAATTATATACTTACCAAATAATTAACCTATCTGATAATGATAAAAAATTCTTTGATTAAAATACTAGTTAGTCTGGATCTTATCATTTATGACAAAAAAATAAAAACAAACACGGAAGAGGTGGTACAAGTGTTGGTCTAAACTCCAGGGGTCTACGGTCTACACGCAGTTCTTAAAAAACAGGTGCTGGAGAGTTATTTTTAAGTTTTCCTTCTTTTTCATTGTCATTTTCTTACTTCAAGATCAAGTAGTTATTAAGTTTAGGAACTGAGAGAGATTAAAATTATTTTATGAGACTTGGGAGAGTTTACATCTTGAACCATGGAATTTTTAGTTTATTCTTTGATTTCTTTTGGTTTAATACAGGTTCACCACTATGATTTCTATCAGTTGTATGATAGTGGTCAGTTCTGGACCAGAAGTGAAGTTACTGTTCACGACTTCAAGCGCTAAAAACCACTGTTGTTAATCTGCCGGAATTCATTGCTCAAGCCGAAAAACACAGTTCACATATGGAATGTACTGTTCGCTCCGAAGTTTAATAATCTTCATGCTGGAAACAAGTTGACTTCACAACTGACTGCATTGAGATTGGAAAATTCAGAGGCAGAAAGAGGTGGAATAGAAGCATTAACTACTGCTATCCTTAAATCAGAATTCATTGTCAACCACCAAACCCCCACAGCTCCGCTAAACAAACCATCAAAGTTGCCACCACAAATGAGACAACATGAGCCTCATTATGACGATTTTAAGTTTTGGATTGACAAAGTGAACATATCTAACAATTCCAGGAAGCGAGAGGAAGTTGACAGTGAAGAAACAAGTGACCCTGGAGGACATACTGATTCCAGTAAAGGAGATGAAAAACAAAGTCAATATCTGGGACACAATAGAGGAAGTGCCTACGATCAATGAGGAGGTGACCTTCCTGGTTTGACCATGAGAGAGAGAAAAAAGAAGGGTCAACAACCATGAACCACAGCAGTCAATGGCTGACAGGTCACAAGTTACCACGACAATTACGAGCAACCATCAAAGTTTACACACGTAGATCTGTAAATTGCAAGGACAGCAGACTCGTTCTCCTTTAGAACCGGTGTGTGAAAAAATTAAAGGGATGGGTCAACATATGGTAGGCAGTCTTTTCGGCTGAAGATAAGTCCCAGTGGAAATGTGAATTTTATTAAGGAGACCATTTAAAGAATTCTTCATTTAAAAACAAAAAGATTGATAAGTGCTGCAAGAGAGAGAAGAGGGCTGTGTCAGGAGAATATGGGATCCGAGAATCTTACCAAAGGGAGAGTGGCCAAAAGATATTGGAATCCGGTAATCAAGTAAAGACTAGAATTCAAAGAAACACCTTGGGGACAAGGTGTGCTTTTGGGAGACGGTAATGATGCAAATTAAATAGTGTAGGGAAAGTGGTATAAATATACTTCTTTTCCTTTTTTATTGTCGATTCCTTATTTTCATTTTCTTGCTAATCAAGTTAGTAGTTATTATAAATAGTCAAAGGGGGTCATCGAGTTTATGCATTGAGGGAGATTATTAGTTGGTGTCACTTAGGAGAACCTACATCTCCAATCGTGAGATTTATATTTTTTTTTATTGTTGATTTCTTTTTGCTTAATACGATTTTGCCAATTTGACTTGTATCAGATATAAGACAACTAATTGAATAGAATCTAACTAGACAAAAAGGGATGTATTAAACATCCATAACTAACTTATGAAGGTTGAAGGTCACATAAAACAGAATCACAGAAATTATGTGCAGAAATTATACAATAATATATTAATGTTGCCTACATTGGATACATACTCGAATTGGGCACACCCTAGCTACCTATAGTTGGTACATGCACAAAGTTAAGAGCTTAAAAACAATAATGTAAAGGCAAAAAGGGATAATGAACATGGCAACAAAAGAAAGTTTGTTCGACATAATGATGAAGATATTGACTGTAACAATACAAAAATATCACCCCCCCCCCCCCCCCCGGGTCGGGGAAGGGGTTCGAAAATCAGTCAAATCACAATAGCATAGGTTGAAGAAGCCATCTGGCTATTAGCAAAAAAATATCTTATAGCTAATCTGAATCTATCAATTTTTGTAACTATTACACATTTGCAAGAAAATGATTTCCAACATTCAGCTTTTAATGTGCATTGGAAGAATTATCAACATGGAACCCAGACAACAACCACTAAAACTCAACTTAAGTTCAAGGGTTTCAAGTTTCAACCTTTATCTCCACAAACCATAACTAGAATCATGGAACAAGTTATTTAACAAGAATGATAGTATATCATTCCAGTTTTCAAAAGGGACTTCTGTCGATTCACAGTATGATCACAGTCCTGACTAAGTAAGACAAACAACCCACGGGATAACCTCACTCAATATACTCACATTCCTATAAAAACAATCCAGTGAAGAGAATTACCAATGATCAACTCCATCCGACCCCCTAAACATGTATGATTATGTAATCATCTCATAAAAGAATGAAATATAACAAAGAAGTATGCTTACAGATAAAGATAACAGAGATAATGTCAAACTCCCGGGTTTGCACTGGAAAGCATACCCTGAGACAAAGATCTTGACCCTTTCGAGTCTATCCCGAGGCAAGAGGTCAGTCGTGCAGAGGACACCGCAGAGTGTAACGGCAACAGAGATTGCACACAGCCTATTCGAGAAAATGTCCTGCAATAAGAACAATTTCCTTTATTTGAACTTAAGGACTGACGAAACAACTATCATTTCGAGGTGCATATAACTGAAAACCCCCTAATGATTTATTCGACATGCTTTCGGAATTGCGGATTTACCTGGTTATGGTTGTCGTTGGAAATGAAGAAGGAGCGAGAGATGGACTTGAAGCGGATTTGGGAGAAGGGCGAGCCATGGATTTAAAGATTGCGGAAGCTGGTCTAGAAATTGAGCGATATCGAGACGCCATTGATGAGAAGTGTGAAATGTGAGATTCTCTTTAGGGTTACGAATAGAGAAGAGCAGAAAAGGGTTTTAGCTGATTTTACAGGGAATGACGCCTTTTCGTCCATGGCGACAGGTAATCTCTTGTTTTACTATATTAAACATTTACGCTGTGTTCCCAGATAAAATAAGGAGAAAAAAGGAAAGATTTAAGAAGGAAAATGAATTTCAGATGTGTTTTTAAAATCGGGAGAGAAAAGAAAAGATTTAGGAAGAAAAATGAACTTCAGTTGTGTTCCCAAGTTTTTTAGGAGAGAAAAGAAAATATTTTGAAAGTAAAATTCTCTCTTATTTTCTTTCCAGATTTTTCTCCCAAAGTAGGGAAGATTTTGAAAGGAAACAAAATAACACTTAAAATTCCACTTTTCCTCTAATTTTCTTTCAAACTCAGGAACATGTAATTACAAAAATATTTCTCTTTCTCTTCTTTTCTCTTCTCTCCTTAATTTTCTATCCTTTCATTTTCTTTCCACTCGTAACTGTGGAACACAGTGTTAAGTTTTAAGTTAACTAATACAGCTTTCAATGCATAGTTTACATTTTTATTAAACTATGAAAATTTTAATAAAAATTGGATTAAATTATATATAATATACATTTAGAAGGAAAAAAGTTTGTCTTTTAGTGTTTTGATTTTTTTGTCTTTTAGTGTCTTTTATATTATTATTATTTAATATTAATATTATAATAACTATTATTATTATTATCAGTGTTAGTATTATACTATCATTAGTATTAGAAATTTAGAATTATTATTATTATTATTATTATTATTATTATTATTATTATTAGTAGTTGTTGTTGTTGTTGAAGTAAATAGACACATATTTTCTTCTAAAACCTATCAAATTAGGTAAATAATACCCGTCGCAACGCGCGGGTTTATAACCCCTTGTTTTATACATTGTAAATCATATAAATAAATAACAAATTATTTAAGCAACTAGTTAATACCTACTAAAATATTGATTACGAAAAGAATTTTTTATGAGAAAATTTATTATCATGATACATGGGTAAAATACCAGTGATCATGATACATGTGGTTAATAACTTCGTATATATGAGTACCATTGTTTATATTTAGATGTTGTTAATTATAGGTATCATTTTTCTATATCATTTATATAAAACTGTCTGGTTTATTGAAAACCTAGAAATAAGTTGGATGTGTGAACCACATAACATCATATGCATCGATCTCTCTTCTTCTTGTCATATCAGTGTCACATTATTATTTTTCAATCCACTAACTCCTACATTCATCATTCTCAAACATTCTCTATTTATTTATTTTTCAAAAATGAAGAGAGAGAATAGATATAGAGAGTAGAAGAGAGAGAGAAAGAAAAGTGAGTGTGAGTACCTACCGCAACCCAAACCCTTACTTTGAATTTAAGAGGGCGGGCCAATGGTCTAAGTTGATGTGAGTGTGGCTAACGCTCCATCCCACGGGATGGATGTGCTTAGCTTGAAATCCATGAATTGAAAAGGTTAAAATATAAATTTATATATTAAAGTTCTAATACATATAATAAACTTGAAAATTAGTTTTTTTAAACACATTTCAGTTAAAACATTGTCCACTACATAAAAAACCGACGATTTGATCATGTTCTACTAAGAAATCGGAGATTTGTTCCCGTTTAACCAAGAAATTGCTAGTTTGTTCAACCAATACTTAGTCGACTAGGTAATGGTTCCATGGAGATTTGTCTAGGTTTATTCAAGAAATCCATGATTTGATCATCTTCATCGACACACGAACGCCGATGGTTTTAGAAATTGGCAATTTGTTTCCGCACCTGTTCATGTGAGGGTTTTGATTTGGGCCAGCCTCTTAGGGTTACATTCAGTCCATATCAGAGTTTGGCTTGCTATTATGTCATGCGATTTTGAGTTTTTGACCGTATCTAGGCTTGAGTCCGAGTTAGGATTTCGATTCAATCCACGTCTGGGTTGACTTGTTCAAATGTGATTTTGTTTTAGATTCACTTAGGAATTTGTTTAATTATTTGTTTGTTCCAAATTCGTTTAGATAATGAGTTTTTGGTTGATTTTGCACAACATGATGATGAACTTGACAAACACAAGAACATATAAATATTTTTATTAGAAAAAAAAAATCAAAAATTAATAAAATAACCGATTACCTGATTATTGCATATAGTGAGCCGAATTAAAAGTTTGTTGTATTTGTTAGTATATAAAAAAAGTTTGTTATATAACAATTTTGATCAAGTTCACCTTATTTTCACACATAAAACTTGTAACCTTTTCTTAAACAATATACACATATCTAATTTACATATGCATAAATCCAACCAATTAATTTGACACCTACAACTAGGGGTGTTCATTTTCGGATAGTGGATTTCGGTATCCGATATCCGTATCCGAAATTTTGGATATCCGAAAATTCAACATATAAAGATGAACTGAGAAGCAGTAGACATAAACAACTTTTAAAGATGAACGGAGGACTGGAGGAGCAGTAGACATTAAAAAAAGTTAACTAAATAACAAAACAATGAACCCAAGAATGAGATAGAATAGTAGTAGTGCAATAATGTGAGCAAAGCATTATAATGGCTGCTCTAATTCGCTCCACACACATGACCAAAAGAGGGCCTTAGGAATATAACATCTAAAAATTAGCTTTTGTATAACCCAGTTGGGTGTGATTCGGTTCCAATTTGGTGTATTGGGAACTGATTTACAGCCCCAGTTCCTCAACAGTATATTTACAACGTTAATATACATTTACGTGTAAAATATTTTGAAAGACAAACCTCAAGATTAATTCCTACAATGGAGAAATAGCCAAAAAGTGTTGAAGGGCAGAAGCTGCCAATCGAGGATTCGAGGGGGCCAGGGGGTCTACGTCGTCGAGTTACCATCGGCGACTTGAGAATGAGGCGTCGGAGGATTGGCCACCGGAGGAGGAATGCGGCGGTCGGCACTGAAGCCTGGAGCCTGGAGGGGCAGGTTTACAGGAGGGTGGAGGCGAACGATGTGGCCACCGGAGAAGGAGGAATGCGACGATCGGCGGTCGGCGCTGGGCAGGATGGCGTTGAACGGTGAGACGTGAAGTGAGATTGTGAGAATCCCAGATTAGCACTTTAGGTCTTTAGGGAATTGGGGTTTTTCTAATATTATATATTTGTTTCTAATTAATATTTGATATTTTTTTAAAATCAAAAAAAAATATTTCGGATATCCGAATATCCGATATTTTGGAAAAATGTTATCCGAATCCGAATCCGAAAATTCGGATATCCGAATTTCGGATATTATTTTTCGGGTATTCAGATTTCGGATCGGATACATATATTTTTTAACACCCCTACCTACAACTCACTTAAAAGGTACAACTTAACTTGCCTTGTTGACAACCTCAAATCCATTTTCACATAAAACCAACCTAAAATGAGCCTCTACATTCCTTCCTTCCAAACACTATAAAAAAAAGTTGATTGAATTATTCATAAATAATAATTTCACGAATTAATTATTTTACTTATTTATGCATAAATTTAGGACAACGGTTTGGCAAGTCAATAAGTCAATATCAATACTCAATTTAAATTTTAAATTTTCATTTTTTTGAGGGAATTTAAAGTCTCATTGTAACAATATTAATCCTTTCGAAAAGATGGTATTTAAATCGATCGCAATAATAGTTACTCGTAAACCACAAAATGCAACGCTCCGGCTCCTTAACGCCGCCACACCTGCCGAAACACATGACCAAACGACTCCTCCGATCGCTAAATGACCCTCTCCGCCTCCTCCACCACTCCGGCGTCCAATTCTTCATCCTCGGCGCAACCGGAAACGTCTACACCGTCACTCTCTCCGCCAATCCCGACTGCACCTGCCCGGATCTCACCACCCCCTGCAAACACATTTTCTTCGTTTACTTTCGAGTCCTCTCCCTCTCCGTCGACGACCCTTGCGCCAGGCGTCGCACGCTCCGCCCATGTCAACTCACGCGCCTCCTCTCCGCCCCAGTCTCCGAAGAATCATTCGCTGGAGTACAAATCAGACGGCGTTTCCTTGAAATTTACAGTCGCCGGAATGACGTCAAGTCAGAGGTGAGCGTTGAAGACGATTCCACGTGTCCGGTTTGTTTGGATGCGATGGTGACGGGTGGTCGGCGACAGGTGGCGTGTGCCGCGTGTAGGAATCCGATTCATGAAGAGTGTTTGATGGCGTGGAAGGAAAAGGGGTCGAGCACTTGTGTGATTTGCAGAGCAAGTTGGAAAGAGATTGGTGAAGAAGACGGTTATATTAATCTCTCGGCGTATTTTAGTGAAGACGACATCATGGCGCATATTAACCAAGACCAAGAAAATTTCTGGGATTATGGTTAATTTTGTTACGATGAATTTTGTATTTATATTAACATTTGTTTTTAAGTCTTTTTAGTAATTTATTATTGCCTTTGTAGTTTAGAGATGTATATATTTTCGTAGCTTAGGGTTTTGATCAACGTTACGAATAATAATCAATATATTATTGCCTTGTTTGTAGTTTTTTTTTAACGAATTAACACACCTTTAACCTACTCCTAGATCTAGTCCTACCTTATTAATTATACTGGACTTGTAAGTAAGACATAAATTACTTTTGACATCTATTATGCTTCTTGTATCTTGTGCAAACTAGGAGGAATAGGATAGAACTATGTTCCTTGCCATCTTCACGTTAGGTTTTTATCGAACTTTAAAGTTCAAAAAATAAGTGTATAAGAAGGTATAACGTAGATATGAGAAAATAGAGTAAAATAGTAAAAAAAAAATTTATATATAATTAACTATAATAAAGTATCGTCTCATTTAGATTTTAAGAGCATCCCTACCGAGGACGTGGTGGGTGTGGGGTGAACCCATTATAGCGGGGACAGGTGAACGTGAGGTCCCTTTACATGGTGTCATGAGAGGGGGAGGGAAGATGACAGATGGTGGGTATCACGTAATAGGTGGTTTTTATAAGTTGGTATAATGAGTAGTGATCATTATGGGACTAATTAATGGGCTAGCGGCGTGAGTAAAAATTAACGTGATAATATGATAGGTTTGGTGGAATGTAAGTGTTTATGATGTGCTTAGATAGAATTGCCATTATTTTACTGTAGCTTCATAGCTTCTAAACAAAGGTTTTGGATGTCTTAAATTCATGGCCTAAATTATAGCAATTTTTCTCGGTGATTTCCATTCTTTTGCCTTTAGCACTTAAGTTTAAAGCAGATGATATTTCAACAGCAAAAGTTGATTAATTCAAAGCAAATAAATACTTTGTCAGTTTCAAGTTATACTATATGTGAAATGATTAATTTTTGCTATAAAAATATATCATCTCCCTTAGTTTAAAGATACACTATGTGATGGAACTTGCGATGGATACCCTTCGTCACAAAAAGTATTGCGATGGATTTTGGAAAACTTTGCAACATATAGAAGAAATGAAATCATGACCAAATTTAGTGGCGACATAGCGACGGACTAGCGATAACTGTGTGTTGTCACAGAAAACACAGAGTCACAAACTTCATAAGCAAATCCATCACAAAATGATTTTAATATAAGATTGAAGCCAAGTCGAAAGCTTTAGTCACTAATGGGTCACAGCTCCCGTCACAAATAGTTTGGTGAGGAGTCTTTTAGGACTGTCGTTTGACGACTTCCCGTTGCAAAAAGTCTTTGGCGCTAGATTAGAGACGGGATTTTTTTGTCGCAAATACTCTTTGTGTAGTAGACTAGTAGTGGTTGTAATTAAATACATTATGATGATTTAATCAGAGTGTTTTATGGTTATTAATTTATTGTCTACCTCTCTTTTTAGTTGTATAGTATATTTTAAGTGGCTATATATAAAAAGTGTCACGATATTTACTCTTGTATTGAATTTTTTTTTATTATATGCTTGTTTTTCATTTTTCTACCATTGGGACAAATTATATATTTTTACATATTATGAATCTACAAAGTTTGATATGATATCTATTAATCTATCACCAAATTACCGAATCGAGTGCTTGACCAACATAAAAATATAAAATTACTTATAGCTTTGGAACGAAAGACGAGTCGGGTGTTGAAGAACACAAGGGCGAAAGCAACAATTAAGAAACAACACTAAATCGAACAATGATTAGTGAAGAACAAAAAGACTGAAAGTGAACAGTGAAGAACACAAGCCCGGATTTGAATGGTGAATGGAAGAACACAAGGGTGTATCATCCTGAGTTTTATGAGATGTATCATGTTTTCTTAAGGAAATTCGAGTTGTATATTAAATTGTTAAAATGGATTATTTTTTGGGGCATGTTTGTTATTCAATGGAACTAAAGATATAAATGACCTTTAGGAGAATGTTTATGGGATGTGTGGTGTCAAAAATTTCAACCATAAGGGGATAAAAACGAGACTAGGTTGTTGAGATCAAATTTGACAGATTCTCCATTTTTGCTCATTGATTTCTCACGAACTAGTGTGTGTAAGTGTGTGTTTTGAAAAGTTCTCCATCGAAAGACTGGTAATTGCAAGAGTTGGATCCTAGAAGCTTTGAGGTATAGTTATCTAGCCTTTTCTATCAACTGATGATGTGATTGGAACCAATTGACGTATTTTTTAGTCGTAAAAGCATGGGATATGGGTTCGGTGTCGGCTCAGCATGCACATGTGAAGCTCGGTACCGCCAAGGAACACCACCCTCTTGCCTTCTGTACCGAGAATTTCGAAATATTCAAATGTTGATGGTACCGAGGGTGAAAAGCAATAAATATATATATTTAATACTCCTTCAACGGTCAACTGACCGTTTAAAATAAAATAAATTTTTTTCACCTCCTATTTGTATAACACTTTCATTTTAACCATTTTATATCACAACTTCTACCCAAACTCTCTACAAAAATTATAAATTTTCCAGCGTTTTTATATTTATACTTCAAATGGATTCATCTTCAAGCACCTCAAACTCATCTTGATCAAAAAACTGTCAACCAAGTTCGTCTTTTAACCCATTCCGGCTTGACACGACACCGCAAATGTACGTGTCAAACCCGATGTTTGCTCCACCACAACTCTTCAACCAAGTTCGATCAAAAGTGCCACCGGTTAAATATTCAGATGCCTTTAATTAGTGAGATTTTGGGTGCTACAATAACAAACTTAGAAATTTGAATTCAAAATGCGGCATTAATGAGCCGTCAAAGTTTGTTGGCAAAGTCTTGTTTGGGCCTAAAAAGGCATGCTTCAAATTGTCAGGCAATACTTTGAGTACCAAATCCGGAGGGTTCACTAATTGTTAACTATTGATCAATTTTAATCGAGTGCTAAGATTTATTATCACAGTTACTTTTACGAAAAAGTAAGGAGAAATCTCAACCATTAAAATTCTCTTAAACACTTCCTTAAAATATGGCTTTTTTCTTTTTCTTTAATTATAAAAAAATAGCACTTAAGAGTATTATTGACCTTTAAAACTTTAAAATTTCAAACCTACTCCTAAAAATGTGACTTTTTTCTCTCCTATTTTCTGAACGTCATTTTTCCAGAACTGTTTTGATGCACACTTACAATAAATATGTCCTTTGCTGAAAGCTGTAATAAAAAAATGCACAACAGACACATTATGATGTATCACTCCCTCCCCATGTATACCCAGATTCTACTAAGATGCACGAAACCCCAATTTCATTAAACATCGGATGCATAAAACTAACAACACAAAACATCATATTTAACAGATACAATAAAAGCAAACAACCGACGCCGAAAAGCTTGTTGCACGTTAATTTCAGAAAGTAGTTCAAAAAGGAAAGTAAAAGTGTACAAATTTGGTGGACACCAAGAATCAACAAGAAACTTGATTCACAACCAACAAGATACTTGATTCACAAATATTTCGGATGTACAATTTTGAACGAGGTAAAAGAACTGATTACAGAAATCTTGCGTCAAAAAAGAAAACGATTGAAACTGATGCACATACACTCTAGCGTTTAAGAAGCTTCATCAGAAAATGCTAGGAACCATGATCACAAGGGTGGATGTGATCGGCTGTTGTGCCATCATCCTCGCAGGGCATATGAAAGGATTAGGGTTTGGGATAGTCGGTCGAACTGTGTAGAATCTCTCTCTCTTTCTCTGATCTCCGATAGTGCATAAACATTAATGGCTTCGATGGGGCAGCGGCACAAGCGGCGACTCAGGGGCAACGGCACAGACGGCGACATCACATGAGCGGCGAAGGATGAAAGACTGCGGCGAAAGACGGTTGTCGTGTCGCAACGGAAATCCAAAAACCTGTGCGACGGTGGTCACAAACGAAAATCCAAAAATCGAACATCCCTGGAAATCGGAAATCGAACATACAACATCGGAGGTTGCGGCAGTGGTCTCGAATACAATCGGCGGTGGCTGCAAACAGATTTCTTCGACGGGGGTAGCGGCAGAAATCATCGACGAGGACAGTGGCAGATTTCGGGGAAAGGTATTTTAGGGTTTCGTTTTGGGAGGCGGTCGATGAAATGAATCAGGTAGAAAGAAACGTGGGTTAGTGGGGCTACTTTGGAGAGAGAGAATTATTTTTCTTTTTTAAAAGTTCCTATTTTTTCCTTTTAATTAAAAGGACACGTGTCAGGCTCAGAATTCTTCTTACTCTGTTTATCCTAATTCTCTTTTTATTATATATATATATATATATATATATATATATATATATATATATATATATGTGTGTGTGTGTGTGTGTGTGTGTGTGTGTGTTTGTACGTAGGGTAGGGTTCAACCGAGAGCTATTTTTCGTACGAGAATTGTGAGAACTAATCTTAGCCCTTTATTAAGATAATCAATGGTAAGATTTTTTAGTGACTCATTAATGCTTCATTAACGCTTCATTAATGCTTAATTAATGCCATATTAATGAGGGTTGTTTCGGAAAAATCAAGCCTTGCATATTAACGACGCTCACCCGGATGTAATTCACGGCTAGGTAAATATATAAATTACCAAAATACATCTATTAACAAGTCATTAATGGCGTTAAAAACAGTTTTCATAAATCTCGTATGAATAACAGTTCTCGTTTGAACTTTTGTCTATACTCGTACTATATATGTATAAACAATAAAGTATACTTCATTATTCGATTATGTTTGTAAAATAACTCATTTATTTTGGCAAAAAAATAACTATTATCTTTATTGTTACCTCGTATAAGTATCATGTGGGAGTTTTGTGTGACTTAAACTAAGTTAAAGGGGTGTTTGTGTAAGCTTCAAAGGTGGTTAAAAGTTTGTTAGTTGTTAGAAGCTTGTAACAGCTGGAGGTTGTAGGTCTAAGGTCGAATGTCAGGACCTTCAGCTATATAAGGTTCATCTATCTCCTTCCACTGTATCAGAGATCAGTTTCATTTTCTTCATTCCTTTGTAATAATGCATTTCCTGCATTACTCAAGTTTCAAAATAAAGTGTTGATAGAAGTTTAAGTATTCACAATCTTTGTTGATTATGTGATCAATAATTCAGAAAACCAAGACACCAATTTTTTTCATTGTTTTTCGTTTCAAATTTACAATATATCAGGTTATAAATAATTTATATTTAGTTGTATATTTAAGTATTTAACAACGTAAACCCCGATTAAGCCTATCCAAATAACTAAAAACCCGAAAAGTATTCCTAAATTTTAATTATATTATCTTTACTACTATTATTTCGCTGTTCAAAAAAAATATAATATCATGACACACAGAAAATTCTGGATACGCCGAGTAAGTGTTGCTGACACTTTTACGATACACGATAAACATCAAGAAGTTGCTTAATTGAGTTTTTTGATTTGGGATTTGACAAAAGATAAAGAAAAGTTGGATGGAATTTATGAAATGACAAGGACAAAAGTGATTGTAGTCAAATTACTCATTAATACTAATTATTAAAAAGAAGTTTATATGAAATGACGAGGACAAAAGAGTTTCCTAGTCAGATTGTCTATTTTCTTTTTTGATTTTCATTATATTTTTAGATTGGGAGATAATATGTATAAACAGATTTTTGTGATATACTTAATTAGTTATTGTTTAGACTATTATACCTATATAAATGTGAATAAAAAATAGAAAGATTATGTAAGCATAAATATCACAATTGTTATCTTACATTCTTACTATTATATAAAACATTCATGTTTCTCTCTCCTAAGATTTTTAAGACTTCTTAAATTTAAGTAGTGCAATTTTCATAACCAAATGTATAACCACTTAAAGCAAGGAACAAAATATTGATAAATGGAAACTCAAAATATTAACTCAATAATTTTAATGCTATTGATTCCATAACTTTTTGTTTATTTAATACTCTCACACAAACACAATTATTCACCATATAAAACAACTTAACTTCTCTCTTCTTATTTTACTAGTTTATTAACCCGTGCACGCACGGATATTTCGGACGTGTATCTGAGATATTAAAATTTTTAAATAAAAATAATGTAATAAATAAAATATCATCGAAAACTTTCAATTTGTAACAAAAAAAATAACTACATTTTTTAAGTCACTTATTTGTAGACTACATTTGTTGTTTTATTTGTAACATTACCACTGTTGTCACAAATCAAAACTTCTATGTTTTTTTTATACTTTTAACACGTGAAACGACAACATACAATTGACCATGTGTAAACACAGGTTTTCTGAAAAATAAACCAACTTCTGAAAGTGACTGTCCTTGACTTTTGTTAATCGTCACAGCAAAACACAACATTAGAGGAAATTGTTTTCTTTGAAACTTAACCGGAAGTTTTGTATATGATAGAATAAACTTCATTAAAGAAATATATGTAATTTTACCAATGATCTTTCTAGAAATGATTTTGGCCTGAATAACATATGCACCAAGCCGACAATTTGTAGACTTGTTCCATTGCTTAAACCCCTAAACTGGTCTAGATTTCTAAGTAACATAACATGAAAATCATTGCATTTTCACTTCTAAAGGCGAATTTTTGTACACTTTGCAAGTATAAGAAAAATCTCACCTGTTAATATTAAAAAATCAAGAATGATTTCCTGTTTTGTGTATAAAAAATTAACACTTCTATTTTAGTGTTACCTTTGGCTAACTACCTACACTAATAATATAGTTTCAGGACCATAAAGAACATCTATATTTATATCTCTGAATTTATATTTTTTAATATATAATATCATATTTTAATGATACTATTTATTTTAAACCTTATTATATAAAAGGTTTCATCAATCTTTCTAATAAGATTGAAAATGCTTTAAAACAATTAACTAAACACATTGAATAACATATTCAAGTTAACCACTCAACTTATCATCATAATCATAAAAAAAACATACTCAGCTAAACAAAATTTACTTACCCACTACTATTAATGGATAACTAAAAATTAAGAATATACTAATTTTAAAAAAAGTGTCATATTACAATAAAATTTATACTAAAACGTAGATAAAAATGAGACGGTCGTAAATATATAATTATTTTTTCTCGAAACAAAATATATCACAACTTACTGAACATAATTTATAAACAACCTATAATTAATTACATTAATATACAATCAATCAATATATATATATATAAGAGGCTTACCAATTTTCCTAAAATAACTAAAATTGAGACTTAATTAACCAATCAAAAACCTTCAATTTTAAAATTATTCAATTTCAAAAACAATTTTGGAAAGTTAATCTCGATGGAATTCAATTAATAATCAATTAGGAGGGGGTTATATGAAAATTGTGAGAGAGCTTTATAAAACATGGAATGAGCTTTTTAAGGAAAATGTAAGGGGGCTTTATAAAAATTGTATACTAATGTAATTAATTATAGGTTGTTTATAAATTATGTTTAGTAACTTGTGATATATTTTGTTTCGAGAAAAAATAATTATATATTTACGACCGTCTCATTTTTATCTACGTTTTGGTATAAATTTTATTATAATATGACACTTTTTTTAAAATTACTATATTCTTAATTTTTTGTTATCCATTAATAGTAGTGGGTATTTGAAAGATTAATGACATCGAATTTCAAATATATATCAATTGGGAGGAGCCTGAATAAAAATTATGAGGGGGTTTATAAAACATGTGAGGGGTTTTTAAGAAAATTGAGAGAGTTTTATAAAAATTGTATATTAATATAATTAATTATACGGTGTTTATACATTATGTTTAGTAACTTGTGAATTCTCGACATTAATCTTTCTAAAATTGTTTTTGAAATTGAATTATTTTAAAATTGGAGGTTATGCTTGGTTGATTAAATCTCAATTTTAGTTATTTTAGGAAAATTTGCATGTCTTTTATATATAGATATAGATAAATATAAATATTTTTTAAAAAACATTTCGTAAATATAAATCTTTTTTTTCTAATTTTAATTTCTTTTATAATTTGTTTTTAAAAACTAATAGATAGTTGATGCAAATAAATAAAATTGAAAAAACGGGCATCTTCCTAAAGAAAACTTTTTGTGACGTTGAATCACGCGAATAACATATTATTACATTACTGAAAGTAACATATTGCAAAACAAAAACTATTCGTCGCCGCAACATTGCGCGTGTCGGATGCTAGTATATTATAAAAACATATTGTATATAAATCATCTTTCTATTAAGTGTATATTAACATATCATTTTTTTTACTTACAAGTGTATTATTTTTGATAGAAAAATGATTTATATCATATACAAGAAAAAATATTTTTAGACAATTTATACTTTCAAACAAAAAGGAGAGAGAGGAGAGTATGATGAAGTTAATGAATATCTAAAAACTATTATGTACAAAGGAAGCAGCTACGAAAAGGAAGGAAGGTAGTCGGTTTACACAACAATTTTAAGTACCATTAATTTATATCATATATATTAACTATTTATATTTTATTAATTTATTATGTTTATCAAACAAAAATATTGAACCAAAATTTGATAATGACTAGCAGGCAGGTCACATATTCTATTTGAGTTGGTAGATGATTGCAAATTTGATGATTTCTCAGGTGTCCAAATCGCATAAGACTACCGTCATGGAATTCAAATTGCAGCTGCGATTTCACCATCTTTTCCTTTCCTTATAATTAGAACATAGAGTCGTACGTGCTCTAGTGGATGATCATGGCAGAAGCCGGTACACATGTTGATTCCGGCGCTATATCTCGGAAAGTAGTTTCAATTGCTGCCGGAGAAGCTCACACTCTCGCTCTAACCGGTAATCAGATTCAATACTGAAGATGTTTATGTTTATAACTTTTTTGATAACAAGTTCATTCGAGTTAACGTAGGGATTTCGATTTTATGCCTTAAGGTGACGGTAGTGTATATTCATGGGGAAGAGGAACTTTTGGCCGGCTCGGTTCCGGTTCGGAGCTCGATCGGCTTTTTCCCGCTAAAGTTGAATTTAATTCTAAGAAAGAAAAGGTCAAAATCGTCGGAGTGTCAGCCGGATCTTATCATAGTCTTGCTCTTTCTGGTAAAATTTTGTTCCTCGTTGTTTTCATATCTAAGAACCTCAAATTTGTGCCTAAAATCCAATCCAGTATGCTAATGAGTTTACGAATCTATAGTTTTAATTCTTTTGAATAAGCATCTTGATACTGCTTATTAACTAGCAAGTAGATAAGCAATTTTGATTAAGCAATCACCAAAACCCCATGAATCGAGAGGCCGAGCAACCTTTTTTCTTTCTCTAATTTTGCAATTATGTTGCAGATGATGGTTCAGTCTGGAGCTGGGGTCAAAATAATTGTATCCTTGATTTCCTATTTGTATGAATGTTTAAGATTTTGATAGAACAAAACACGAGTAATTTCTTATATGGCATTGTAGAGATCATCATAAGAACTGTTAAGATTTCCCAAAATTGAAGGTTTATATGTTATAAGTAAAAACTTTGCAACCTTGACAAGAAGATAGATGGTCAACTCGGGGTCAGCGAGGAGAATTCCTTGTATCCATCTTTGGTAGAGGTGTTCCAAGGGCTAGTACCTCCTGGTTCTATGACAGATGAATCAATAAGCAAGAGGAAAACAGGGCTTAAGGTCTCAAATTTGAACTACTCTTGTCATTAAGTTCACAAAATTTCTGAAAATTAATGTTACTAATTAACTTATTGTTCCAGATTTATTCTGTGAAAGCTGGAGGTATGATGTCTCTTGCAATAGATGATCTTGGGTCTCTATGGATATGGGGCAACTGTCCTCCACAAGATAGCCCAACTGAAGGTGAGTTTTCACTTATTACCATACACACTCCAATACCCGTTTGGGATTTCCATGGTCACACTGTGGTCAAAGTGGCATGTGGAAACGAACACATAGTAGCATTAGTTAGCGCAGGAGAAACGTATGACGGTGGTGATCTTGTATGTTATACATGGGGCAACAACAATCACGGGCAGCTAGGCCTAGGAGATACAGACATTCGGGTAACGCCTCAGGTGGTTGAAATATTCAATACTGAATCTCCTTGGGCAGCATATGAATTAGCATGTGGCGCATTCCATACATCTATACTTGCATATAAAAAAGGAGATGGTGATATTGTGAAAAGTGTATGTTGGACTTTTGGACTTGGGGAAAACGGGCAGCTCGGTCAGGGAACCACTAAAAAGGCATTATACCCTGAAATTGTCGAATCATTACCTGTGAATGTATTGTTAATCTCGGTTGATTGTGGTTTATTTCACACAAGTGTGGTTTCATCAGTTGGAGATGTTTGGTCATGGGGAATGGAAAACGGGTTGGGCCTCTACCCTGAAGCGAATTTTAAAGAAAACGAGGGGGGAGATGCTCTTACTCCACGGTTAATCTCGTGCAAGGGTCAAGACGGGTCAAAATTTCCTGAACCTGTACAAGTAGTTTGTGGTGCTGCGCATACTGTTCTTCTTGCGGATAATGGGTACAAGCTTTGGTCATGGGGGAGAGGAAGAAGTGGAGTTCTTGGAAATGGTCAAGCAAACGACTTTTTTGACCCGAATATGGTGTTGTGGCCACCACTACAAGAAGATTTTAATGAAATTGGATCCAAAACCATTGGTACCAATAATGGTAAGAAAATACATGCTGAGAGGAGTTCAGCAGAGATGGCTGAAATCAAAGAGAAATTTTTTATAATGGAAACTTATGCCAGCATCCTGCATTCTTCGGTTTTTGGCAAGCCTTTTGAAGGAGAGAATGATATACCACTGTCTTTAAAGAAGTCGGGTTCAAATGATATTGTAAGAGAGTGGGAAAATATGTTGGAAGCTTGTGATCATGGTAAGCTCGTACGTTTGGAAATGTTTTATCGTAACATGCTTGCAAGTGTTAAAGATAAAATCATGAAGCAAAAGATTAAGGAAATGGTCAAGGAGTGTCTTGAATCTTCGACAAGTACTCGGTACTAAGATTCCCCGTACTAGTTTTTGGGTGATGTGAATATTTGGAAGATTAAAATGTTTTTTTGATGCCTATAAAGCCTTAGTTAAGCACGCACTTGTAGATACGAGATGTGTAAAAAGGATCCAGATCGTCTCATATTGTGGTCAAACATTACATATTATATTCTTTTACAAATATAGAGTGGTACCCTAATCTTAATTCAAAATTGGGTCTATAAGTTTCAATATTTGTAAGAGAATATAAACGTATGTTTAACCCAACTTGAAAGAATGTTAATCGTATAGAATATGTATTTGTATGGTAAGTTACATGTATGCATTATGTGCAAATTATGAAATAATAAAAGTAAATATTCTTTTGGTGTATGTAGTATTGGTTATTTCGTTATAATGTACTCGGACCAACATCTATTTTATATACTTGTAAGTTGTAAAGAGTAATGTTATATCATTTAGATTGATATTTTTTGATTTTTTTGTCAATGTTTGATTTGCACTTATGATTTATGTACGACCGTATTGTGTTTGAACTAGATTAAATATTAGACAAATGACGAATGGGACTTTATGTACGTCGTACTATTAATATTGTTTTGTTATGTACAAGTAGGAATAACCGAATAAGAGCTATGCGTTTGCTCATATAGGTTTTCACACATACTTCAAGTTTGTATCAAGTTTCGGATTCTAGCTGAGATGTAAGTAGATGTTATGAATACCTTGCTATAACCACATGCCATATGTCTATGTTCTACTCGCTTCACAACGAATATGATCTACATGAAACCTAGGAAAGAACAAATGGATATTAGACTATTGTTGAAACCGGTTGAGAGGCAAGAGGAGACGACGAAGATGTTTCTTTGAATATATGCAATTTGTGTGATGTTTTATATTATTAGGTGAAAACCGGAAAGGAGTATGATCTTTTCATAAGAGTTATAATAGTAGGAGAATAATTTCTTTTCAAATATCTCCAATTTTGAGATAATAGTTAAGAGAGATATCACCAATACATCAAATCACATCTTATGTTACATTTACAGAGAGAGGAGGAGAAGATGATTCTTGACTTTTTGGGGTGATTCAAAATAAGATTATGATTTTAGGATGTTTAAATATTAAATTAGCTCTTACAATAGGTAAGATAGCTCTTAAAAAAATGAAAGTTGAATTATTAAATGTTGAATTTATTTAAAATTATGATTAGAATATAACACTTTAAATAATATTTCCAGGAGATAAATTTATTATCCCAAAATAACAATTAGAATTTTAATAAGAAAATCAAACAATTAGAGGCAAGTAGGGCTGTAAACGAA